>JAPWDM010000084.1:0-370083 GCA_035578155.1 Brachynemurus nebulosus | reverse complement strand
AAGTAAACTTGTTAATTCAGAATTGCAAAAGATATTTTTTCTTTGTGTGATAATTATTGAAGCAATCATATTATATGTATTATGTTATCTGTCTACAACATTTTCGAGAAAAATTAACACACAGAAATTGCATTGTCAGGCAACACTTGCCGAGGTAACATCACACACATGTGATCGACTTCTACGATTGTTTTGGCAATCACATACATGTTATTTTTTTTGTGAGTGATCGTTTAAGAGCTGGTTCACACGACACCGAATCGGTATTTTTTCCGAATCGGTTTTTTTACTGTATGCTTCAGTGGCATATGTATTTCAATGTGTACGTTCACACGATACGGACAAAACCGTGCACAGTAAAAAAACCGATTCGGAGGTTTTTGATATTCGGTTTTGTCACCGAATTCCGAATACAGTAAAACAGTAAAAAATTCGAATCGGTTGTTAGTAGCGCGTGTATTTTATATGCAAGTGTTCAGACGATACAATATTTTTTACTGTTTTGTGCTGCTTCAGGTACAGGCTTGTCATATTTTATATTCATGCAATCGTTTATTATTTTAATAAAACAGATGTATTTTGAACAATTAACAGTATTAATACTAAAATTTTAGTAATTTTAGTAGAATAAAGACATGTTATATGAGATAAAACATTAAAAATATCTAAAGAAAATGATTTGAAAGTATTAAAATGGAAGAGAAATATGTGTTATTTCAGCATGTACGGCATGTACTATATATATGTACATGTGTGTATCGACTCGGTAAAATAACTGATATACAGGGAAAAAAACTTGCCGTGTGAACACTACGTCCGATTCGCACCGATTCGGAAAAAATACCCATTCGGTGTCGTGTGAACGAGGCCTAAGTGTTAATATAAAATTTCTTCAAATACTTAACGGCTCTTTTAACTAATATTAACACTTTACAGTTCAGTTATACAGCGTCTGTGTCATAACCAGAATACCGTAGAGGCCAACCGTGATCAGTGATCACACGATGTAAGTTGCCATATCACATCATTTCATCATTCACGGTAATTAGACAGAGAGCGAGCTATGGTTGTATTCTTATTGTTGTACGGTTTATACGGAATTTTTGACGTAGTACAGCCTTACTGTATAACATATTGACGTTATATGTTAAACGTGTTAAGCGGGTTCTACACGATGCTACGAACGTTCCTTCCAACGTTCGATCGAACGTTTGAGGCAATTAAGTTCGATAGTTTGTGCGACGAATGTATTTGCTACACGGTGAATCGAATGTTTGATCCAATACGAATGATGATGTGTTGGTACTCAGTGGACGAGGCTGTTATCTGTCCGATGTTATCTCTAATGTTATACACTGATGTTGTCTCTCTTCACATGAACGAGTCGTGCAGCTGCTGAGTCGAACCAACCAACGCAACCAACATTGACCTTCAAACGTTCGAAGCATCCCTTTGACTCGGTGCAAGAATACCGACATCGAGCGGGACATGGCCAAATGCGAATGTTTGACGCTCGACATTGGACACTCGTAGGTTCGAACAACGGCCACACGATGCGATGAATCATCGAACGTCCAATGTTGGAAGGTGTTCGTAGCATCGTGTAGAACCGACTAAGATGGAAATTATCTGTACGTACAATTGTTTAAAAAAATATATAATTTAGAAACGTGAATAAAAAATAAACAACCGGGGAAAAAAAGAAGCTTACATGCAAGGGAGCAAAACTTCCCCATCATATCGCATTACTAAATAAATTTAAATATTATACACAGATACGTGTTTTACATTTAACACAACACAACCGTGCGCTGTCTCGACGCTAAAAAATAGAAATGAAAAATTCGTATAATTTTATTAAAAATGAAATATTTTGTTTAGTAATAAAAGAAAAACAATTTCCCTTCAGGCTATACATGCTACATAGATCATGTTGTTTACGTCTATAAATAATTTTTATAAGTTTCCAGTTTAAGTGTTTTAAATGCCTATTTAATATTAAATAAAAAAATTAAAAAAAAAAGGAAAAAATTATTAACAGACGAGAAAAATGATGGTTGTTTATTTTTAAATAACAAATTCAAAACCAGGTTCAGAAGCGAACTGAGTGGTAAAAATTATTCGTCCGGAATTTGTTTACATATTCTTATTTTATACATACACATAGTATATGATAAAAGTTAATGTTGCCATTTGAAAATCTGGTCCAGTTTTGTTTAAGCCGAAATTGTTTATATAAGAATACCTATAACTCCTATAAGCCAGAAAGAATAACATATTATGTATTTGCATTTTTAATATTTTTTTGTCATATTCTTTGGTACAATACCAACAATTAAGGTCTCCTCATTTTTTGCCATAAAATTGATAATTTCGAAGTTACACATCTTTCTAAGTTGAAAAAATCACGATTTTGCTTGATTTCAGATTGCTGTAACTATTTTGAAGAGAATAGAAATTATCCAAAAAAATTTGTTCCACCAGGTACTTGGACTGTTTATCAGTCAAATAGCTCAATAAAAATTTTAATTTTTAAATTAAAAACATCTTTGTAATTGAAATTTTGCCACTCAAACAGGTCTTGCTATTTCTACCACTTTTACGAGCAATGAAATTCAAATAATGTTAACATTAGAGACGTGAAAATTAAACTAGAAATTTGTTAATTCGACGACATATTACGACATGTTATAGTAAAATAGTTATTTTCGATACATATGCGTAAAGAGAGGTATTCTAGTAGGCTTAAATTCGGGCACGAGTCTAAGGGACTGACGTATACACAACGAGATCGAGTGCGTAAGCGCACGAGATCTCGTTGTGTATACGTCAGTCCCTTTAGCGAGTGCCCCAATTTAAGCCTACCGAATACCTCTCTTTACGCATACGTATCGAACATAATTTTTTATAACGACGGCTTCTAAAGTTTAATAGAGAGAAAAAAATTAATTATTTTTAAGCAATTTTTATTAATTTGTAGAACGTTGTTGTTTTTTTTATTAATTTGTTGATCGTTTCCATGTTTAATTTGAATATGATTATCATTGATAAATGAATATCATTATTTTCTCGCATAGTTTTAGCTACTTTCACGCACACTTGTACTTTCGCGCACAGTTACTGTCATTTGTTTTACAATGATATAAAAAACTGCTCTTTACGCCCACTACACAACGCTCGAATATTGAACTTTAGAAGCAGGTGTTATAAAAATTATAATATTTAATTATTATAAAGAAGTAAATACTGAATTTTCTTTTATTACAAAATTAGTTTGATTTATCAACATTTTCAACTTTTACAGTATAATTTTCACTTATTATTATTACACGAGAAACTTGTGTTTTTTCGAATAAATTTAGGTTTGCCTAACGAAAATTGGTTGCACAACAATTCTGCTGAAATTCGGTAAGTAGGGCTTATATCCGATGCACATCAATACTATCAAAGTGAAGTCAAATTTTGGATCCGACCCAACCTTTAAGGGGGTGGTGGGGGGTAACAAAACCATACCACTTTTCCAAATCGGTTGGAAATAATGTTTCAGTCAATTATCTACAACAAATTCAAAATTCAGCTTCCTAGGATGATTTGGAGGGAGTGGAGGGGGGAAAAATTATTTTGGCTGAATCTAACACGCCCACAGCCCCCAGAATTAACGTAGAGGGTTGAAATTTGGTGTGCTGATAAAGTTCGTACCTAGGTTGTGCTTTTTGGAGGTTTTAATAGTTTACCCCCACTCTCACCATTTTCAAGCTATAATTTCATGCTTTTTCGACGTATTCGAAGTTTGTACCGCTCGCACAGGTCATCTAAATAAATCTAGAGGGATGAAATGTTGTATTCGGATTTAGTCAGTATCAAGGAGGTGCCTTTTATGGGGCCTCAACTTTTAACCCTTACCCGCAGGAATTTTATATAAAAAAGAAGATAATTTTTCTTGTTTTTTTAACAGTTTCGTTCGGGTCAAAATCTCCCCAAATAGACATAGAAGGCTGAAATTTTGTGTACAGGTTATATTAATAGCCAGCCACTGCTTTTTGGAGGTTTCAATTTTTAATCCTTACCCCCACAATTTTTACGCCAATATTTCTTTAATCTTTTTGCTTTTTTTGCATTCAGTCAATATCGAGTATGCGCGCTTTATGGATTCCACATTACCTTGCCCCCCACTTTTCCAATTTTACCTCGGAATACAATAGCGTTGTTATATGTGATTAAATGTGATTTATATCTTTTTATTAAAATCTTTAAAAGTGATTATTGACCAAAGGCATAGCAGTAACCGTAGTAATTTTTTTTTAAATTTACCCTAAAGATATAAACTAAAATAATCTGGAAAAAAATTAATGGTTTTTTACCCGATAATATTTTTCAGACACATCCGACGTCTGGAAGCTCAAAAAACGAACTTTTTGGAATAATTTCCCAAAATTCAAAATTTTTGTTTACACCGTGATAAAGAGCGGAAAAAATCATACAAACTCCGTTTTTGGACGATTGTTTTATGTAAACTGGTTTCCGAGAAAAACTAACTTTTATAAACGGTCGCCATATATACCACTGTCGCAGTATCCTGCATCACATAGCGAATTTCCATTTATAAAATTTAGTTTTTCTCGGAAACCAGAATTTAAACAAAATCTGACCGAGTTGCTTGTTGATAACACGGATTTTTTTAAAAAGTACAATGTATAGAACAAAATTATGTTTGATCACTCATTTCGTTTCTGAACCTGGACTGAAATGAATATTACTATCAAAATAAAGTATATAATAAAGTAGGAGCTTACGACTTTAAAAATACAATTCCCTTTAAAAGTCTATTTTTATATAAATCTTGTTTTAATTATATTTTGTGAATTACACATACAACAAAATGCTAGGCAAAAGCTT
Organism: Brachynemurus nebulosus; assembly: GCA_035578155.1. Lineage (NCBI taxonomy): Eukaryota > Metazoa > Arthropoda > Insecta > Neuroptera > Myrmeleontidae > Brachynemurus > Brachynemurus nebulosus. Next base: position 365,187 of record JAPWDM010000084.1, on the reverse strand, counting down.
AAAGAGTGAATTTAGTTATAAACATAAATTATTAATTAATATTAATCATTACGTCAACCTTTTGTATCGAAGTAATTAAATAATCTATAAGAACACCCAGAACACAAGTCTACACAAAAGAATGTGATAATGTTTGCTACTCATAAAAACAGAATGATAGTTCCTCCGTTTATTGTTAGACAGTGTACATATTTCATTTGTATAACCATTTGAAAATATATGTACAAGCGTGCGTTACTCCATTCCATTACTTTATATATGTGTAACTAAATAACTACGGAATGGATCCATGTTCAATTAAAAACACGATGTGGGGCTACATGTAGCAATATATATATATATATATATATATATATATATATATATATATATATATATATATATATATATATATAATGTGAGTTTTTTGAGAGTTGCCATTTCTATTACAACCAAATTTTTATGATAGAAATGGTACTGGAAAAGGTTCTTTTCTTGGATGTAATGGAAATGTAACCAAGAAAAACACTATCGGTTGAAGTAGCGTCAAGTACGTATGCATATTTTTATTGCCTAACTGATAAATTAAAGAAAAATTAAAAAATATATAGTCTCATTTAAAAATCTATAAGTTTGTATCATAGCTCGAAAACCATAAGAGCTATAAAGCTCCTGATTATAGCAATCGGTTGCCCCCGTCGATAGCTACAACTCTTATTTGAACAATTTTTCAATTAAATCAACAGTTTGGCTCTAATAAAAATGGCAACTCTCGAAAAACTCACACATTATATATATATATATATATATATATATATATATATATATATATATATATATATATATATATATATATATAAATATATATATATATATATATATATATATATATATATATATATATATATATATATATAAATATATATATATATAAATATATATATATATATATATATATATATATATATATATATATATATATATATATATATATATAGGGGAGGGCCGGGCAAAGTGGCCAGAGCGGGCAAAGTTGCCAGTAGGCATTATTTTGCTGTTCGGTGCTGCTATCTTACAACAATCAGGTCAGCTACATCATTAGAATGCCATTAGTGTTCTAGCGAAGTGTGGAGACTAAAACACTGTTACAACTGATTTTATAACAAAAAAATTGAATTTTACTACATCTGATCTAAATAAGTGCTAAATTCTTTATTTATTATCTTTTTATTAATATCAGGTAATGTTTATTAATTACTTCTATAAAGAAAAGTATAATTTTAGGTGTAGTTTCATGTGCCACATACATTCCTAGTTTTAGTTGTTTTCCTTTCAAAGGTGTGTTTCTGTAATGGCGTTAATGCGGGCAAAGTGGCCAAAATATGTGAACATTGCCATTAAAGAGAACTGTGAATCTACGAATAAGTTACTTTTACCTTTTAAATTTCAAATAGCTCTACCAAGAGCCTATGGTCTTTATTTACTATAGTTTTACGCACTCCGTTTATCAATTTTTATTTTTACTTTGTTTAGTGAAAAACTTGAAACTTTTTTGTGTTGAAATATTTACTAACATTATAAATAAACAATACCTCAAGCTAATAATTAAATTTTGTTACTCACACAGTCTTCCTCAGCCTTATGCTGTCAATTTCGAGCAAAGTAGCTGCGAGTGGCCACTTTGCCCAGCCTATGCGGGCAAAGTGGTCATTTTGTAACATTTTGTAAAAAAGTGTATAAAAATTAATAGGGGCCAACTTAAATATTTTCAGTTATAGTATTGCAAACTACATTAAAGCTGCATTGTACTGTCAAAATTTCAATTAATTTGTTTGATTATTAGTCACTGAAATAGTCGAAATTCCCTTAGAGTGGCCACTTTGCCCACCCTTCCCCTATATATATATATATATATACTCGTATAATACAATATCAGTAGCGAGCGCTAACATTTTTGTTGCAGGAAGCTCTTTTAGCGAATTTCGATAAATTCGAAATTCAGCTATTACGGCCGCTCTCATGACACAATCTGAGGCCAAGGCTATAACAGAAATATGTTTTGAGGTCCTTACAATACGAAAATTATATTCACTAAAATTTATATATTCCGCGCGATAACTCTCGAACGAGACGTTTAATGCTTATGAAATTTTGTGTGCGGACTCGATTCCGGATTGGCTCGGCTAAGTTCGTTAGCCAGACACGTCGGATGCCCAAAAGTAAGTTTTCTGGCCATTTTTAATCATTCGGTCCTATCATAAGACAATTCGATTTTTACATCGTTGAAAACGAAAAAAAAAAATTTGAAAAAAATGTTCTTATAATTTTCTTTCTATGTTAAGTACTTTTCGAGAAAATCGTAATTTTTCACTATTGTCTCACCTTGCTCTCTTTGTCAGTATAATATGTAATTTATATTTCTGTCTCAATTCCTTATAAAATGTAGAAAAATTTCATTTTTTTACACAAAACAAATGGTAGTTATTCAAAATCTATGTATTATACATAGTCTGTCTCATTTTTTAAATTAAAATTAACCAGATATCTTAAGCATATGTAATGAAGATTTTTTTCTTATTGAATTTTAAATGAACAAGATAATGAAGGTAATGTCATGACATAATATTATTAAATATTATAGAAAGATAACATAATAATTATGTCTGTAAGCCAGGAAAAAACTTTTTTCTACTCTTACTATTAAAAGTAACATTTTGCGCACGGCTAACTATGTGTAAAAATTAACAATTGCCCACACTATGTGGAAATATCCGTGGGAAATTATTTCGCACGGCTTAATATAATAAAAAAGTTGGCTATGTCTGATTTAATATATAATGTCATATGTAATTCTAAAAATATACATATGTATGTTGATTATTTGTTATTGTTTCCATAGTTTCAAAGTATGCTTTGGCAAAAATTTGAACATCTTACCACTGACATAAATTTCAAAAATTTTTACTACTTATTTAAATTTACGAATCGCACGCCACTGATACACAATTTGATATTAATACCATTCAATAAAAATTAATCAAATCAAATGTATGCATGCATAAAAATAAACAAAACAATGAATAAATAATAAATAATAAATTCAGTTACTTATTAATTAAAAATTCTCTATGTATTTATAAAATATTTCAATAAAAATAATATGTGTATGGAACAAAAGGATCTTTAAATATTTAAAAATATAGGTACTTTTAACAATTATTTATTTCTTATCAGTATAATTTTTATAAAAATGTTTTATGTACAATATTTATAGCCGTTAGAAAATTATGAAATCTTTATTTATATTCAGATCGAAAGCACAATGTATAATGTGTAAATCGATTAAGGGGGAAAATAGGTGTAGAGATATTTTTTTCAGACATCCGAAATATGAGCTGGTTAAAAGATCGCAGTTCTGAAGTCAGAAAAAAAGTTCTATAAGACATCATAATTAAGACTTCATAAGCTGTTCTTAAATCGACGCATATGTTCTCATTATAAAGGACATAGCCGGGTAAGATAGGGAAAACGGCCCTTGACGCAAAATTGATTGTTTTTATAGGAAATAATACTTCTTAGTCCCAGATACATTCCTGCCAAATTTCAACTCTCCGAGGCTAATAGTTTATGAATACACAAACAAACAAAAATTTTCAAAAAAAATTTTTTTTGACGAAATTACTGAGCCGATTTATTTAAGTTTAATATATATTGTGTACCCACTTTAGGCGAAGTAATAAAAAAAAATTAAACTATTAATAAAAATACTAAAAATAAACTAAAAATAAAATAAAAAAAAATTAACGTTATATCCCTTTATTATACCAATTTTTTTAAATTTTTAATTTTAAGAAAATTTTTCTTTGGCACTTACACCTTAGCGACACCCACCATTTTTTGTTCAATAATTTGTCTCTTAGTACTCTATAACATATATTTTTATGGAAAAATTTTAGTTGGTAGAACATAGTAATATTTCAATACAAATGCATGTCATGTTCGGTACTACATATATTACTTATGTATAAAAAGGACCATAAAGTAAAGCATCTGCCTTATTTCTAAAACACAGTAGAACTCTAAGCAGTGCAATAAAATGTTCGCTTCTCCCGTGAGTTGCAGTTCTTGGAGTTCCTGTGACGGTCTAAAAAAATATACCTATATTTTGAGTTGTTATAAAAAATATGTTTTAAGTTATTAAAAAATAATTTTCAAGGTTAATTTTACCATGAATCTGAATATTTGAATGAAATCAATAAAATTATCTCAGCATACTTACTAATTAAAATTATATCTAACTCAACAAAGATTACAAGTTTTAGAAACTTTATTCAAATAAAGATACTAATAGTAACAATAATACGTCTTAAATGTTATATTGCTTTAATAATAATAAACATTAACTTAATAAAATGGAACCAAAACTTCCACAATGTATAGTAATAACAACAATCCGGCTAAAACCTGTTGTAGTTATTACTTGTACATATAACTAACTTGAAGAAAGTAGTGTACAATTGTACGCAATATGTAGTTCGTCCCTCTCACTTGATGTTTTTGTTGCACTTCTTAATGAGGTGCAGAAAGTTGATTTTTTTTGTAATAAAATTACATACGTTCATAACTACGACAAACAAGCTTAGACAAACGTCTAGCTTTATCTGCCGTCTGTCTTATTTTGTTAACACGATGACGAGTCATGGGGAATTATAACGAAATGACCAACTGGTATACTATTTTGACAGCTAATCAACATTGTATGAAATTGTTGACATCGTAAGACGTGGTATATGAGCTAACAAAGTTTCACTTGACGTCTTACAAAGGAAAAAACTCTAACAAAAGAGAAATCAATGTCTATTTTGTTTTATTGATAAAAAAAGACAAACGGCAGATAGTGTTGGACTTTTGTAAATTTAAACGAGTTTATCGTAGTTATGGACGTATGTAATTATATTATTTTAGAAATAGGGTAGATATTTTACTTTATAGTCCTTTTTATACATAAGTAATATATGTAGTACCGAACATGGCATGCATTTGTATTGAAATATTACTGTTCTACCAACTAAAATTTTTCCAAAAAAATATATGTTATAGAGTACTAAGAGGCAAATTATTGAACAAAAAATGGTGCGTGTCGCTAACGCCGAAGTGCCAAAAAAAAATTTTCTTAAATTTAAAAAGTTAAAAATATTAGTATAATAAAGGGATATAACGTTAATTTTTTTTTTCATTACTTCGTCTAAGGTGGGTACATAATATATATTAAACTCAAATAAATCGGTTCAGTAATTTCGTCAAAAAATTTTTTTTTTGAAAATTTTTGTCGGTTTGTGTATTCATAAACTATTAGCCTTGGAGGGTTGAAATTTGGCAGGAAATGTATCTGGGGCTAAGAAGTATTATTTTCTATAAAAAACAATCAATTTTGCGTCAAGGGCCGTTTTCCCTATCTTACCCGGCTATGCCCTTTATAACGATATTTTTCTGAAATGGTTATAATGTTGACTAGATGACAAATGAGAAGAATCATTAAAGCTGTTGAGACTCTACTGTACTTAACATTGCGTACGGCCTAACGGGGCTCCACTGTACTTCGAAACCCACCAGTCGAAGTACACACGAATGGAACCGAATGGAAAAAGGACCGGTGTTCCGTCCCCAACGCCGGCAACCTCCAACATCATTTTTTTTTTAATCACACTTTTTTCTTTTCTTATGTCATGGTGGAATATTCTTGAAGAATCTGGAAGAACGGCAACCGATAAACAAATACGTAACATCTCGACAACACCTGACGTCAGCTCCAGCAGAGTATTTAAGCCAGCCCACCCAGGCCGGAGGAATGAGTTGTGTATAATCAGTAGTGTGCAATCAGTACTAGAAGGAAGTGTTGGTAAATAGCAGCCATAGTGAATCAGGGAATCGGATCAGATGGAAATTGGGACATCGAATTAGACTAGAATTGGAAACTCGACGCTACGTGAAATTGGAACGGTTTGGATTGGAATTTGGACTTGGAAGAAATATTCATTTTGTTAAACATTGTTATTTCGAATCGTAAATTGTTAATAAATTGTTGTTAGAGAAAAAACTTCTGTCTTATTAATTGGAAAAACATATTTGGAACGTTGGATACTCCAACAGAAAAGTTGAAAAGTCACAGCCAAACCCAGACTACCACAGCAAAGCTATTAGTATTGTGAATCATTAGAAAATTACCTGTTTACAAAAAAAATTATGTACTGTTTGTGTTACATAGGAACTCCAATATAACGTAATGGCCGGTACAAAATAAGAGGAAGTACGTTATATCGGATCACCAGGGCCGATAGTAAAATTTTTTTAAGGGGGTAGAGAAACATAATGTGCGAACACATACGCATTTCATTATTGATATTTAGACGCATATACACTTACTTAAATGCATGTTTACAAGAACACACGTCTTCAGCTAAATACATACATATACGCAACTGTTGTACATTGTAGTTGTAAGGGTTGTAAGTATATTAGAAAAATGCATAAGCTGCAAAATTTGACAACAATTTTAGAATACTCTTTTTAGAAACCAGTCAAAATATTAAAAATCCAACTTCACTATTGGTTAGCAATTGAAAAATAGACCAAACAGTGAAATTTTCTCTTTTCTGCAATCACTTATGTGCAAGTATGTGCATCTTAGGCTGCTTAGTGTCACTTGCTCAGTACCCGTCGCTCAGTGTAAGTCAGTAAAACAACAATGAATTTGATTGTTGAACCGGCACAAGTAGCGTTGTGGTATCACACACATCACACATATGTATATGCAAGGAGTCAAACTAAATTGTCTATGTCTCTGTTCCACTTGTAATGAGTTTGTGACGTAAATCTCCCCACTCTATTGGTGTAGATACACACTGTTTGCAGTGGTATTGGTTTAATGGTTGCGTCTGTGTGCGTATTTACACATACTACTACACCACACGTATTACCAGAGAGAGAAATGTGTGCTGTTCAACTAACAATGTCTAACAATATAATATAATGCACTGTGTGTTCGGTGACGGACAGCGACTGACTATAATATGACTTAAGCTGTGACAGGCTTACAAATGACTCCAAGCGAATTACACTTTTTTGATGTTAGTTGGCTTCTAGTGTTCTATGTGTATATGCGAACCAAGGTCACGTGACGGCTATCACCACTCACACTAACAGAGTTTACCGCACAAATACAAAGTAAACACCGTGCACGTATACAACATATTTTCTATCTCAAGTGGTTACACTGGTTCCAGTAGTATAGATATATGTATTTTATCTCTAGTGCTCTATGTTAATAGCAGTTTTAGAATATTGTATTCGGAAACTAGGAAAGATATCGGAAAACTAACTTTACTATTGGATTTGCCATTAAAGAAATGATTGAATAGCGGAATTTGACAAAAATTCTAGATCATTCTATTCAAAACCTAGAATAGATATCAAGAAATAAACTTTACCATCAGATAGGTCATCAAAGAAAATGCGAAACAACGGAATTTGGGAAATGTTCTCGAATATTCTATTCGGAAACTAACAAAAATATTGAGAAGGCGACTTCATCAGTAGATTGCTCCTTGGCGAAAAAAATAGTGGTGCTATACAAAAGTTTCAGTTATAAATTTACACCAACGTATACAATTGCAAAAAAATATTTTCCTTAGATAAAGTATCTTAACTCTTGTTAAATTCCGCTATTTGATCTTTTATTTAATAATTAAATGAGTGATAAAATCGGTTTTTTGATATTTCTGCTAATTCTCGAATAGAACATTCTAGATTATTGTTCAATTTTTGTTATTTAGGCTTTCATTCGACGGCGAATCCGATGGTGAAATCAGTTTTCCGATATTTTTACGAGTTCTCGAAGAGAACATTCTAGAACATTGTTCAATTTTTCTTATTTAAGTTTTTATTTAATGACCAATTCGATGGTGAAGTCAGTTTCCCAATATCTTTTCTAGTTCTCGAATAGAACATTCTAGAACATTACTAAATTTTTGTTATTTATGCTCTTATTCGAAGACCAATTCGATGGTGGAGTTAGTTTCCCGATATCTTTGCTAGTTCTCGAATCGAACATTCTAGAACATTTCTAAATTTGTTATTTATGCTTTTATTCGAAGACCAGTTCGATAGTGAAGTTAGTTTCCCGATATCTTTGCTAGATGCCGAATAGAACTTTGTAGAACTTTTGCTGAGTTTCGCTGTTTAGTCCTGTCTTTGGTTGACTATCAAATGATGAAGTCGGTTTTTCGACATCTTTGCTATTTTCCGAATATAATATTCTGGAACTTTCATCAAAATTTGTTATCTGGCTTTTTTCCATAACCAATCAAATCGTGAAATCGATGTGTACTCGTATATGCACACATATTTGTCTACGTATGCATATACGTGAAATAATATATACGTGTATGTCTGTATATTGGTGTAATTGTTTGTTGATGTTGATAAATTTATTGTAAAAGTTCACAGGAATCTGAATATTTTTGAATAAGTACATACATACAAGTTGTAAATGTGTATATGTATATTTACACTATTTACACTGATTATATTTATTTGTGTATGGCTATGTGTGAATGCTATACGTGTGTATGTGAGAAAATATGGGAACTTCTCAGACCCTCGCATAAATTTGCTACGCCCCTGAATTGACGATTATGTATACCTTGAATCTCACGTCTTCAAATCTGTGAGAGGGGTACCCCACCACTCGCTACGTTATATTGGAGTTCCTATGTATATTTTGGAGGCGTCTATTTTGCGGGAGCCCCTGGATATGTATTACAAAGGTCCTTATATGTTAAAATGCCCAAAATATACGTTAGAACTACGACGTTATCGGTAGTGAACCTATACAGATTTTAAACAATGGGTAATTCCATGGTCACTTACATTACAATTGATTTAAAATTGAGATAAAAAATCTTTGGATATTTTCGTAAATAATGAGTAAATTCACTAAAATTTACTCAAATTAAATCAAATCACAAGTTACCGTATTAGTCGAATTTTTTCTTGAAAAAATTAGACTTATACAATCTATACAACAAGAACGGCGAGAGGCGAGAGTAAGGGCGCTATCCGTTTTCAGACCCGTAAAACACGAATATGCAGAAAAAAAATGTCTGATATATATATATATATATATATATATATATATATATATATATATATATATATATATATATATATATATATATATACATATTCCCGCCACCTTTTAATTTGTGTAGGGCCCCCTATGGAAGTTAAGAGATGAAATTTGGTAAATGGGGCTCATTTTCGAGGCACCTCATACTATCAAAGTGGGGTCAAGTTTTGGGAAAATTTTTGATCCGACCCAACCTTTACGGGGGTGGTGGGGGCGGTAAAACAATAACACTTTTCCAAACTGATTGGAAATAATGTTTCGGTGAATTATCTACAACATATCCAAAATTCAGCTTCCTACGATGATTTGGAGGGAGTACAGGGGGAAAAAACGACTTTAGCTGGATCTAAGACGCCCCCAGCCCCCCAGAACTAACGTAGAGGGTTGAAATTTGGTGTGTTGATAAAGTTCGTGCTTAGGTTGTGCTTTTTGGAGGTTTTAATATTTTACCCCCACCCCCCTCATTTTTAAGCTAAAATTTCATGCATTTTCGACGTTTTCGAAGTTTGTACCACTCGCACAGGTCACCCAAATAAACCTAGAGGGCTGAAATTTTATATTGGGATTGAGTTAGTTTCAAGGGAGTGCTTTTTGGGGGTATCGACTTTTAACCCTTACCCCCACCATTTTTATACCAAAAAGAACATGATTTTTCTTGTCTTTTGACAGTTTCGTTCTGGCCAAAATCTCCCCAAATAAACCTAGAGGGCTGAAATCTTGTGTACAGATTAAGTTAATAGCCAGCCACTGCTTTTTGGAGGTTTCAACTTTTAACCCTTACCCCCACGATTTTTACGCCAGTATTTCCTTAATTTTTTTGCTTGTTTTCTAACACGTCTAGAGACTCTGTAAGGAAACCTAGAGGGCTGAAATTTTGTGCGTGTATTCAGTTAGTATCCAGCTAGTACCTTTTAGGGAGTCCACATTACTTTTCCCCCCACTTCTTCCATTTTTACATCGGATTGGAATGCTATTGTTAAAAGTGTTTTAAATGCATTGTTTTTATTCTAAATACAAGTAGGCGAATAGTAATTTTAAAAAATTTAAAAAAAAGTGAACTTACTTTTATGACAAATGAAATACGTACATATTAAGTAATTTAACAATGTTATTAAAGTCACTGTTTATTTATAAATTAGGAATTTTGGATTTTTATTATTTATAAAATAGAAATTTTGGATTTTTTCGGAAAGAAAAAATATCTTCACAAAGACCTTCCAGTTTATATATAATAGTTAATCATATGTTCAATTGAATTCCTAATATGATAACTACAGAGTAGCAATAAAAATTTTTAAAAATTTTGAAAATTTCCAATATAGCATAAAGTTAATGTTTAACTTACAATTGGAGTGATATTAAATCTTTTCTTAACTTTACTTCTAAAATTACTTACAAAAATGTTTTCTTCTAATTTTTCTATAAATTTGCGCCTATTTTTCCATTTCGTCAGGTTTTCTTTTTTTTTTAGAAAAATAACGCAACAAATCAATTTTGAAGATAGATTGAGTCAATACATGAAATTACTGCTTATACGTACAGGATATGGTCAAAGTTCGGCAACGGCTAATCATTTTTAACTGACCTTGAAAATCGATTTCAAGGTCGACTTCAAGGTCACTATCAAGTGCATCACTTTAAATTCTACAAATTTGGTACTCAGCCCTTTTTTCAGAAAATATATCGTTTCAGAAATATTTAGCTATAACTGTTTTCATCTACAGGGGTTGAATGGTGTTTTCTACCCCTAAAAAGCGTATTTAGCCGAAATAAAAAACACGTATTTAATATTTTTCGCTGTTTAATAAGTATGTTAAGTTTCATTCAAATTGGCGAGTATTAGTTGGGTAGTGCTATTTGTCAGAATGTTTTGCCGATCTAGTTTTTTCAATATTTCTTTGCTCGTTTTCAGAATTTGTATTTTAATTTCTACGGACAAATAACTCATTTTTTTCTTCGATTTGAGTAACTTTTATTTGCTGATGTTGACCATTAATTGATCGGAACATATCAAATATTTTTCAATGATTTTTTTAGCGAATTTCGAAAATTTTGAAAATTTTTTCACCGTTAGTAAGTTAAAGTATTTGAATTCATTAAGTAATTAAATGATGTCCACAAGAACCTTACGGACTACCATAAGTTATATGAGATCCCTAGGACCCTTTTTTTACTGTTAGGATAAACTTTTTACTAAAATTATTTTAGATGAATAAAGGTTATGTTGTATGAGTTCCGCTAGGGTTTACTGATCCCATTATTGTAAAAAATAAACTAACCGACCGATTTTGAAAATTTTTTTACTGTTAGAGAACTAAATTATTTTAGATGGATACAACTATGCTGCACAAAGTCCGTTCGGGTTCTTGGGTCCCAAAAATATCAAAACTAATTACCCAGCCGATTTTAGAAAATCTTTTACTCTTAGAAAACTAAACTATTTTAAATAGGTACAGTTCTTAGATGAGATCCGCCAGTGCCCAATATTTGGAAATTCGCTATGTTATGCAGATGCTGCGACAGGGGTATTTAATATTTAAAAATAAAACACAAAGGCAATTGGCGAATAAGCATGGGTAGGAATGCCCTCGTACGAATTGTGTTGGCTTTTTCCCTGTTAACTGCTATCGGCACAAAATTGAAATTTACTGAGATTCAGCCCTTAAAAACTTAAAACTTGTTTTTAAAGCCCCGATCAACCGGACACTCATCATTAGTTTTGAAACCACCAAAATGGCAAATCGCTTGTGGACTTTTAATTACATTTCGCTTGTAGACACTCAATACCGAAGATGAAAGGAAAAATTCGACTTCCGTGATGGCGCTCCGCTGCTCACGGCATTTTTTAATTTTTACTAAAATTCCATCATTTCATGGAGTTGCCCCAATGACTTTCTAGAAGATGAAAATCAAAAATTGATTAAAGTAGTTCTAAGTATACCTACATATTATATAGTCATAGGTACACAAGAGTTAATTAAAAAGTAAGACCGTGACGGAAATTTATAATCTATTGTATTTAATTTATGTAACAATTGAATTGAAAATACACACATCACTGGTGTGAGGAGCGGTAATAAAGTTTAAAAATAAAAATACACTGCCCATGAGAGGTGGAAACACGGCTTCCCAGTAGGTACTCATGAGAGACTTATTTAATCTTATAGTGACTTTGTACTTAAAGTGCATATTTTTTATTTAAATTTTGTGCCTTATTATGTATATTCTTAACATCATATGGTGCACAGCTTCCTCATGCCGATAATAGACTTTTATTTAATCACATAAATATGATTCTGTGCAAAAAATCGCGTGAAATTGCGAAAAGATTAACCGCGTAACTTTTTTTTTAAATGTCAAATCAAGTTTACATTCACGGTAACAATAAAAACCAAAAAAAATCCCTTTCATGCACTCAGTGTTAACATATTCGTGTAATGTAACATAACGCGTAACATAACGTTTACGCATGCACAATAACCATCATTATTCTGTGTCATATATGATCTAACTTCCAAATACTCTGATGAACAAACTGACAATGAGGTCAAAAACGATCAAATAGTTTCGAAATTATGTCATTTCGTGGAATCTTCCGACAAATCCACACGAAACCAAAATTGTTTAGGAAATTCTGAATGTAAAATACGCATGAAAATTTCTATAACATATTTCAAGGGTGATCACAATGCTGCCACTACTTTAGTAGTCTCGGAAACAAAATGTGTTATAATGCCAGATTTACACGTGTTTAGTAACTAAAGCAAGTTATTTAATTAAATTACTTTTAGCTACTTTTGTCAAGCAGACAGGCTCGACAAGTGACCCGAAGAAAAAAAAGTAAGATCTTTTTTGCTTGTCACTTATATTTCCAGAGAAATTTTTTTTTAAAAGTGGTTTATTCCTGGGGTTTGCCATTTCTCTCCACGGCCTTGCAAGTAGAGTTACATTTAGTACAAGTTTAAAAATACTGAGCTTTAAAGCGTTATGCAATTCTTTCCTTTAACATGTTAATCGTGAATCCAAAACAAACTAAAAAAGTGTTGTATTTGATAAATACCCCTGTCGCAGCATCTGCATAACATAGCGAATTTCCAAATCTTGGGCACTGGCGGATCTCATCTAAGACCTGTACCTATTTAAAATAGTTTAGCTTTCTAAGAGTAAAAGAATTTTTAAAATCGGCTGGGTAATTAGTTTTGGTATTTTTGGGGACCCAAGAACCCGAACGAATTTTGTGCAGCATAGTTGTATCCATCTAAAATAATTTAGTTCTCTAGCAGTGAGAAATTTTTTAGCATCTTTTCGATAGCTTATTACTGGCGTTTTCGGATCTGCAAGATCCCGGTGGACCTCATTAAAAAATCAGCTCGACCGTATATTCTAGGCGGACTTTATGTAATATATATATATATATATATATATATATATATATATATATATATATATATATATGTATATATATATGTATATATATATGTATATATATATATATATATATATATATATATATATATATATATATATATATATATATATATATATTCAAAACCCGTTGTGTAGCATTCTACGCCGCATTTGCATCCGCAGGACAGTTGTGGATCTCAGATAACACAACCTGTACCTATCTAAAATAGTTTACCTCGGTAATAGTAAAAAGGTTTCAAAATCGGTCAGTTATTTTATTTTTGACACTTTTAGGTCCTACTGACACTTCAGACCTTACATAACGTAATCTATATGTATCTAAAATAGCTTAGCTCCCCAACAGTGAAAAAATTTTCAAAATCGGTCGGCTAGTTTATTTTTGACGCTTTTGGATCCGATGGACCCTGGCAAACTTTACATAACGTAATCTATATTTATCTAAAATAGTTTAGCTCTGTAACAGTGAAAAAATTTTCAAAATCGGTCGGTTAGTTTATTTTTACCACTTTTGGGTCCCATGGACCCTGGCGGACCCTAAATAACGTAATGTATGTCTATCTAAAATAGTTAGTTCCCCAACAGTGAAAAAATTTTCAAAATCGGTCGGTTAGTTTATTTTTGACACTTTTGGATCCCATGGACCCTGGCAGACCTTACATAACGTAATCTATATTTATCTAAAATAGTTTAGCTCTGTAACAGTGCAAAAATTTTCAAAATCGGTCAGTTAGTTTATTTTTGACACTTCTGGATCCTATGGACCCTGGCAGACCTTACATAACGGAATCTATATTTATCTAAAACAGTTTAGCTCTGTAACAGTGAAAAAATTTTCAAAATCGATCAGGCAGTTTATTTCTGACACTTTTGGGTCCTATGGACCCAGGCGGACCTTACATAACGTAATCGATATTTATCTAAAATAGTTTAGCTCTGTAACAGTGAAAAAATTTTCAAAATCGGTCAGTTAGTTTATTTTTGACACTTTTGGGTCCTGTGGACCCTGACGGACCTTACATAATGTATTCTAAATCTATCTAAAATAGTTTAGCTCTGTAACAGTGAAGAAATTTTTAAAATTGGTCGTTTAGTTTATTTTTTACAATTATGGGATCAGTAAATCCTGGCGAAGCTCATACAAATCTAGTACTCTAACAGTAAAAAAAGGGTTCTAAGGATCTCATATAACATATACGGCAGTCCGTAAGCTTCTTGCGGACATCATTTAATTAATTAATTCAAATACTTTAACTTACTAACTGTGAAAAAATTTTTAAAATCGATTGGTTAATTAATTTCTGGCCTTTTTAGGTCCCGAAAACCTTGACCTCACATAAAATACCTTAAATCCATTTGAAATGGTTTAATTTTTTAACATTATTAATTATTAGTGGAAAAATTTTCAAAATCGATTCAAAATATTTTTCCGTACATACATATGTACATTGTACATATTTTGTTTTGTTTTATATTTAATATTTATATCATAACATAATCTTCAATTTCTTGTTTACTTAAAAATTCAATAAAAAAAAAAAAAAATTCTTCATTACATTAGCTTAGAAAATCTGTTTAATTTACATTTTTTAACATGGGATAGAACCATGCTAATTATAATGCAATAAATGAGAAACAAAACTCTATACATGTATGTGTGTTATTACACATATATGTGAATAGTTTTCACTTGTTCTCACAAAATTCTTTAATAAAAAAGTGAAATATTTTTATACTTTATAAAGAACTGAGATATAAATATAAATTACTTATTAGACTAACAAAGAAAGAATAAAAGTGAAAATTTACCATTCTCGAAAAATACTTAAAATAGAAAGAAAATTATAAGAATATTTTCTTCATAATTTTTTTTTTCCTTTTCAACGATGTAAAAATCGAACTGCCTTATGATAGGATCGAATGATAAAAAATGGCCAGAAAACCTACTTCTGGGCATCCGACGTGTCTGGCTAACGAACTTAGCCAAGCCAATTCAGAATCCAGTCCGCACACAAAATTTCATAAGCGTTAGACGTTTCATTCGAGAGTTATCGCGCGGATACATATATATATATATATATATATATATATATATATATATATATATATATATATATATATATATATATATATATAAATTTTAGTGAATATCATTTTCGTATTCTAGGGACCTCAAAACATATTTCTGATATGGTCCCGGGCTTAGGTCGCACCATGACACCTGGCGTAAAAGCTGAATTTCCAGTTTTGGAAATTCGCTAAAATGGTTTCGGTTGGTTTGGATCGATAAGAGATATAAACAGTTTTGGCATCGCGCTAAGGAAATCTAACGGACAGGTTAACTATTCTATCGTTGCCGATGAAATGCGCAAAGAAAACACGTGACAGTAAATGGTTGAGAAGATCTCTAACTAGCAAAATTGCTATCAGCCACAAAATTAAAAAACGTAAATCATAAGAAATTTTTATTGTAATTGAAATTGAATGCGTATTCAACACCCTTTTGGTTGGTTTAGTATTTTTTTTCATCTTATGTATCTATACCAACTATTATAGAGTATAAAAAGCAGGAACTAAAAGATATATCACTGTTCACAATTATAACGTTGTACTGTAGTCGGTATTATTACTATATTTTTACGAAAGTATCATTCCAAGTCATTTTATATATGTTAACATTTATAGGATAGTGAAACTTCTGTGAAATAAAGTATTGAATTAATTAGAGATCTTTAACGCTCTAAGATTAGGCACTTTATACCTTCAAAAGTGCTGGTTTTTTGAAAGTTTTATAATTGAAGTTATATGAAATATTATGAAATGAAATGAGTTTCTGTAGATTTACCGCTAATAAAACTTTTTACATAGAATAACTGTTTAAAAAGTTTTTTATGTGAATTTTTTTCCTCTTTCCAGTGGTGTAAAAATAATACAAATTTTAGTGAATGTCATTTCCGGGTTCTAGGGACCTCAAAACAAGTTTCTATTATAGTCTAGAGCTCAAATCGCGTCATAAGAGTGGCCATAATATACTGCGTTTGGTTTTGTCAGTTTTGTCAATGAATGTTCGCTGCCCTCATCGTTTACATCTATATGATGTAGGAATTAGTGTGCGCATGTGCATATATCATTTAAAAATAAATCATGAGAGCAATGAATACATTTATTGACGATCAACTGACAAAACTAAATGCAGTAAGAGTTGAATTTTCGATTCAAAAATTCGCTAAAAGGTTGAAAATATTTTACTTACATCCTAGGCTAATTTTTTTATTTTTTATTGATGAAATACAAATTTATTGGTGGAATTTTAGGTAAATTTTCCATTTTTGCTATTTAAATATCAAAAATTGGTTTGTAAATATGATCTGCTCTCCTCTTATACAACGTTATGTTTTAGCGATTTTATTAGCTTGAAATGTATTAAATATCTATTTTTGTTATAAAAATGTCCACAATTCAGTTCGTAAATACGATTTAAACCTAAATAGCAGCAAACATTAAAGCTATATCAATTATCATAAATCAGTAATACTTCAATTTAAAAATGGCTGAATATATTTGACGACATTTCCATATTCCAGAAAATGGTCGAGATTTAACTGTAGCTAAAAATAAATACATAAATAGGGTACACAACAAACATCGGAAGTAAACGACCGATGATAATAATAATGGTTATAATAAGAGCAACATCCGGCAGTTAATGTTTGTACAGAGAGAGAACCACACCTAGGTTTTACTACGTACTGACTGAATTATCACAAGGAATACAAATATTATGTAAAACAGTAATGAACGAACAGTCATGTCAGTAAAGAATGATTATTATAGTCATAACGATCGTAATGTAAGGTATGCAGATAATATAAGGTAGACAGACACGTTTATTAATGTAAGTTGTAGATCCTCTACAAATAAGTGATATGATACTAAAATAATGATTAGCATACTTTTATCTTCTTATTTCAATTAGAATTTTTTTTTTTAGTTTTTATTACGAGAGTTTGTATTTTGTAACATAACATCATAGAGAGTAATTTACATATATATATATTTTAAGTAGAAATTGTAAAATTTTTCTTTTCACTGATGGTGGAAGCGCTGGTAACACATAAATTGAAATTTATGTTAAATTAAAACAACAAACTCGTATCAAAATTAAACCATTAAGCAAGTTGAAGACGCGTTTGAAGAAAGTACTTTGTCTTTAAGTCAATTTAAAAATTGGTCAAGAACGAATGGGGCTCTCTAATGCCTGATCGAAGCTTTTTATTTTCTTCTAAAAATACACAAAATGGCGACCTCTGATAAATTTTTTTGGGATTTTCAAGGAAAAATTCGTGAGTTTATTGCTTATAAAAAA
The DNA here is from genome assembly GCA_035578155.1 of Brachynemurus nebulosus. Taxonomy (NCBI): domain Eukaryota; kingdom Metazoa; phylum Arthropoda; class Insecta; order Neuroptera; family Myrmeleontidae; genus Brachynemurus; species Brachynemurus nebulosus. Next base: position 347,230 of record JAPWDM010000084.1, on the reverse strand, counting down.
TACAAATTTTGAATTAAAGAAAATCCTTCGATCAGGCACTAGATTACCTATTGAACTAATGCTTTATTTTATTTGATTGATTTTAGATGCACCAATAAAATGTTGTGATGGTCACCGCAAAGTACGATGGGGTCCAACAAATATAACAATAACGTGGTTTACAAAAAATATATATTCTTTTTTAACTTGTAACATAAGGTTAAAAGATAATATAATAAGCCTATGTTATTTCTGTTATAATAGTATATTGTGCAATAAGTATGGGCAATCGACAATCCCGCACGAGTTGCACATACTATTTTTTATTACGAATTTCACATACTTTCTTCTATTATTATTACAATTGTTGACATTTTTATTACTTTTTAAAATAATATTTTTGAATGTTGGTCTTTCTTTTCTGAATTAAATATTGTTTAAATTACTTTGTTGGTGGTTTCTATAGAAATAATTATGAAATATTTATTAAATGAATCAAGAGACGGCTTTGCGTGTTTTATTGTCAATTTGTGTGTGGAAAGTTTACTTTCCGTACGCAAAAATGTATGTGAGAAAAGTACAGTGGGCAAACAGCTATTTTGCGTACAGAAATGTGTGCGCCAAGTTAGTACTTCTCCCGCATGAGTAATAAAATAGCATATTGTGCAATAAGTGCGGGAAATTGTCGATTGCCCACGAAAGCGAAGTTGAGCGCACGAACGTAGTGAGTGCGCTCATTCGCTTGAGTGGGGCAATCGACAATCCCGCACGAATTGCACATACTATTTTTTATTACGAATTTCACATACTTTTTTCTATTATTATCACTATAACTCCAACAAGTCTTCAACAATGAGTCAGTTACTTTAGCAAATGTTCAAATATAATGCAAACAGACTTATAGAGGATGTAGGGATTTAAATTTTCCAATAGGAATAGGGAGGATACTTATTTAGAGTAAAGTCTACAAAATATTAGGTATTTTAAAAATATGTAATATTTGAGTATTTTAAATGAACATACTTTTTTTACTTCTATAACAAATTCATTGACACCTTCTTAATAGGCTTACATTAGATTTTTAATCTATGTTATATGCTTGAAAAAATGACATCAAAAATTAGTTTTTGAAAATTTTCAATTGTTCCTAGATAACTAGCCAAAGGGAGAAATTAAAAATAAAGAGGATTGATGAGTGGGCTTAGCAATAAATAAAGCCTATCATTTCAGCTTATGAAAAGAAAATAGGGGCAAAATATTTTAGCAAACTACCTAAAAAGAATTACCTTTACTAAATTACAAAATTCACGCTTGCGAAGCCGCGGGTGACAGCTAGTTTTCTACATATAAAATTGATTCTGAGCATTTTTCTCATTAGATGTACCGTTGTCGAGATATTTGGCAAAAACTGAAATTCAGGATAGCGGCTGAAGCACAACCTCAACCATCCCGCCAATTTGAGTTTGCACTTATGAGATACCTCTAAACATTCTCCAAAAAGAAAATCTTGTAGGTAAATTTTTTGAGAAAAAATTGTAATTTTACCGGGGTATAAGCACATGTGGCGAATTATGTCTCTTTTGTTTGATTAGTTATGTCTATTATTACTTTTACATTTCCGTCAATATAGGCTATTTAACAAAGCTATCCGAAAATGATCCAAAGTGATTCAAAAAAAGAAAACACTAACTAAAATGTGTCTAAATTTTGCTCCTTTTAATACGTCATATATAGAATTATTTTAAGCCTGGTTTGACTTTTGTAACTACAGTAGATCTAGAGGTATTCATTAATTTAGACTTCAATATATATATATATATATATATATATATATATATATATATATATATATATATATATATATATTCCCGCTATCTTTTGACATGTGTAGGGCTCGCCTATGGAAGGGAAGAGCTGAAATTTGGTAAGTGGAGCTCATTCTGATGCACAACGATACTATCAAAGTTGGGCCAAATTTTGGATCCAACCCAACCTTTAAGAGGGTGGTGGGGGGCAACAAAACAATAAAACTTTTCCAAACCGCTTGGAAAATCAGCTCACTAGGATGACTTGGAGGGAGTAGAGGGGGGAAAAATTATTTTGGCTGGATCTAACACGCCCACAGCCCTCCAGAATTAACGTAGTGGGTTGAAATTTGGTATGTTGATAGATTTCATACCTAGGGTCTGCTTTTTGGAGGTTTTAATATTTTACCCACACCCCACTATTTTTAAGATACAACTTCATGCTTTTCCGACGTTTGTACCACTCGCACAGGTCACCCAAATAAATCTAGAGGGCTGAAATTTTGTATTCGGATTGAGTTAGTACCAAGGGGGTGCCTTTTGGGGTCTCAACTTTTAACCCTTACCCCCACCATTTTTATACCAAAAAGAATTTTTTTTGTTTTTTAACAGTTTCGTTCGGGTCAAAATCTTCCCAAATAAACCTAGAGAGCTGAAATTTTGTGTACAGGTTAAGTTAATAGCCAGCCACTGCGTTTTGGAGGTTTCAACTTTAAACCCTTACCCCCACGATTTTTACGTCAATATTTCCTTGATTTTTTGTTTTTGTTCTAACACGTCTAGAGACTCTCTAAGGAAACCTAGAGGGCTGAAATTTTGTATGTGTATTGAGTTAGTATCCAGCTAGTGCCTTTTAGAAATTCCACATTACTTTCCCTCCCACTTCTCCCATTTTTACATCGGAATTCAATGGTATTGTTAAATGTGTTTTAAATGCTTTATTTTTATTCTAATATAAATAGGCGTATAATAATTTTAAAAATTTAAAAAAAAATGAACTTACTTTTATAACAAATGCAATACATAAATATTAAGCATGGAAGAAAGGAAGGTATATAATATTGTGAAGGAAGGAGCATTTTCCAAAATACTGATCAACATAATATTATGAATCTTAACGTGCTTATTATGAATGACGTCATTTTGTAAATAAACAGTAACGGTTTTAATGTAATTAAAACATTGCCATTGCTTTCAAAACAACACATTTAGTATATATTTTTTTCTTATAATTGTGATTTCTGTATAAAAACATAAGCAATTGATTAATTATTTTCAATATCTGTTTTATTTGATTCCATAATCCAGTCCTTAAGAATGCGGTTCGACTATTTTATCAGCTAATTTTTCAAATTCTTAATTGTCTACTAAATCATTGTATTTTTTAACGGTGCTTAAAGAATATTATAAATTACTATAAACTGAAAACAAAAATTGTTCAAATTAATCCATTATTTACAATTTATAACTATTTTTATAAAAAGATTACGTTTTGGTTTATACTGTTTATAGTATTGTACCACTAATAAGACATTTCTTCTTGATAAGGGTAGATAGAAACATAAATAAAACTATACAGTTATTGAATTGCCTTTTTATTAATAAATAAATAAATTACAAACAAAATGCATAATCTTGGAGTTAAATCTTTATATGCTCAGTAATTTTACATAAAAGACGCCACTGAAGTGATGTGTCAATCTAACCTATATTTTAATTTTTACATAATGTTATTTTTTACAATATTTTTAAAATTTTTGTCGTTATTATCACATATTTTAAATAAAAAATTAATTCTTTATTTACGTAGAGTAATTCCTTTTTCGGTATTTCCTTTACTTTATGTAATGCCAAAATTGGTATTTGTACGCTTATTATGAAGCTGCTTTAAAATGAAAAATTTAGAAAAATAAACACATTTTCGCTACAAATGGTTGTATTTATTGATAAATACAATATCTACTTACCCAAATATTATATTTATGGAGTATTATATTATTAATATTGTTTCAAACTTATTTTTTTGTAGAACTCAATTTTGTATGCCTATTTGCACGTGTTTTCGTGTCTATTTATTCCTTTGTTTTTTATTTTTTGTAGTACATTCAAAGAAATATACGTATTCATTCTAACATATCATATTATATTATATCTTATCTCTCTCTTAAGAAATAGTCTCCATCCATATTCTTCTATATCGGTGACATAAAGTAATTTAAAATTGTTATTAAGGTCACTGTTTATTTATAAAGTAAGAATTTTGGAGTTTTATTTATAAAATAGAAATTTTGGATTTTCTTGGAAAGAAAAAATATCTTCATAAAAGTCTTCCAGTTTACTAATTAAGGTCCTTTTTTAATATTTAAAAATAAAACACAAAGGGAATTGGCGGATAAGCATGGGTAGGAATGCTCCCGTACGAATTGTGTTTGCTTTTTTCCTGCTAACTGCTATCGGCACAAAATTGAAATTTACTGAGATTCAGCCCTTAAAAACTGAAAACCTTTCTTTAAAGCCCCGGTCAGCAGACCACTCATTATCAGTTTTGAAACCACCAAAATAACAAATCGCTTGTAGACTTTCAATCACAGTTCGCTTGTAGACATTCAATACCGAAGATAAAGGGAAAAATTCGACTTCCGTGATGGGGCCCCGCTGCTCACGGCGTTTTTTTTTAAATTTTCTCCTAATCTAGTTTAATGAAAATCGATGACAATTCGAAAGGGAAAGTGTAACAAACAAAAAAATTTTGAAATTTTGCGGCAAGGTAGGAGTTGCGACATACTTTAACCGGTAATTAATTTATTTCAAAATTGCGTTATAGGGGTGCGGATAACTTTTATTAGAATTTATAAACCTTTCCCCTTTTTTGGGGGGATATTTTGTAGAAACTTCAATTTGCAACAACTTTTTTCTAACAACTTTTCTTAAAAATGCATCAATCTACTCCTAAAATCGTAAAATAAATTTTGATTATTTATAACCCTTGAATGGAATGATCTCCTTTGTAGAGGTTTTTATTTGACAGTTACTCATAAATGCTTATATCACACCCTTATGAGTTACTGACCATAACCTTTCAGCCTTAAGAGGTTTAAAAAAATTAATAAATAAAATTAAAAAGATAATAATGGAATAAAAACCTACTTCTAAAAGCCCAAATGTTATGGACGATTTAAAATGTAATCTGTAAAATTAATACCATTTATTTCAATGCCAACAATTTAAAATAATTTTTTTCTTTGGTGCAAAGATTTTTTTGTCTTACTACATTTTTTTATTAAATTGAATGTTTTTATACTAAATATGATATATGAACAGCATGAGTAGCATGAACATTTGGTCGACTAATACGAAGTAATAATTTTCAATAAAAATATGTAAATATACTACACACAGCGATGCAAGTTCCACACATGCATGTGTCAGCCTAGAAAAATTATTCAGAATATGTTTTAAATCATATTAGAATTTTTTAAAAGATTATTATTAATGTTTTTAATCACAATAAATAAAAACGCCGTGAGCAGCGGGGGCCCCATCACGGTAGTCGAATTTTCCCCTTCATCTTCGGTATTGAATGTCTACAAGCGAAATGTGATTGAAAGTCTACAACCGAATTGTCATTTTATTGGTTTCAAAACTGGTGATGAGTGTTCGGCTGATCGAGGCTTTAAAAAAAGGTTTTAAGTATTTAAGGGCTGTATCTCAGTAAATTTCAATTTTGTGCCGAAAATAGGTAGCAGAAAAAAAGCCAACACAATTCGTACGAGGACATTCCTGCCCATGTTTATCCGCTAATTGCCTTTATGTTTTAGTTTTAAAAATTAAAAAAGGACCTTAAATAGTAAACTGGAAGGCCTTTATAAAGATATTTTTTCTTTCCAAAAAAATCCAAAATTTCTATTTTATAAATACTAAAAATCCAAAATTCCTAATTTATAAATAAACAGTGACTTTAATAACATTTTTAAATTACTTAATATGTATGTATTTCATTTGTCATAAAAGTAAGTTCACTTTTTTTTAAATTTTTTGAAATTACTATTCGCCTACTTGTATTTAGAATAAACATAATGCTTTTAAAACACATTTAACAATAGCATTCAATTCCGATGTAAAAATGGGAGAAGTGGGGGGAAAAGTGATGTGGACTCCCTACAAGGTACTAGCTGGATACTAACTGAATACACGTACAAAATTTCAGCCCTCTAGGTTTCCTTATGTAGTCTCTAGACGTGTTAGAAAACAAGCAAAAAAATTAAGGAAATATTGGCATGAAAATCGTGGGGGTAAGGGTTAAAAGTAGAAACCTCCAAAAAACAGTGTCTGGCTATTAGCTTAACCTGTACACCAAATTTCAGTCCTCTAGGTTTATTTGGGGAGATTTTGACCCGAACGAAACTGTTAAAAAACAAGAAAAATCATGTTCTTTTGGGTATAAAAATGGTGGGGGTAGGGGTTAAAAGTCGAGACCCCCAAAAGGCACCCCCTTGATACTAACTCAATCCGAATACAAAATTTCAGCCCTCTAGGTTTATTCGGGTGACCTGTGCGAGTGGTACAAACTTCGAAAACGTCGAAAATACATGAAATTGTAGATTAAAAATGAGGGGGGTGGGAGTAAAATATTAAAACCTCCAAAAAGCACAACCTAGGTACGAACTTTATCAACACACCAAATTTCAACCCTCTACGTTAATTCTGGAGGGCTGGGGGCCTGTCAGCGAAAATCGTTTTTCCCCCCTCTACTCCCACCATATCATCCTAGGAAGCTGAATTTTGGGTATGTTGTAGATAATTGACCGAAACATTATTTAAAACCGGTTTGGAAAAGTTTTATTGCTTTTCCGCCCCCCACCACCCCCTTAAAGGTCGGGTCAGGAAAAAAATTTGCCCAAAATTTGACCCCACTTTGATAGTATGAGGTGCCTCGAAAATGAGCCCCATTTACCAAATTTCATCTCTTAACTTCCATAGGGGGGCCCTACACAAATTAAAAGGTGGCGGGAAAATATATATATATATATATATATATATATATATATATATATATATATATATATATATATATATATCAGACATTTTTTTTTCTACATATTCGTGTTCTACGGGTCCGAAAACGGATAGCGCCCCTACTCTCGCCTCTCACAGCTCTTATCGTATAGACTGTATAAGTCTAATTTTTCGGAGAAAATTCGACTAAAAAATATAACGATTATTACACTATATCGTTAAAAAGTGCAAAAGGCTAATAGATACCTTTATAAAAAGAGTTCTAAACCTACCACCACCGGTCGTGTTACCAAGTTTTTGTAATTACCAATTATCTAAATTAAATAATTTGACTGTGTGACATGTACAGTACAGCGCCGCTATATCGTACTTGTGAAATTTCTCCTCTGCAATGGTTCTCTCGCTCTCCACCAGCCGAAAAAGCTGCGTATATGTGGGTACGTAAACAAATATTATATTGAATCAAATCAAACACTAGACTACCCTCGTTGAGTAATGGAATTACTCGTTGAGTAAATCGTGTTTCTATCCTATAAACACATATGACGAGGTCCCACTGTACACTTTCCCCCAAAGCAATTTAATATTATTTTGAAACAGAAAATAAATTAAGTGATTTTGTTCTATTATAATAGGCTCATTCCATTTACATGCTTCAATATTTATTCGCGTTTCTCTCCTATTTTAACATTATTTTGAAATAGAAAGCAAATTAAGTGATCTTGTTATATTAGAGGCTCATTCCATTTACATGCTTCAATATTTATTCCTGCTAAAACCTTATGTCATATTAACATGCAAAATTGATATTTTTCGAAGTGTTCGGACATTTTTAAAAACTTGAAACTGCAAGGAAAATAATTATAATATGTACTCATGTAGATATATAGACCAGCATTTCTCAACCTTTTTACTGTCACGTATCTCTCGAGTAGGCTTTCCAATTATAAGTAAGCCCCATAAAATGAGGGTTGCAAGCCCTTGTTGAATAGAATTTACTTGATTTATAATATATCAAGTGTTACATGTAAGTAACAGTGATGTATTATATACATGTAAGAAGGTTTCTCAAAAAAACAAAAAACAAAAAATGTAGGCAAAAATCGAATTTGATCTGAAAAGAGGTTTCATTTAACAAATCAATATAACTTAACAAATTAATAGAGAATTGCAATTAAATTTTAGTTATCTGAAAAGAGAAATCGATTTTCAAAGTCACTTTTTCTATTTCAAATAAAATTAAAATTATCAGAAAATATTAAATAAATCAAACATATAGAAACAATAATCATAAAATTTGTTACAAGCGTATAGAGTATAACAACTACTTTATAGTTGTTATATCCAACGCGCCTAATTCAAACATCGAATATGCATAAACATCAACAATGTAATTTAGAAAAGCTTGTTTCTATGCATTTCCAAATTATATACAATTTATAACTAAAGTCAACTGCCAATGAAAATTAAGTATGTATATCATTTTAAATATTTTTGATAAGTATTCATTATACACTTTTTAGTTTAAGGTAGACATTCTTGGAACTTACGGTTGCTTATACTTGATAATATCTAAGAAATCCGTTATGTAACGGCATAGGTTTGTCAAAATTTCAATATATTTCTGACTAAATAGTTGGTAAACATCATTTTGATCTCTACAGCTTATTGAATATTTTTTTCTCAACAGCTCTAAACCACGACAATCTATAAGGAAATGCTCCGCTGTTTCAAGCTCGTTACACAACGCACATAGCCTGTTTTCATCGTACTTGCTTTTAATCACAAGCTCTTGTTATCAGTATTCTTGTTTATTATAAATTTATTTATAATCATTTTTGAAGTTATACCAGGGGCGTAGCTACCGCCGTATCAGCCGTATCAATGATACGGGGCCCCCGGGCTACAGAGGCCCCTAACGTGTGCTTCCCGGGAAAAAAACATATAAAAAAAACTGTCATACGTGCCTATTGAATTTTCACTTCAGAAATGACAAAGTCAAAAAAGCAATCTCTTTTTTTCCCGGGTCAATTGCTCTGAAAACATGCTTAAAATCTGAAATTCAAAAAATTCCTTCCATTAAGGACTCATGGAATTATTGCTGATAAAATTCAATAGCCTTGCATCCAGTTTACGGGAGGTAATAACAGCATGCTTTCTATTCTTGACCCTTCCAGTTACAACCACAACAGTTGAAAGAAGTTTTTCAAAATTAAAACTGATAAAAAATAACCTAAGGACATCGAGGGGGCAGGAACCGCTATCAGACTTGTCACTATTGTCTATAGAGGCAGAAATTTTAGGAAAACTGAAACCGTCTTCAGCTATAGATGATTTAATAATTCAATTTGCCTAAAAAAAGGCAAGAAATGTGTATATTTAATTTGAATTGTTTGGCTAGCTCAAATTCTAGGAGGAAGCGATAACTTATAATCAATAAATGCTTATTTTAATTTAATGAAAGCATTTTTGTTTCTTTTGTGAGAAATCTTTACCCTTCATTTGGGCCCCGCAACTAATTTTGATACAGGGCCCCTCCAAAGCACGCTACGCCACTGAGTTATACTAGGCGGTAACATTCTAAATAACAGAAGCTAATAATTGCAAATATTAAAAATGTGTATTAGAAATAGTTTCGTATAGTAGATAATCGTGCAGGCATAATTTTAAGTTGAGCGTCCTAAAATAAATTAATACAAAAAAACTGTTGTCCCTATCGTTAATTTTTTTTTGCTTTCTTGTAGGTACTGTAATTGCTTTATTTTGGGATTTTCAAATATGTGTTCAATAAATACATTGTAACCTTCGATCACTACTTAAATTTTCTTCTCTTTAGCATAAAAGAATTCTAACCATAGATCAATGAACACTACTATATTAAATAGACGGTGCATAAAGCCAGTTTCTAGACTGTTTCACTGAAGCAGTTAGCGGAGTATAATATGAGGAACATAATGTACTGTCTACTATTCAGTAGAGGACCATATTTACTGCAAGACATAATTTGTATACATAGGTATTTTGAAAATAAATCAAAATTCAGTCAAAATCAATGTTCTTAAAAAAAATTAAATTTTATTATCAATATTATGTTCTGACAATAATTAATTGAAAAGCATTAAAAATTGTTATTACTGATACTGCGGTTATTGCACTGTTTAACCCTAGAATCATACGTTGGTCTACGAGTCAAGTTAATCATACATCGGCGTCGTTTCCACGAATAGACTTTTTACGGGGAGTTTTAGAGTTTGTTTGCAAAAAACATTTTTTTTACATAACAATAGTACAAAAGCGAACAAAATATTTAAAAAAATTGGATTTGAAAATATTTCTTAATATAAATATTTATTAATTTTTTTAATCTTTTTATCAAAGCATATTTTCACTATAAAAATTAAAAAATAGATAAATACATCAATTGTATCATAAAACATGTCTTTCAAATAATTAATTTATGAACTATTATGAGTCAGTGGACATGTGTGACTTTACAGAATGTGAAATTTCTCAGTCATAAATATTCCTATAGATATGTAGTTATTTCCCCATTAGGCACATTTGTAAATTTTCTAAAATTTGTTAGTAATTTTTTGAATAAGATCTCAAAAAATAATAAAAATTAAAATATTTTCCACAAAATAAATTGTTAACCTTTTATTAAGTCACTTGAAACGCATTCTTTAGTTTTCGATTCAATATATTAAAACTTCAGTATTATGTCGTCTCTATAAGTCAAAATAATATAATCATTGTATAATGATTCAAAAGAATATAATCACATTATCATAATCATTGAATAAATTAATTATAACATCCATATCTTTAATAAATTTTAGAAAAATTAGGAAAACTTTTATATGTGGAGTACAGAATCTTTAAAAAAAAATATAGGTTAATCATACATCGTCGTCCTTTTGACGCACACTATTTCAGTATAATAAAAACGACAATAGCTATAAACAAAATTTATAAGTCTTATGTGTTATAATAACAAATAAATTAGATAACATAAGTTTCACAGCAAACAGGCACCGACAAGTTGTAGTATTGGAGCATGTAGAGAAGTTCGTTCGTCGTTTTGACGAGTACGTATGATTCTAGGGTTAAAATATTACAAAACAATAGTTGGTGGTATCTTGAGGTTTCATTTATTCATTGATACACTCAGTCTACGTACTGTATATGTTTCGACGTAAAACTCAATACTTATAATCACGTGACACCCAATCGAACTCTACAATTAGCGGCCTGATTTCAATCGGGTTTTAAATAAAAACGTCAGTGCTTTAAACCAAAGTTATAATTTCTTTATATCCTAATAATAGAAACATCATATTATGGTTTTATGCTATCCGATTCGTGCTATGCTTGTAGGTCCGTTGGGTATCTTCAGGAGTATATGTACCGCAGATTAAGAATTATTTATATAAATTTTTGATACAATTTAATTAATAAATTTTAATTTTATTAATAACATTAACATAGTCAGTCAATATAAAACGAGGCAAAATAATGTTTGGTGTACAGTACATTGCAAATATATACTTACTTATTTTCTTAGTACTTCGTGTGTGTCACTAAAATATAATTAATTATTAACTGACTCACGTAATGAAAATATAATTCAATCAAGATAGCGCCGCTACATTTTTGGTATAAAAGTAAATTTACAAGTTCAGTCATTATGTACATGTACATAATATGTATATATACAAATTCAGAAACTGTACTAATAATGAGGCTGTGTAAAAGAAAGAGAATTGAACTTAAAATACATTTATTATATAAATACCTACACCTTTCTTCTTTTTTCTTTGTTAATTGTATATGGACGTGGTTCAAGTACAAAATATATGGTTTCCAAACTTGCATGCAAAACATTTAAGGTTTTTAATAAAAGAACTAACGTGATATAAATTAATTATTAATTATAGCCTTTGTTTGAATTATAATTTTATATTATCGGTTTTATAAGTAATTACTTGAGTTTGATTCGTGGAGATATGGATTTATAAAAAATTAAAAACTTCTCTAGTCTCCAGAAAACTTATACACAAAGGATTCTTTTTATAATACACGTACGAGAAAGAAAGAAATATATTTCGTAATCTTTTTAAGAAAGAAAGAAATATATTTTTTATTCCTTTTAAACATGTACTAAAAATATGTAATTTGTATGCAGGATGTTTCATGTATTAAATATGAAATGCATTTTTAATACGAAATACATTTATTTTTTATAATTATAGTTTTTGACTGATTATTAAATATTTTGCACTAAAATGTATAGCAAACAATTATCATATACATTTGTATTCTATACACATCGAAATCGCAAGTCATAGTTATCAACCTGTATATTCTGAATTTGTATTTAAAAAGAGAGAAATATAATTGCATTTCTATCTGATCAGGGTGTATTATAAAAAGAATCTTTGCTGTATGTACACAGGTACTTTTTCTGTACGTATTATACCTAATAGTAAATAAATATGGAGTATCATAAAGCAACGCTTGAATCTATTACATTCATAATCTTTTGGTTGCAAGATTTTCTTGATATTTCACAATCGTCAAAATTCATTTACAGACTAAAACATCAAAGTACGTAACATAATAAGAAATAAGAAAAAATTTAAACTATTTTAGATCTACTTTCAATTTTCCTAGTAGACATTGCTTTTTGGCCTTGATAGTAGCACACGCTTTTTATACGATTTATAAAAAAATATCTCTCAAAGTATGTACATTATGTGAAAAAAAGTTCAGAAAAAAAAAACTCGTCTAAAAGATGTACAAAAAATAATCGCATAAAAAGAGGTTATGCTATATAGTATATAACAGTCTATAATAGCACTTCAGGATTGTGTACAGAGCAAGGGCGCCCATACTCGTGGGAAAGGCGGGGCGGCTCCCCTAGCTGTTAGGGAAACGTTAAAATACATAAGTGTCTAGTTGTAGTCAAGTATTTTTTCTTTAACGTAACCTAACATTTTAGTAACAGGATAAGGTTTTACAACATGATCGAAATTCGAACTTTTTATGGCTACTTACAAATCGCTATTCGTCATCCAAAATATTAAAAATACTACTTATCCCCAATTCTAGCCCCCCCTACAAATCATCACATGGGCGCCCTTGGTACGGAGACCTCGTAAACAATTATTTATTTACGTTATGAGCTGTTATAAAGACTTAAGAATTTTTAGTAAGATCACGCTTTATAACGCTTTTGAAAACGTCTCTTTTTGTAGAGGTTTAAATAATTATGCACAATCTGTGTAAAAGGTTATTATCTTTAACAAGTATACAATATTGTTGTACTCTTTGTAAACTTGCTTTATAAAAATCATAAAGGCAATAATCACATAAAAGGTAAAAGAAAGCCGGAGATTGGCAACAAGTTCATATGATAATCATTGAGGTGTTTTTTTTGTAACAATAGCTATTGATGAATAACAGATATAATTATGTAGATTTTGTGGATTTTATAAATTTATGTATTTAGATGTAACAGATTTAAAATTCTCTTTTATGTTTTCTTAGTACGGTTAAAAAGAATATTTTTTTGGTTAAGTTGAAATTTAAATCAGTTATGTAGAATTTATGAATTGTTTATTACTATTTTGTCTGATAAATAATTAATCCTTCTGATCCGGAGACTTTGAGCCTCTGTATCTCTGATGCGGCTGGTGATAAAAATCTGAAATTTACACAACTTGTAATATTTTTGGACTATATTTATTAAAATACAAAAACAACTGCCAATATACAAGTTGATACAGGTATATTTTAGTAAACCTAGTCCTAAAACACCACAGGTTGTGTAAATTTCAAATTCTAATCACCAGCTCTTCAGAGATACAGGGGCTCAAAATTCCGAAATTTGAAAATGGAAAAAATTCTATGTCTTAAACACTATACAAAAAAACTAAAAAACTGGGAGAATATTAAATGTTTCTAAAATGTTGAAGCAACCAACTTTATTTTATTATTTTTTTTAACCATTTGATATGGACTGCCCCGTTTTATTGAAAACAGAAAGAACAACTATCTTTCTTCGAGTAGTTCTTTAAGATTTTTAAATTTTTATTTTTGGGAAGGTTAACTTTATGGAGGTATATAAACCATATTCCTATGTCAATTGGATACGTATTAGTGGAAATTCCCTTAAAATGGTTGTTTTTATGTCTCTGGCTATAATTTCCACAAAATTTTTTATCTTTTGTCTTTATACGTAAACGAAATGACTGAGAAAAACTATCAAAAACTATGGATAGTAAAAAAACGCCGTGAGCAGCGGGGCCCCATCACGGTAGTCGAATTTTCCCCTTCATCTTCGGTATTGAATGTCTACAAGCGAAATGCGATTGAAAGTCTACAACCGAATTGTCATTTTGTTGGTTTCAAAACTGGTGATGAGTGTTCGGCTGATCGAGGCTTTAAAAAAAGGTTTTAAGTATTTAAGGGCTGTATCTCAGTAAATTTCAATTTTGTGCCGAAAACAGGTAGCAGAAAAAAAGCCAACACAATTCGTACGAGGACATTCCTGCCCATGTTTATCCGCTAATTGCCTTTATGTTTTAGTTTTAAAAATTAATAAAAAAGGACCTTAAATAGTAAACTGGAAGGCCTTTATAAAGATATTTTTTCTTTCCAAAAAAATCCAAAATTCCTAATTTATAAATAAACAGTGACTTTAATAACATTTTTAAATTACTTAATATGTATGTATTTCATTTGTCATAAAAGTAAGTTCACTTTTTTTAAAATTTTTTAAAATTACTATTCGCCTACTTGTATTTAGAATAAACATAATGCTTTTAAAACACATTTAACAATAGCATTCAATTCCGATGTAAAAATGGGAGAAGTGGGGGGAAAAGTGATGCGGACTCCCTACAAGGTACTAGCTGGATACTAACTGAATACACGTACAAAATTTCAGCCCTCTAGGTTTCCTTATGGAGTCTCTAGACATATTAGAACACAAGCAAAAAAATTAAGGAAAATTTGGCGTAAAAATCGTGGGGGTAAGGGTTAAAAGTTGAAACCTCCAAAAAACAGTGTCTGGCTATTAGCTTAACCTGTACACCAAATTTCAGCCCTCTAGGTTTATTTGGGGAGATTTTGACCCGAACGAAACTGTTAAAAAACAAGAAAAATCATGTTCTTTTGGGTATAAAAATGGTGGGGGTAGGGGTTAAAAGTCGAGACCCCCAAAAGGCACCCCCTTGATACTAACTCAATCCGAATACAAAATTTCAGCCCTCTAGGTTTATTCGGGTGACCTGTGCGAGTGGTACAAACTTCGAAAACGTCGAAAATGCATGAAATTGTAGCTTAAAAATGAGGGGGGTGGGGGTAAAATATTAAAACCTCCAAAAAGCACAACCTAGGTACGAACTTTATCAACACACCAAATTTCAACCCTCTACGTTAATTCTGGGGGGCTGGGGGCCTGTTAGATCCAGCGAAAATCGTTTTTCCCCCCTCTACTCCCACCATATCATCCTAGGAAGCTGAATTTTGGATATGTTGTAGATAATTGACCGAAACATTATTTAAAACCGGTTTGGAAAAGTTTTATTGCTTTTCCGCCCCCCCACCACCCCCTTAAAGGTCGGGTCCGAAAAAAAATTTGCCCAAAATTTGACCCCACTTTGATAGTATTGTTGTGCATCGGAATAAGCCCCACTTACCAAATTTCATCTCTTAACTTCCATAGGAGGGCCCTACACATATTAAAAGGTTGCGGGAAAATATATATATATATATATATATATATATATCAGACATCTTTTTTTTTTACATAATCGTGTTCTACGGGTCCGAAAACGGATAGCGCCCCTGGTCTCGCCTCTCGCAGCTCTTATCGTATAGACTGTATAAGTCTAATTTTTCGGAGAAAATTCGACTAAAAAAAATATCGATAATTTTCGATAGTCAAAACTATCGATAGTTATCGATAGTGCTATCGATAATTCTCCACCACTAATACGTATATGTTTTACTTGTACAGCTTTTAAAAGAAGAGGCGCGCGTGTAATCTTTGTGCCACAAAAATCGCCATATTAACCTAATTAACACAATTAAAATATCCAAAAATCATTTCAAATGAGCTAGACATTTTGACATCAAGGATAATATGTAGGCAAACAATTTGAAGAATACAAAACAGTTTCACTTTGAAAATGAATTCAAAATATTTTGACCTTACTAGAAAAGTTTTACTTTCATACATTAGTCTTCTCAGGCGTTGACAGACTAGCAAATTTTAAATTTAGTCTTAATATTTACCTTACTGCTATTATGAAGTATTGATTACATTAATGAACTTGATGATGTAATCTTTTGAGTGCATAGACGGATTAAAGAAGGGTCTTATAAACAAACAAAAAAAAAAAATTAACGGGTATTACCTATAACTTTTAGCGAACCAATAACTTTAGTTGTACAAAAAAAGTTAATTAAAAAAATCAAAAAACCCGACTGCGTAAAAAGTAAAGTAAAACGGTGGAAACAAGATGAAATAGAGAAAAAGAAGAATGAATAAAAAGTAAAGCAGTCGGAGGCATCTAACTCTTCTGTTTAACTTGGTACAAAAGTTATGCCTCCGACTGCTTTACTTTTATTCATTCTTCTTTCTCTCTATTTCATCTTGTTTCCACCGTTTTACTTTACTTTTTACGCACTCGGGTTTTTTGATTTTTTTAATTAACTCTTTATTTAGGTCTTTTTATAGACCTTGTTTATTTAGAAGAAAAAATATATAAGTTTCGCATATAAGAGATTACAGCGATTGGTAGCCTAAATTACCACAAAAATATTAATTTTTTTTTCTATACTAGTTCTAATATAATAGGTTTCGTCTACGACTTCATCCGTGTAGAGTCACTGAAAGTTGAGTAAATGATTTCGTACACTTACTATGTCGTCATCGACTCCACACGGATGATTTCATCAACAAAAACTAGTTTCCATATAAATTTTCAATCCTTGCCCTACCGTTTTAGGGTATGAAATTTTAAAAATCTGTACTTGGTGCTCACTTTACTAAAAAACTCCTGTGAAGAATTTCACGTTTCTAAACTCAATGGTTTTCTATATAAATTTTCATCCCCTATTTTAAATACTTACGGAATAAAATTCCAAAAATCCCTTCTTAGAGCTCACCTACGCTACATAAGGAAATCCTGTACAAAATTTCAGTTTCTGGGTCCAGTAGGTTTTTTAAATAAATTTTAACCGCCTATTTTACCCTGTTAGGGGATGAATTTCCAAAACTCCTTCTTGGTGCTCGCCTACATTATATGTATAAAGAACCCCTTTGTAGAATTTCACGTTTCTAAACAATTTCTATATAAATTTTCATCCCCTATTTTAACGCCTTAGGAAAGGAAATTCTAAAAATCCACTGTTGATGCTCGCTTGCGTTACTAAAGGAACCCTTGTACAAAATTTTACGTTTATAAACCCAGCGGTTTTCTATATAAATTATCATCCGCTATTTTACACCCTTAATGGATAAATTTTTACAAAAATTCTCCCTCTTGATACTCATCTACATTATTAAAGGACCCCTATGGCCCTATGCAAAATTTTACCTTTGATCAATTTTGATCCCCAACTTTATACCCTTAGTGGATGAATTTCCAAAAATCTTTTCTTAGTGCTCGCCTACGTTACATAAAGAACTCGTCTACAAAATTTCACGTTAACAGACCCAATGCTTTACTATATAAATTTTACATCCCCTATTTAGGGGATGAATTCTGAAATTTCATGTAGCCTAGAGCAATCCCCAGATTAAGACGAATTCAGCGACATCTTCTTCGGATAAAGGAAAATACGTGCCGCTTATTTTTTCGTGTTCTACAACATATCTAAGTTTCATCAAAATCGATAGGTCCGGCCTCGGGACGTTTATTTGTTAGAAGATTATTAGCTTCAAAAATATTACGTACAGTTGAACTCATTTATACTGTCATCAATTATAAATATTAAACGCCGTGAGCAGCGGAGCCCCATCACGGAAGTCGAATTTTTCCTTTCATCTTCGGTATTGAGTGTCTACAAGCGAAATATAATTGAAAGTCCACAAGCGATTTGTAATTTTGGTGGTTTCAAAACTGATGATGAGTGTCCGGTTGATCGGGGCTTTAAAAAAAGGTTTTAAGTTTTTAAGGGCTGAATCTCAGTAAATTTCAATTTTGTGCCGATAGCAGTTAACAGGGAAAAAGCCAACACAATTCGTACGAGGGCATTTCTATCCATGCTTATCCGCCAATTGCCTTTGTGTTTTATTTTTAAATATTAAAAAAGGAACTTAAATAGTAAACTGGAAGGCTTTTATGAAGATATTTTTTCTTTCCAAAAAAATCCAAAATTTCTATTTTATAAATAATAAAAATCCAAAATTCCTAATTTATAAATAAACAGTGACTTTAATAACATTTTCAAATTACTTAATATGTATGTATTTCATTTGTTAAAAAATTGTATTCACTTTTTTTTAAATTTTTTAAAATTACTATTCGCCTACTTGTATTTAGAATAAAAGTAATGCATTTAAAACACATTTAACAATAGCATTCAATTCCGATGTAAAAATGGAAGAAGTGGGGGGAAAAGTAATGTGGACTCCCTAAAAGGTACTAGCTGGATACTAACTGAATACACGTACAAAATTTCAGCCCTCTAGATTTCCTTAGAGAGTCTCTAGATGTGTTAGAAAACAAGCAAAAAAATTAAGGAAATATTGGCGTAAAAATCGTGGGGGTAAGGGTTAAAAGTTGAAACCCCCAAAAAACAGTGTCTGGCTATTAGCTTAACCTGTATACAAAATTTCAGCCCTCTAGGTTTATTTGGGGAGATTTTGACCCGAACGAAACTGTTAAAAAAGAAGAATAATCATGTTCTTTTGGGTATAAAAATGGTGGGGGTAGCGGTTAAAAGTCGAGACCCCCAAAAGGCACCCCCTTGATACTAACTCAATCCGAATACCAAATTTCAGCCCTCTAGGTTTATTTGGGTGACCTGTGCGAGTGGTACAAACTTTGAAAACGTCAAAAATGCATGAAATTGTAGCTTAAAAATGAGGGGGGTGGGGGTAAAATATTAAAACCTCCAAAAAGCACAACCTAGATACGAACTTTATCAACACACCAAATTTCAACCTTCTACGTTAATTCTGGGGGGCTGGGGGCCTGTTAGATCCAGCGAAAATCGTTTTTCACCCGCTCTACTCCCTCCAAATCGTCGTAGGAAGCTGAATTTTGGATATGTTGTATATAATTGACCGAAACATTATTTAAAACCGGTTTGGAAAAGTTTTATTGCTTTTCCGCCCCCCACCACCACCTTAAAGGTCGGGTCAGAAAAAAAATTTGCCCAAAATTTGACCCCACTTTGATAGTATGAGGTGCCTCGAAAATGAGCCCCATTTACCAAATTTCATCTCTTAACTTCCATAGGGGGGCCATACACAAATTAAAAGGTGGCGGGAATATATATATATATATATATATATATATATATATATATATATATATATATATATATATATATATATATATCAGAATTTTTTTTCTACATATTCGTGTTCTACGAGTCCGAAAACGGATAGCGCCCCTGATCTCGCCTCTCGCAGCTCTTATAGACTGTATAAGTCTAATTTTTCGGAGAAAATTCGACTAATAATGACTGGATAGCTACGAAGTCTCAAAACACTTTAAATATTCGTCAACATTCAATACGATGCTGTTTGATTAAGAAAATACAGAAATAGAAAAAATTACTAAAAGGTGGAAAATCTTACTATATATTTCAAATAATACAAAAATATCCTTAATTTTATAGAGTATAGAAACTTCGGGTTAATTATTTATGGTAATGAATCAGCACGGTTGCCGAGGATAATAGAATTTCACAGGTATAATTCAAGTCGTCTAAAAATAGCCATTTTTGGTATGTACTATAATTACACTAAGATCGAACAAAAGATTAATAACAAGAATTATTCCAGTAGGTACCAAATAAAATTTTTAATTACTGTAAAAAATAGAAATTTTAAACTGCGAATAATCGGGAGTTTGTTGTCATTTAAACGACAACTGTAAATTTTATTTTATTACAAAATTTTAATTTAGTTTAGTCTTTCTTAATGAGTTACTTACATGAACAGCAAATATTATGTAATATAAAATAGCAGTATCATATGTTACTTACAACGTATATTTGTGTCTAACAACTTTCGAATGTAGTGAACTTTTAGCAGTCACTTCGTTGTTAATTATAACCGGCATCCACTGTACATGATACTTACGTATGTTTGCCCCATATGGTAAATACCGTGAAATTACCATAGTAAATTAAAATTAGATGGGTGGTGACTTAAAACCTATATAATACTAATTTATATACTGTAAATATTGGGCATATGTATATGTATGTATAGCTCACCTATTACCAATGTACGAGTACAAAATTGAAAATTTAATTTTTAATTGAAGTTACTACTCTGAATTATTGTATCTGCACATGCGTTTGTTTATCATTTGCAAACAATAAATAACGCACTCTACATACAAATATAACATGGGTTTGAGTGGTATTAAAATTAGTGACAAGATTATTCGAAAAATAGTTAATGAGTAATATAGTATTTGAATTAATTGTAAGTACAGCTATTTTGTAGTATTCGAAAAGTGGTTGAAAAAAACGTGGGAACAACTTTATTTGTAATTTGGACCTAAGTATTCTTTTTATTTGTAATTACGATTTATTTAATACATAGAGGAAATACTGTTTATATTACAATATTACAATAAATACAATACTACATACGAGTTATATGTAAACTGAAAACGTTGAATTTCCAGAAAGAAAGTTCACATGCCCTAAGAGTGCTTTAGAAAAAATACTTCCTTTTTGATAATTTTTTGACATTTGATTCTCTTTACCAGCAAAAAAGATAACTGATGTATTTTCATCGAAGGTGGCTTATATTTTGAAAGATTTTTTTTTTTAAATATACAGCCTTGGCCAAAAGTATTGAGCACCCCCATAAAACACATGTAACTCTAAAATTAATTTAAAAATGACTTTTCTGTTTAATAATAGAATTAAAAGCAATACTAAGAGTTAATTTTAAACAATTGAAAAAGGATTTTAAGGTACCATAAAACACCTGGCCCACAAAATGTGAAATTTGAAGTTTTTTGAAAAATAATGTAACTTATTTGTTAGCCTGTTATTAAATTTCAGGATAACAAGAAGCTGTTGAGTGTTGTTTATTCGTATAGTAGAAGCAGTTTGTAATACGAAATGCCGAAACAACCAGAACTTAACACAAAAACACGAATAAAAATCCAGATTTTATATGAAGAAGGAAAGACTCAAATAGAGATTGCTAAATTAATAAAAGTTTGACGAAGTGCAGCGCAATTTACAATTAAAAGGTTCGTGGAGACTGGCTCTAACACAAACAAAATGAGAACGGGCAGAAAACGCGCTACTACTGACCGCCGGATTAGAAAACATATCCGTGACTCACTTAAGGACCGCAAAAAAAACTTCTTCTGAGCTCACTGCAGCTTTATCGGGAAACACTAGGAAACCAATTAGTTCTCGAACTGTAAGAAGAAGACCCACAGAAGCAGGTTTAAAAAGCCGCAAAGCTAGGAAGAAGCCTTGGCTCTCCGGCAACATCAAGAAAAAACGTTTAGAATGGGCTTTAAGACACCAGCATTCTTCTGAAGAAGATAGGTCCAATGTGGTATGGTCCGGCAAATCTAATCGCATCTTTTAATGCGATGGTATAAAATTTAACTTACTTCAAAACTAGATTCGTCGGATCATACCACATTGGATCAATCTTCTTCAGAAGAATGCTGGCGTCTTAAAACCCATTCTAAACGATTTTTCTTGATGTTGTCGTGGAGCCACGGCTTCTTCCTAGCTTTGCGGCTTTTTAAACCTGCTTCTGTGGGTCTTCTTCTTACAGTTCGAGAACTAATTGGTTTCCCAATGTTTTCCGATAAAGTTGCACTGAGCTCAGAAGAAGTTTTTTTGCGGTTCTTAAGTGAGTCACGGATAAGTTTTCTAATCTGGCGGTCAGTAGTAGCGCGTTTTCTGCCCGTTCTCATTTTGTTTGTGTGAGAACCAGTCTCCACGAACCTTTTAATTGTAAATTGCACTGCACATCGTCAAACTTTTATTAATTTAGCAATCTGTATTTGAGTCTTCTCTCCTTCATATAAAATCTGGATTTTTATTCGTGTTTTTGTGTTAAGTTCTGGTTGTTTAGTAAATAAAAACACTTTACTTTGCAAAATTACACTTTTATTAAATTTAAAAACTCCTATGACATAATTCGATTTATATGACCAACGTGTTTGAGAATAGTCATATTTATATTCAATAATAGGTTTTTATACTCAATAAAAGTGGTATCTTGCAAAATAAAGTGTTTTTATTTACTAATATCATTCAATATTTTTGGACTTTCAACGTTTTTACCAAATTTCTTAGAAATAAGATGGTTCGTTCTTGAGTTATCGTGCGGACACTTAGTAAACATACATATATACATATATATATATATATATATATATATATATATATATATATATATATATATATATATATATACAAATATTTACAATATTTTAGTGTTTCTTTTAATTAAATAAATTCTTTAATATTTTGACAAAAGCACATTAACAAATCCAATATCTTGAGCAATTATGTCCAATCGCCTTGAAATTAATCTTCTATATAATCGTCTGGATAATACGTCTTTTAAAATATTCGTCTTGAAAAATACGTCTGTTATAATAATCGTCCCGAGTCGTTTTTATATATCGTCTTCAAAATACGTCTCTATTTATATCATTTTTTTTTATCATAGCTAATTTAACATTATTGCTCAATTTTTAGAACAATTATAAATTAACTAAAAGTAAAAATATTAACAATAAGTTATTAATATTCATCATCTGATCCCACATATATATATATATATATATATATATATATATATATATATATATATATATATATATATATATATATATAAACTTTAGTGAATGTCACCTACGGCTTTTTAGACATTTTTCGTGAAAAAAATTTGGCGGAATAAGGCGGAAAATCACACAAAGGTTTTTCATATTTATAATTATTTTACATCAACTAGTTTCCGAGAAAAACGTACACTTTTGTAAATGGAAATTCACTATGTTATGCAGGATGCTACGACAGGGGCATTTTTTAAATATTGAAGCATTAACATAAAAAATACTTGGCTCCATTTTCAAAGATATCTTCAGATATCTGTTTTTGTCGGATACGTACATAGACATTATACACATCATTGCAACATACATACTTGTATTCACACTAAAATTATAGAGTAATAAAAGGACTTTTTTTTCTTATTTTCTCAAAAATTAGCTAACCTAGAATAACAGTTCCAAAACCTTTCTTATGTGGTTTTTTTCCGTTTTTGCAATGGTGTAAAAAAATGTGGCAAAAACTTTTAAATAGGGTACTTGACTGCAATAGAGATGATTCTAAATGCTTTGTTCTTACGTATAAATTAGTTCATTTTTGTTAAATTTTTAAAAATCTTCAAAAAAACCATTGTTCAATTTTAAATGAACAAATTGGCGGGAAAAACGACTTGGCATAGTGACGTATGCAATGACGTCACGATTTGACTCAAACAGATGTCGCTTTCATTCATGTGAACACTTGTCAACAATCATGCTCAATTTTAGTGGTATTTACAACTTTCTACTTTATTATCTTCTTCATTTATTATCACTGTAAGATTTTCATGAAGCCCTACAAGTATTAAATGCACTTTAAGAAAACAGTTTGACGTAACTTTAAAACTGTAGCAAAAAATAAAAGCATTTTTAACATAATATTTAAAACAAGTTGATAAGAATATTTTACGTATTAAGTGACGATGTATTCCTTCCATCAATCTTTTTTGAGTGCAAAATTAATTGCAAACCAAAAAGTTCAAAATAAATTACAAAGAAAAACAACAATAAATGAAGGCTAAAAATTTATAATTTTTAAAATCGAATTTTTAAATAACTAAAGAATATTTTTACTTGTCACTACTAAAATTGAATATATTTAAGGATAATACATAAAATTATTCAACATTTAAAACAAATTTTGAATACAGTCAAGTACCGTATTATAGCAAATTTTGGCAAAAAACTAATTTTTTGCAAGAACAAAAACCATGTTCCTGGCATCCGACGTGTCTGGCTGAAGAACTCATCCAAGATTTTTGGACTTCCAACGTTCTCACCAAATTTCGTAAACCTTGATAGTTTTGCTAGAGAGTTATGGTGCTAATACATAAATACATATATATATATATATATATATATATATATATATATATATATATATATATATATATATATATATATTTATATATACACATATATATATATATATAAACACACACACACATATATATATATATATATATATATATATATATATATATATATATATATATATATAGAGTGTTATTTTTGGGTTCTAGGGACCTCAAAACAAATTTCTGCCATAGTTTCGGGTTGAATTTCCATCGTGAGTAAGGCTGTAATAGCGAGTTTCCATTCTGGAAATTCGCTAAAAACAACTAAAAACTTTCTTCAGATAAAATAACTAAAATTTCAGTTTATTAATAAGAGCACCAAAATAGATAATTTTTAGATTAAGTTTTTAAAAAAAAAAATGCACTGTTTGAAGACGTCCATTTAATTTGACTTTTTATCATTTTTTATCCAACTTTAAACCTAGTCACTTACCCAAAAGAATAATTATTCTACTATAGTTTAAGAAAGATATATAAGTTCGCATTTACGTCTAATGTTTGAAACCAAACTCATGAATAACATTTTTCGTTTTATCCCTATTCACCTGTCTCTCCCGACTGAGTCCGATCTATGGTAATTAAAAATTATGAGTAAATACCGTCTTAGGAGCAGCTATATAGGTTAATGTTTTTAAAGTATTTTAGCACAGTTCTGTAAATAATATTTAAACAATATAAAAAGGTAATTTAGCTTTTCTAATCTTTTAAATGCACTAATAAAAATTATTTGTGCATTTTTATTATGCTAACTTGGAAATTTCACTGAGAAATGTTATAATTTATAAGGCATGTGTTTCTATTAATAAGCATTGATCGAAAGCAGAAGAGACAAAAACTGCTTAAATATATATTATTATATACGTATTTCTTTGATTAAGTATGGAAACATTAAATGCGAGGTGAATTTAAATTGAAAAATTATCATTCTATTAATAATAACTTTTGTTATCAGAGGTTTCTTTCAGAAATAACTTCATTAATATATAAATGTCAAAACGGTTCGGACATCGGATCGCGTTCCTGTATAGGGGCTTTTACGTTATGTGTATTTAATACACAGTTGAAAGACTTGGTTAAAATTTGGTTGTGCCTAGTTTGGGACTGTTTACTACTTTATGGCTATAAATAAATAACAAAATTTTTGTTTAATATATACGTTACCTAATTTATCGGTTTTTAATGGAACTTGTATTTTGAACATATTGTTTTAATCGAACTGTTACTGATAACATTTTTTTTCTATATTTTCATAAAAATCATTTAACAATTTAATAAATACAATATTGATTCTACAGGGAATCTTATTTCATTGTATTTTCCTATATTTCAGGTGTGGAAATATAACCGCATTGTTATGTATATTTTCGATGTAAGAAATTTCCAAGTAACACTCTGCCAATTTTCGTTATAAGTACTATTTATAGTCCTGCATTCTTGATATAATTCGTGGTATTTTCTCAAAAGCTTTTTTCAGATCAGCTATACTGAAGAAAAATCAATTTTGACAGCTGTCTACAGTCATTGCGGCTACTTAATCATACAATGAACAGAAAATAACAGTTTTTATCTGCTGTGACAAATTGTTTGTGATATATATTACGTGTTTGTAAATGTTGATCAATTACTCTCTGTCTCTTTTTATAACATACAAAAATATAAGACAGCCGAAGCAAACAGAAAATTTTTGAATAACTTTTTAGTCTTCAAATTTTGATAAAGTTACTGTAAAAAAATCCTAACAACATTTTTTATATTCAAATTCCTATTTATATTTTGAAACTAGCTGTACCCGCGACGTCGTTCCCAGGTAATAAGTTATCATCACACCAAATTTTATTAAAATCCGTCCAATAGTTTTTGCGTGATGCGTGAACAGACAGACAAACAGACAGACAAAAGTTTTAAAAATCGCTGTTTTGATATCTACATCGATAACTATTTACAGTACCAGTACAATTTTCAAAAAATATTCCATCTACAGAAATGGTCTCGTTACAGTTTTATTATATGTAGGTATAGAATATAGATGATCTGCTTTACTGACATAAAAATCTTATGCTGTTCAAAAAAATTGGGTCTTTTTGTTGTTTCAATTAAAACTCCAAAATTCTTATCAAATCGTAGTAATTTTTTTTTATTAAATATCATATTTATTGGAAAAAGTACATTATCCTTAATTTTTTTAAAAATAACAAAATTGATAACAACCACAAGTGATATTATTGTAAAGGATGTTTCACGATAAATCGTAAATAATTTCCATAAAATATCTAAAGTTTTTAAATTTAAAAACAAATAAATTTCTAATAATAATTGAGAAAGTCAGAGCCAAAGTGGATTAAGTTCAAGAATAAAAAAAAAAATAAAAAGGTTATTATATTAAATTGTTTGTTGTGGATTAATAGTTGTTAATGGTGTAGTTTTCGAAGCCATAGTGAATCAAGTCCTTGCTATTGGTATTTTCCAACAAAATTAATTGGAATCCTAATAACTATTTTGAATTTTCATATTATGGCCCATATTTAAGTTAGTCTTCATTTTACGAAAATTACAATAAAACTATACATACTTCAAATCACTTTAGGATTCAGCTAGCGTTAATAAACTTTAACTTTGATCATCATTTACGGACTTGATCCACTTTAGCTCTGAACGCCTCAATTAGTTATTCGAAATACTATTTTCGATTAAAAGAAAACAATTAAATGCAATGTTTTATTCAAAACTCCCATCAACAGTCTTATTTTGGTGTTCCAATTGCTCACTTGCACGGTTTATTGTGAAACAGTGTGTACATCATTATATAGGTTATTATATTAAATACTGTATAATACAAAATACGAAAAAGTATTAGTAATTATACATTTACATTTGAGATAGTGTTGTAGGGATTACTGAAATATTTATTTTAACGGACAACAACGGATGCGGTAGCGTAACTGACTGACGAGTCGTCCATCGTACGACACTGACTCGACTGAGCATACTTTAAGAATTTTAATTCTAATTGTAAACCATTGGTGATCAATTTCTGAATGGCGTACAGCAATACACCAATTGGATTTCGACCGCAAATTGTATTTCCGTAGCTATTTAGATATTTCTCGTATTCGTACGGGTTTAATTCTTCAATTATATTCATGCCCATATGATCTAAATGTTCAATGGATTTGTAAATTTCACGTTTACTCTTATCAAAGTATGTATATCTAAATCGGCGACCCCAATGACAAAAATCAGACGATATCACAAACAAATTTTGTGAATCATTTAAATACGGCGCGAAAATTTCACCATACTTAAATTGTTCATTTGGATTTATTGATCCAACTAACACTGGGATTATAGTGAACTGATTACGATAACTTTCCATAATTTTCGCTATATAGGGTAATTGCATTTCAATACTATGTTCATTCTCATCTGTATCTTGACTCATCCGTTCAAACTGACCGGTGGCCTCTAAACGTTTATTAATATCCTCATCAATAATTAAATTATACAATGGTGTTTCATACTGAGTGGTTTTCGTAAGTGCACAGCCTGAATTCACGCGAACATAATGAGATGGTCCCAATATAAAAATACGTTTAATATATTTCGGATCTACTTGACGATATCCATGTGCGGCCGTTGGGCCACTATAACTATAGCCAGCGTGCGGGACAATGACGGCCCGCGCAGGACCGTGACGATACTCAGCCTGAGATAACCAGTCTTGTAATTGTTGAGCCAATTCGGCACCATTATCCGTATACCAGCTACCTGCATGTGATGCTCGGCGTACAAGTGGCATCTTTTCTGATGATTCCTAAGGACCAATGAAGCATCCTTTTTAATTATATTTGATTTATAATTGTATGAGAAAAAGCACTTACTTGTATTGTCTGTTGTTTGACTGGAGTCAGGAGTAGTGATCCTTTAGAGGAGGAACGGATTAAGAGGTAAGTCAGACCCACAAGTACGCGACCCTAAAAGTAAATGAACTGTGTCAGTACGCAAGTCCGCAACCGTTAAATCAATAAACTTATTATTAACATTATGATACATTAGTATTATTATTATTATTATTATTACTACAAACTCAACAAGTATGGAATGAATACAGAGCTAGGTAAGAAAGGTAGGTATTGTGTGTCCCAAATCACCAGCCACCAACAACCAAACGTACATTAGCAATTGGACAAGTAGGAAGAAGATCAAGCATGACAGTGATATGACATGTGACGTGCATGGTGAATAAAATGTTGTAGATGTGCTCTGTCAAGTTATTTCTGTCATATCAACTTAAGCTTATTATATGAAATTTTTGATTTTCGAATATTAAATATAAAATTTCTTTCTAAGAAATTCTCCTAAGAAAATACATAATAAGAAACCAAATAGGTGAAAGCAAGTAGACATTTATCTCTTAAAATGTTATAGTAATAAAAATACTCTGAGCCCTGATCTTTTATTACTAAAATTATGAAATACCGTAACAATGAGTATGCTAGAATGAATTTTCTATTTGATTGAAGTGTTGTAAAGATGGACGTGAGGACAATGGAAATGAGAGTTGAAATATCATGAAATGGTTATGGCGACATATATAAATATGAATACAACGTAATTAACAGACAATTCATTCAAGAAAAACAGCCTAACGAACTCATAATTAAATTTTTATTAACCATACTTCATACTATCATACTGTTGTATATGTAAAAATTTGTAAATTCGTCGTGTCTCTGTACGTCGAAGATAATTGCAAAAATCGATTTAGGAGTGTCTATTACTGGAGTCGAATAGAAGCCGTAACTACAGCTTCTAGAATTTGTGTTTGTCTTGCTGTTTGTTTGTGATCTCAGCACGTGAAAATCACTGAATGGATCTCGATGGAGTTTTTACTGACGTAGCCTCTAGGATTCAAACTACAATACTGAACTGAAATACACTACTTAATGCATTGTAACCCAATATATGCTTATCACTTAAAAATCGCTGGATTCAGTATTATTTAGTAGGTAACATAAAAGATGGAGTTATTTTTTTCTTTAACTTCCGACATTCAAATTATTCTTCTTGATTATCACAGTTTACCTGATGATGTCGAATCTAATTTATATATAATTTATTAAATCCTTCAAGGGTTGTACATAATTTATTTAAATAAACGGAACTCTTTATAAGTTTCATCCCCGGGAAAAAATAAAACATTAACTTCCGTTGCTTTATAAATATCTACCTTTTATTTATTTTGACCTTAAGTGCTCAAGTGCAAAACAGGTAAGTCTCCCCATAGGCGGATGAACCCGCAGACCAAAGATAGAGTAATTCCTAAACTAATAGTAAATATAATATATCTTGTAACCAAATTCTTGTAAACACATACACTAGCAACAATTTTAAGTATTCGAAGAATGATAGTTTCTTATGAGTTTCATAATCAAATATTTGTGAAAAAAAAGTAGCCGATTAATGTTAATGTTATAACACGAATTTTGGATAGTACCTACACGGAGAGAAAATTCATAGAAGAATTACTGTGCTCAGCACTACAATCGACGTGTAAAAGGCGAACATATTCAATTGTGTACGGTAAAAATATAAAAATTATAATTAATCATAGAAAATTTAAAGGATAGAATATTCTTTCCGTAATATTAGCTTCGTAAAATTTGTAAAACAGCACAGTAAACTTCTCGATAAATTAAAAAGTTGTAGTAGTCCCTTCTCTTGCTACAAGAAAGTAGTATACGTAATTCCACACTACAGAGTGGTTACTGTCTCTCAAGATCAAATTTCCCTCACTGGTTTTTCAAAAATTCAGTTTTACCTTAACTTTATTGAAAAATATAACTCAAATTCTATTTTTTTTTTTTTTTTGACACATCCAGAAGTGTAACCGAATAACTAGTACCGAAACTGTCAACAATACCTACCCCAAAATCCTACAGAAAGCCCAATTTCCAGATTTCTTATTTAGTTATTCTGGTAGGGAGTAAGCTAAAATATTACCAGTTTTCAATTTTTTCAGTTTTCAATTTTTTTTTTTAATAGTAAAATTATCCAAGAAATAAACAATATTGAATTCGAGCGTTACTTTATGGTATTCCATATTTGTAAATAATAAACAAATATTTTACTTCGGTTCGAAACAATATTGTCACAGTTTCAAAATAAAAGTGGTATTTTTGCGAAGTAAAATACTGAATTTCTTTTGACATCAACTTTGAAATCTTAAAACAATAAACTTTTTCGATAATATATTTAATTTTTTTTAGTCGAATTTTTCCTTGAAAAAATTAGACTTATATGACAATATTGGTTCGATTCCCGGCCGATCCGGATAATTTTTTCAATCACTTTGTGATTTTTAATTTACATATGTGGTTTTTGGTCATGTTAACCAAGGAAGTCGAGTGCTTAAAGTTTCAGTTTAGCTGAACGATAAGTGAACATATGAATACTATGTGTGTTTAAAATGCAGACAAAAGTCTGTCATACGTAGTAGTGTTTCACAAGCACTCGATAATATTTGAAATTGAAAAATTGTAACTGCTTCACGCATTATACAGAGTACATACATATAGGTGGTTGAATGTTGTTTGTATCGGACGCCTGTCGAGCAAAGGACCGGTGGTGTAAGGGATAGCACACCTGGCTAGTTACCAGGAGATCCTGGGTTCGATTGCCGGCCGATCCGGATAATTTTTTCAATCACTTTGTGATTTTTAATTTACATAAGTGACATTAATAACATTTTTAAATTATACCTCATTTCAGATATTATTGATCATGAGTTTTCGTTAAAAAATTAAATAATTCTTATATTCGAAACAAATAAATCTTCCATTCTTTTCTAAAAACAAACTGAAAATTTAAAATTTACGTAAATGCAATAATGAAAGAGATAAAGCCAAGAAAACGGGAATTATTTAAATTCAAAGTGACAAAGCATGGTTAAATTTAACTGAAATGAACCATACTTAATATGTATGTATTTCATTTGTTATCAAAGTAAGTTCATTTTTTTTTAAATTTTTTAAAATTACTATTCGCCAACTTGTATTTAGAATATAAATAATGCATTTAAAACACATTTAACAATACCATTGAATTCCGATGTAAAAATTGTAGAAGTGTGGGGAAAAGTAACGTGGACTCCCTAAAAGGTACTAGCTGGATACTGACTCAATACACGTACAAAATTTCAGCCCTCTAGGTTTCCTTAGAGAGCCTCTAGACGTGTTAGAAAAAAATCAAACTTATACAAATAATATTGCTAGGCGCAGGAAAGAAAAACAATATAAGTGGAACGCCAATTAAAAGTACCCGAACGCCATTCAAGCTGGTGAAACACCGCGTTTCAGCCGAAAGTAAGCCCTGGATGTATCCGATCGCAACAAAAGTGCCAACTGATGGTGTAATATTTAAATTTACATATGAAAAAAAAATACAGGTAAAAAATATTTTTAGTTTTTTTTTTTCATCTAATAAATTTCTTTGAAGTGAGAAAAATGAATATGCAGAAAGGTATATTCAAACACAAATAATACGCACATTACAAAAAAATTGTTTATATAACACTCAAGCACCTAAGAATGTAAACGATGTATGATATTGATATATCATATAAGTATAGACCGGATGAAATAATTTTTCACAGGACCGGCTTAACGATTTCAGTGTAATACTGTTAGACTGTTTGTATTTATGTATGAGTCTGCTACAACAGAAATAACAGAATTCTGAAAATTTACTGAAATTCAACATAGAGAAGCAAAAACTTTTTAGAAAAATTTTATTATGTGAGATTTATATCAAAAATAAAATGGGGCCCCAAATTTTGTTGAATTAAAGTTTTGCAATATTTATTTGTCTAACTAGCTGGCAGGTACATATAAAACAAAATTTATTGTCTTGCGGCTGTCTTTCAGCATCAATTGATAAACAAACTCCTTATCTCTTTTTAACTTTTTAAAATTTTATATATGTACCTTGTTTACAATTTTTTAAAATTTTTAGTTTTCTTCATAGGTACATACACATGCAATGTAAATCAAGCAATATTTAATCTAGTTGTACATTTCATTCAAACCCATAAACAAAACATCATTTTGATGACATCGGACGTGTTGTACGTATAAATATGTACGTATGTATTATTTGTATTTTTAACCACAGATACTATTGATATTAGAATATTTGTATGGACCATACAATTTTTTTTTAGATATTATTTTTTTGAAGCAAAATCGTCATATTGATTAACACTTTGGATAATCTACAAACACAGAATACCTACAAACTATCGATGGTAATGAATATTTTTTAATTTTTATGTGATTTTTGTTGTAATTTGAGAGTATTTATTAATAAATGTTCTAAAAATATTTATACTAACAAATATAACATCAGTTAATCTAGAAAAATTTTAAATCCCCTCTTGTTTAACCATCCATATTCGTCAACACTTCAGTCACTTTTCATTTTCATAATATAGATTGTGTATATAAGTGTATTCCCACTATTTATTCAATGCTCAAAAGTATATACAAAAAAAAAATATTAGTTAGCAAAAATGAAATAAATACCTCTATAATATTTTATTAATTATTAGATAACACATGATTAACGTTACATCTTCTTTTCTTAATATGTATACTTTTATTTGTGTATAGTTTGTTGGCAAGATATACTAGTTTTGTATGAACATTTTTTAAGGAAAAATTAGTAATATTTTCTAAAACATATGTTAATTCGATTTAATTTAATCAGTTTATGTATGTATGTATGTAAAGGAACATTATTTGCTCTAGCAGACTCATACATAAATACAAGCAGTTTAACAGTATTACACTGAAATCGTTAAGCCGGTCCTGTGAAAAATTATTTTATCCGGACTATACATATAAGCCATTCAGTTAGCGATTGAACCAGTCGTCGGCCTCATTCATTTGTAACACCATTTTGTTTGTATGATCTGTCAGCAAAAGTGATCGTTCAATCAACTCAATACTATAATATGATCATGTCAAACAACGTATACTGTGATTGAAGTTATATTATGTGCATAGTCGTGTCTCTGCGATCTCTACAATCTTTTTTCTACATTTTCTTTGGCAGAAAAAATATGAACGAAATGATGAAATAAAAAGCAAGAAAAAACATTCTCTCTTCTTCACTAAATAAAATTTAATGATTTCCCTTTGTTCTAAAAATAATATTCAATATTTACTCTTTATAGTAAGGAATTTTTCTTATTATATTAAATTTTCGCCTGCATTTTTCCTTATTATATAAACATTGTGAACAGATAGACAAATTCACAACATAACCATGGGCGCCCATCCCTATGGGCAGGGAGGGGCCATGGCCCCCCCCCTAGCTAGGCAAGATTAGAAGAAAATTAGAAAAAAGGAGTTCGAAGAGAGCAAAACGACGTTGTTAATGGTGTTTTTTGTGGATTACATATAGTATTTCAGAATCGTGGCCGCCCCTAATTGACAGCCGTGCTTTATACGAAGGAAGGGAAAAAAACGAGCAAAAAAAAAAGGTCGCCAGGCTAATATTATGTGGGGAAAAATTTACGAAGAAAAATATAAAAAAATCCGAAATTTTTTCCGGAAGTTAACTTTTTACCCTTCGGGCCCCTCCCTGGAATCCATCATATGGGCGCCCATGAACATAACTTAGTAAAGGTAAGAAAATGTACGTATATTTAACGTTTCTTTACATATTATTACATAGTTATTATTAAAATCTCAATTTTGGTTGTTTCTTTAACTTGATCTTGTTTCTGGACTTTAATATTGATTGATCAGAGATAATATAGATTTTACTATTAATGAGTTTTTGGACTGGCAGGGTCAGGGGCTCAGGCCTCTAAGACTTTAAGAGACTCCTGGACATTTCCTGTATGGAGCCCACCTGTAAGTACATATACAATTTTTTACACAAAAATACGAAATCATACACGTTTGTACGCAAATATAATTACGCATACGCATTTATCCACAAATCGTACCATAAGTAGGTACGGATTCATAGACAGTTGACATTTTTCAACAATATCCTTTAAGGACCGAACAGACCGAAACGCCATCGTAACATGACCGGATTGTGGCGTGTAACACCATTTTTAAAAAACGGCACTGTGCATTAAATACGGAAGATCTAGGCACTGTTTTTCTGGTGGTCCGGGTAGACCACCTAATGCGATGACAGACATGCCGAATTTATAAGGAGTTTGTTTTGTACTACAAAATTTTAAAAGCTTAAACTTTTGCTTACCCTTCATACCCGTAGTACAGCTGAACCTTTTTTTATACGGTAGATAGAAATCGCATGAAAAAAGCGCACAAAAAAAATATATTCAAAAATATCATAAAATGCTCTAAAAATATTAGTTCGGTCCAGATTGTAAAAAATCTTTTTTTATGCGGTGGTTCGGGACCGCATAAAAAAGTTTCATCGAAAATACATAACTCAAAACGCTCAAAACCTCACAATTTCAATAGAAGTTGCTTTTCTAAACAAGATAAAGCCTTAATTTACACGTAGAAACATTTTATTTCATTGTTATAATATTATGAAAATTTTGAAAAATATATCTGTAAATACATCTGTTAAAAAGAATTTTTATCGAAGAAAGTTGTTATAGTAAATGTTTAGGTTTCTTACTGTCTCTTGATTTTGATTCATACTATGCCTTTTAATGGCGATTTTTTACAAACCGCATAAAAAAATCGCATAAAAAACAACCGCATAAAAAAAGGTTTAGCTGTAGTACTAAACAATCATGCATCTACATACATATGAATGAACATATTTACATACATTATTTTTTGTGTTCATATTAAGGCCCGCTTCACACTATGGCATTGCCCTGGGTACGTTCTCGATTAAGTTTCGCTTCGTTAAAATATTGTTATGTTCACATTACAATGCCGTTTATTATTCATTTCTGGTTCACTCTCGGTTTAACAAAATATTTTCATACACATTACACACATTGTTTGTATGAGTGACTGATAACGGAGTGCTCTGTGCTCAAGAATGTACTTATAAAATTGGTGAAAACTGTAACCGGTCTGATCTCGCTTCGATAAAGCATTCTTCGAGATGTATCAGTACTGTGCCGCGATTGGAATTGTATTTGAATCGTAGCAATCGAACCTAGAGCGAACTGGGAGCATATCGAGAACAGCATGATACTGAAAGACGGCCCCAATGCGTATCTATTATAATTCAAATAACAATGTGTGTTAAGTTGTGACCTTTTCGAAAAATGATCCCTTTATCCATTAAAATTTATTTGATCCTCGATTTGATGGTCGAACAACGAACTGTTTAACAATATTTACTGTTTAAACATACTTTCTCTGTGTAAAGTACAGATTAGTTTTTATTAAAAAAACTGTTCGAAATTAAGGACTAAATGTTGGGATAATTTGATATATTATTAAGATTTTGTAAACATATGATAGCCTGAAAGCGAAATGATGAATCTGTATACAAATATATTAAATGTTTGTAACCAGTTGTTTGGTTAGGAGCAAATATTTTTTCCGTTTTATGATGGGTAGGTATCTTGTGAGTAAAATTAAAATTCATTAGAGCAATATTTCGAACAATTCAATAATTTGAAATGTTGACTACTAAATAATAATAATTATTTAGACGATGAGTTAGTTAAAAGAGAGAGTATTTTTCTAGGCAATTTTTTCTTTTTTTTTTAGCGAATGTTTGAACCGAAAAATCAGCTATACAGCCACTGACATGAACACGACTTGAATCCGGGACTATGACAGAAATTTGTTCTGAGGTCCCTTGAAACCGAAAATAATATTTACTAAAATTTATATATATATATATATATATATAATATATACATATATATATATATATATATATATATATATATATATATATATATATATATATATATATATATATATACTCGTATATGTGTCCGCACGATAACTCTCCAACGAAATGTCCTACTTTTACAAAATTTGGTGAAAATATTGGAAATTCCAAACGGTTGGACAAGTTAGCTAGCCAGACACCCGAAACATGGTTTTTGGGTTATTTATCGTGAAAAAAAATTAGCCATATAGTAAAATTTGCCAAAATTTCCTCTTATTCAAAAATTTTTGTGAAAAGTTTTTACACCATTAGAAAGAGGAAAAAGGTCTTTAAACTATTATTCTATGTCAACTAGTTTCCAAGAAAAATTAACTTTTATAAGCGGAAATTTACTATGTTATGCAGGATACTGCGACAGGGGTATTTAAATTTGTGAAATGAATATACAACAACATTTATTGTACAATAATAATATATTATTTTGTACCCCTTTCCCACAAAAACTGTTTTTTCTTCTCTTCCTCTTTTTTTCCTTAGTAGACCGGTTTCGATCCCTTTTGAGATCCTCTTCAGTAGTTTTTCGCTGAAATAAAAAGGTTATTAATGACGTACCTAAAATAGAAGATATATTAAGAACCTAAAAGTGAAAAAAAATTATGTTCCTAAATAGAAAAGAGAAAAAGAGATTATCACCTAAAAAAGAAGAGAGAATGAATTAAGTACCTAAAAGAGAAAAGAGAAATTAAGTGCCTAAAAAAGAAGATGAAATGAATTAAGAACCTAAAAATAAAAAGAAAATTAAGGACCTAAAAAAGAAAAAAAATGAATTAAGTACCTAAAATAGAAAAGCGGAAATTAAGTGCTTAAAAAGGAAAGGAGAAATTAGATTATGTATAGTTTTTCAATATTTAAATGAGATGACTTCTTCAAGTACGGCAATAATCAGGAGTATTGTTCGCAGCATGTTACCTACTTATCTATATGAATGCAAAAAGAAACAGGTAACCAATTTAATTACAATTGGAATTAACATAGCGTGGTATTTGTTGTAAGCAATAAAATAATTTAACATCTTGAAAGTTTATGGTCACTAATGCACCCTCTCGAAAAGTCATCCCAAAAATTGTTGGAAAAGGTATACCTAAAAAAGAAGAAAAAATGCATTAAACAGCTAAAAGAGAAAAGAGAAAATTGAGTGCCTAAAAAAGAAAAGAGAAATATATTATGTACCTAAAAAAGAAAAGAGAAAATTAAGTGCCTAAAAAAGAAGAGAAAATGAATTAAGTACCTAAAAGCAAAAGGAAATTAAGTACCTAAAATAGAAAAGAGAAAATTAAGTGCCTAAAAAGGAAAGAAAAAATAGATTATGTACCTAAAAAAAGAAGAGAAAATGAATTAAGTACAAAAAGTCAATTTGCACAAAAAGGTGTGCTAATAGCTAAGCAAAAATGGCTCAATAAGGAAAAGAAGTGTTTTTTTTCAAAAAGGAGCAACATGGAAATAGAAAATTATGACTTACATTTAAGACTAACAAATAGATTAAACGAAGATGAATTCCAAGACTGGCTAGCTTGGCAGAAAAAGATTAATGAAATTATTAACCACAAGCTTATACAAAAAACAAATTAACTAAAAAACTTTCCACATTAATTAATTTTAGGTCAATCAAATCTAGAAAAAATCCCCCAAAAATCTAAATCAACATTGTCCATAAATTAACGAAAAAGGAGATCACAAACGATGAAATGGAAATTTTAAACAAAGGTTTGAACTTTTGATTGAAATCTTCAAAACCACCAACTGTTGATCTCATGGCAGATGTAGAAACGACCATAAAAACCGCACCGGAAAATGTGAAACATCAAATCAGGAGAAATATTCTACCAATAATGAAAAATGACATTGAGAAAAGTCATATACATCATCCAAAATTACATAAGGCAGTAAAATCTTTAAAGAGCAAAGATTTGATCATCACCAAGGCAGATAAAGGCAACGCTATAGTAGTTATGGATAAAGACGATTATCAAAATAAAGTGGAAAAAATGTTGAATGCTGGACCATACGAAGTAATTCAAAAATCTCCGCTACAAAAATTAATAAAAATGACAGGTTAAAATTACAATGCTCTAACTCAATTATTTCTAGGTTATACAGTTTACCAAAAATCCACAAAGAAGGAGACAAAATGCGTTCGATTGTTTCCGGAATCGACTCACCAACATACAAAATTGCAAAATGGTTAGTTCAAAAATTCAATAAATTGCCACAACCAAAAGGATATACCATAAAAAGTTCATTAGAATTCATCACTAAAGTTGAAAATATTGAGCTACAGGATTCAGAAAAATGAATCTCTTTCAATGCAGAGGCTTTATTCCCAAGTATTCCAATTAACGAAGCATTAATTTATTTAAAAGATTGGCTCAAAGAAAATAATGTATCAGAAATAGAAACTGATGAATACGTTAACCACGATATGTATGAAACAAAATTATTTTCAATTTAATAATAAATTTTTTAGGCAAACAAAAGGCACAAGTATGGGAAATCCATTGAGTCCATTCATAGCGAATTTATTTATGTCAAAATTTGAAACTAGCGTGTAATCCAAAGCAGAATATTTTCCAAAATATTGGTTTAGATACTTGGATGACGTTTGGACAATTTTAGATACAGAAAAAACTAGTACAGAAGATTTTCTCAACTTCCTTTATCAGCAGAATGAAAACATTAACTTCACTTTCGAAGAGGAAACAAATTCAAGCTTACCATTCTTATTGTTAGACTTACGAACAACAAGACGTAATAAGAAATTAGAATTCAATATTTACAGGAACACTACAAACGTTGACCGATTTATACCAAAAGATTCCTTTTACCACCATAGTCAAAAAATGCACGCTTTTAAATTTGTAATTTACAGGTTAATAAGAGTTCCTTTACCAGAAGTGCATTTTAAAGATAAATTACATTATGAAAAACGAGTAGCAGGAGAAAATGGTTACGATGAAATTATGATATACAGGATGTTAAGAAAAGCAAAATGGAGGCAAAATATTAAACAAGTTACGACATTTAAAAATAAAGGAGGTCCAATATTAAGAACATCCCTTACATTTTTCGGAAGTAAATCGAATAAAATAGCAAAAACGATGAAAGAATACAACACAAATATGCAAGTCGGTTTTAAATCGACGGGTAAGCTAAAAAATCTTTTGGGTACTTCGAAGGATCGCATAACTGATCAGCATAAATCTGGAATTTACCAAATCAACTGTAGAACTTGTGAAAAACTACATGTAGGCCAAAGCAGGAGACAATTAAATACCAGATACAAAGAACACATATTGCACACTTAAAGTACAGGAGATTAGAAAAATCGTGCATTGCTGATCACATTATGAACACAAGCCACGAAATCGGAGAAATTAAATTAATTAAAGAAGTACGCCAACCGCAGAAATTGGACGCATACGAAAGTATTTATATTAACAAATTCAATAGGAAAACCATAAAACTAGATAAAGGCCCCATCCCAAATTCAGACTTATACAGTTTATTTGAAAAATCAGACAGAGCAAGTAATTTTAGAGATGATGCCATTTTATTTACAGGATCAACCAATCAGAAACAAGCAACTCAACAGAAAATACAAAACAGGGAAAAATTACTAATTTTGTCACACTCCCGACCAGTTCTTCAAGGTGTTAAGAAGACTTCACCAGTGGTAATCGACTTAACAGACCAGTTGAACGGAAGGCATACTTCATCGAATGAGCGTTTAAATCGATTTTTGGTTGAATGTATTGGTTGACATTTTTGTTAACAATACTCAACTAAGGATCGATCTATTATTGCGATTTGTGACCAGATTATTTAAATTTTGAACGTTTCTTTTTCTTTCAGATATTTTACCTAATGCTCTTTTCTTTTTCTGATACTTAATTTTCTTGTTTCTTTTAGGTACTTAATTCATTTTTTCTTCTTTTTTAGGTACATAATCTATTTTCTCTTTCCTTTTTAGGCACTTAATTTTCCCTTTTCTATTTTAAGTACTTAATTTCCTTTTTCTTTTAGGTACTTAATTCATTTTCTCTTCTTTTTTAGGCACTTAATTTTCTCTTTTCTTCTTTAGGTACATAATCTATTTCTCCTTTCTATTTTAGGCACTTAATTTTCTCTTTTCTCTTTTAGGTATTTAATTCATTTTTTCTTCTTTTTTAGGTACATAATCTAATTTCTCCTTTCTATCTTAGGCACTTAATTTTCTCTTTTCTATTTTAGGTACTTAATTCATTTTCTTTTCCTTGTTAGGTACATAATCTATTTTCTCTTTCCTTTTAGGTATTTAATTTTCTTTTTTCTTTTAGGTACTTAATTCATTTTCTCTTCTTTTTTACGCACTTAATTTCTCTTTTCTCTTTTAGTTACTTAATTCATTCTCTCTTCTTTTTTAGGTACATAATCTATTTTTCTCTTTTATATTTAGGAACATAATTTTCTTTTCTTTTAGATTCTTAATATATCTTCTATTTTGGTACGTAATTAATAACCTTTTTATTTCAGCGAAAAAACTACTGAAGAGGATCACAAAAGTGATCGAAACCGGTCTAGTAAGAAAAAAAGAAGAAAAGAAGAAAAAACATTTTTTATGGGAAAGGGGTACAAATATATTATTAGTGTACAGATAACCCACAGTTTCACTCTATATAATATAATCGTTCATTGTGAAACTTATCAACTAACAAAATCTTTTCGGTTTTTTGATTTCGGATGATCTGGTCATGAATTATGCGTAATGTAACATTTTCCTGAGGCGTTCAGAAAAATATGCCGCTGCTGGTTCATTTCTGCATATTTTTCGACGAAATTTTTACAGAATATTCCTCAAATATCATTCTATTATGTACTAATTACATAAGTAAATTTATATTAATCGAATCGTCAAAAAAAATGCTTATTTTATACCGAATTAACTTTAACCCGCCACCCCTCCCTTAAATAATATTCAAGTTTCATACAAAAGTTGTTTTCTTTTAATAATTCTTTTTTAAATTTCATTGTAACAGAAAATTATTTTTATGGGTTGATTGTAATTCTTAATAAAGTAAATTCTATTATCCACCGACATACCTTAATTTCTATTGAATGAAATTAAAATTTGATTTTCCCCAGAAATTATCAATAGTTGTTTGCCAATATGAAAACTCAATTTAAAACTTTTATTGAAAAAGTTAATGCAATAATCTACTGTGAATACACTTTAAAGAGATTTATCAACAATGCTACGCTACGCGATCAGTAAGTAAACACATTCACTATTACCTACTTTTGTTTGTAACTTTTCTAATTGTGATATACAGGTGTACATTAAATAAGTTTCTCTCTAACCTATCCCAGGTATATACACAGGAATGACGGTCAAATATCGGGAAATAATCATAAAATATACATTCATGTTTGTTTTATACTGCTCTAAAGGTAAAAGAAAGATTATCAAGTTCTCTCCTGTAGTTTAATTCTGTATTACGCCAACCGTCTGATAAATACAACCAATGTTTACAAATAGCGACTTTGCATAGGTACACAACAAACGTTATAGAAATAAGCACCAAAGCGTCATACATGCTTTTTTTCATAACCATTTTTGATGCCTTAGTATATGTAACGCTGAGGATTCCATTCGAATGGAATGTTGCTAACTACAAAAATGATGAACGCTATCTGCCGTTGCTCTATCTCATTTAAATGCATTTATGGTATCACTCGTTGTACCGTATAGGGAAGCGGAATGTACCGCCGTTTCCCTATAGCCTGTTTACGTATATAGGTATTGTTCATGTTTGAAACTGCTTGCCAATATTCATTCAATATACAGTGGAACTCGAAGAAGTGCAACAAAATGTTCCATTTCCTTTCCTTCCTGAGTTGCAATTCTTGGAGTTCCTGCAACAATCTAAAGAAAATATATTTTGACGTAACTTCTTATGAAAATAATAATTTTCAAGGTTAATTTTACTAATAATCTGAATATTTTAATGAAATCAATAACTATCTTAAGTTACTTTTAGTAAAAAAAATTACATCTATCTCAACAAAAATTATAGAAAAGTTTTATAAATATTATTTTAATAAAAAAATAATAGTAATGACAATAATACGTTTTAAATATTGTACTGATTTAATATTAATGAACATTAGTAAACTGCAATAAAATACTTCAACAATGTATAGCAATGACAACAATCCGGCTAAAACCTGTTGTACTTATAACAGTATATAGGTAAATTACACGTATGTATAATTAACTTAAAGGTACATGAACCGTCTAGGACGAGCGAGTGATCTGAACACACACACATTTCAAGAACGTAGTGTACGTGTGTACGCAATGTGTAGCTTCACCTACTCACTTGATGTTTTTGTTGTACTTCATGGAGTATGCAAAAAGTAGATTTTTTTGTACTAGAGTAACTGAAAACGGTTTTGTTGTTCCTACCACGTACCTCACCTCCAAAAAACGCTGAGAGTCCATAGAAGCTTTGGGGCGTTTATGCCAAAAAAAAAACGTTTAAAAGTAAGTAACTTGAGGCAAATTCGGCCAAATGTATCACATACCATATTTTTATAAACTATTTCTACACAAATGCAACATATGAGCAAACTTGGCGCACTAGGCGGTACATACGGACGCATATTGACATAATTTCATATGCAATATCGTACACACCATGTGTTCTGTTATATAATCGAAAATATATGTAGTGTAATTTTATAAACCCAAGGGAAAAATATATTCCAATTTCCATTGTGTATAAATGTGTTTATTCAATGCAAAAGAGTATCTAATACACATATTTTCACCAATATTATACGACGAGTACTGGTGTCTCTCATACTCATTATTAAAAACATTACAGTGATACAGTGTGTCTATTCATCCATCAGTTATGTAATAATCCTTGCACGAGTAGTGTAAGCTAGGATGCATACTTTGGCGATACAACAGGCACGATACAATATGTGTCGTTATACGACACGCATGGATTGAATACAT
The DNA here is from genome assembly GCA_035578155.1 of Brachynemurus nebulosus. Lineage (NCBI taxonomy): Eukaryota > Metazoa > Arthropoda > Insecta > Neuroptera > Myrmeleontidae > Brachynemurus > Brachynemurus nebulosus. Next base: position 304,101 of record JAPWDM010000084.1, on the reverse strand, counting down.
TTCGCGAGCCTAGTGTTACACTGTTCTATGTGACTTCTTTGAGATTTGCACTTTTTCACATATTTGAGTTCTCCATTTCATTGTCTATCTATATAAATTTAAATTTAATCAAAATTCCTTAAAGAACGGTAGAAATCAGCAAAACATCAAAATTCCGTATTTCGATCTCCTATAAAAGTATTAATAATTTTATTAAAAGTTCTATGTTTCACAAAGAATTTGGATGTTGTAAATTATTTTTTGGTTCAACTTGCTATTGTTTCACGTAATATTTTGATATACTGTAATTTGTTTATACCTGCTTTTTTGGAAATTAAAATTAATTCATATTATATAAATTACATTTTAAAATATGTCAAAAAACTTCAAACTCATTTTTTTCGAGATTTTAAAAAGTCGACATGGAATAGTGAAACACTAAGCTCGTGATTCATGTACCTAAACTGCATTGAAAAGATAAACTTGAGACACACCTATACGATACAATGTCGTATACATACATATACGTGTTTTATTTGTTACTCTAAAATAACCCGTTTTGGGTAGTAAATTAGATATTATTAAATAAATTAATGCTTCTGAAATTAAAAATCCCGTCTATTATGTCAAAAATGAATGTATCCTTAGCTCTAAAACAAAAATTTGCTTGTTTTAATTTCCATAAAAGGTTACAGAACCCAATAATTTTCCACTCTTGCTCTACAAATTTAAAAAAAAAAACTGTAAAAATTTGAACATATATACGTACACCTAAAATTCCCTATACATATACAAAATTTTTCTAGAATAAAAACAAATATGATAAACAACCCTTTTGTAATTATTTGTTATAACATCAAGGGATTATTTGTTTGAACATTTTGAAATTTGCGAGATTAAATCATTTGCTTCAATATAATATAATGTAGCTTGATAAAAGCTATTGAAGCGAATCTCTGATAATAACATATATTTATCTACGACAGAAACGCAAGAACAGGAGGGGGGTCCAAGGTATACGGACCTCCCCCCCCCAAAAAAAAAAAAATTACGTGGACCACTCATAAAATTACGTAAATTTCGCTTCAGTTTACTTATATTAAAAAGTAAAATTTTTAATGGTTTATTGATATTTTTTATTTGAAAATCGAATTTTCGAAGACGACATTTTGCGATAATATTTTCCAATGTTATCGAAGAATTACGTTACCAAAAATTGGGTTATTTAAATTTTTGTTGGACGCCTTCGCAGATTTGTAGTTGTTGTGCCCCTGATCTACGATTACTATGATATTGCTGATTTAATGTACAAAATACTATCTAGATAAGTTATATTTATATATAACTGTGCGAAATTTTGTATCTTACACACGCCTGTGTGTAAAGAACCATATTTTTGTGATGTATATTATATTAAAACCTAAACAAGATTTTTACTTAACTAAGTAAATGTGGGCATTTGTTTTTAATAAATTTCAGATTCTCTTTATTTAAGTGTATTGGTATCAATACCAAATTTATATTAATTACAGTGAATTTGATGTTGTCGTAGATAAAGTATAGTACGTAACTCAGATGCAAAGCATATAACACATTCGTCGCTTTATCGCTCGTGTGTAATGTCACGTAATCTACGTAATATAGTACATAGGAAACTCCGATATCGCAGGCTCCCATTTAGCAATTTCGTCGCACACAAGATGTGTATAATGGCACCCCTCCGTGTTTTAAAGCAAATATGTTTGAATGTGTTAGTGTCTAAGTAATAGTTTGTAACAGTAAATCATATAACAGACGAGGTGACATTGATTATGCATGAAGGAGGTATAGAATTTGACTTTTGATTATTGTTAGGGGGTCTTAGGTGAGTATGAAAACCCATGTCGTCGAGCTCTAGGGTGGTCGACAAATTGCGGGGAGGGGGAAAAGTTGTAGGAAAAGCCGATCGGAAGATCGCTTATATCTTGCTTATTAAGTATTGATCATAGAGTGATAATTTTTTTTAATTTGTTTGGAATGAAATGATCTAAAATTTATGTCATATGGAAGTTTTTGATATACCCAATGGTTTTCGTGTAAAAAAAATCAAAATAGAAGGCAACGTTAAAATTTAAGTATCTTTAGTATACAGGGCTAGTCAAAAGTATAAAAAAGTCAAAAATCTCAGCAGGAAAGCATTTTTGGGATAAACGATAAGGACAACAGTTTCACCATTTGTTACGACCCATCCAATGATGACCTTCACCTTGACCTCAAAGTTAAGGTTCAAGGACATATCAAGGTCAAGTCCGGTTTTTTATATGGCAACCCCCACTTTTGACCCCGGAAGTGGAAAGAGCGGAAAATTCTACATCCGAATATGACCTTGATCGTGATCTCAAAGTCAATTATCAGGGTCAATTCAAGGACAAATGCTGATTTTTACTGCCCAGATGCTAGCCGACATTAAGTATGCATTGAAGGAAGTATAGAATTTGACTTTTAATTATTATTAGGGGGTCTTAGGTGAGTATGAAAACGCATGTGATCGACCTCTAGGCTGGTCAACAACTTGATGGGAAAGGGGGTTAAGTTGTAGAAAAATCTGATCGGGAAACCGCTTATATCTTGCTTACTATTGACCGTAGAGTAATGATTTTTTTTAAATTGGTCAAAATTGATCATGCGTGTAGCGCCGGCATTATGTCACCGAATTGAATTGAATCAATTTTATGTATACTCCATTAATTGCCGAGGGTGTTTTCTTGTGAGTCGTCGTTTATTATTTCAGTATTTTGAAAATAATAGCACTTTGTCGAACAATACGGCTAATTCTCTTGTATTGACTAGTTGGTGGTCTAATATTAGAATATACGCAGTACAAGCGGGAGTGCGTACATGACAATATTATTCATATATAGACCAAGAGTCAGCCTTCACTTTATTCAAAGAGTTTACCGTCGGATAAAATTTTATATAAAAACACATCATGTATGCTTGAAATAAATACTGATAACTATTATACTGTCTTTCAAAATTTTCAAAAACAATCTTTTGCAAATATCTCAAAAAATTAATTATTTATATGTTTGTTGTTTATATATTTTAATACAAGAAGGATTTACTTTTCCGAGTAATACATACAGTTTCTAGGGTATTTACGTGTCTAAAATTGGCAAAATAGGTTAAAAAGAAATGGGTAATAACTCAGATAAAAGCAGGAGTTAATTTCGGCCGGAACGCCGTACCGCCGCGAAATTTTTTTTTCTTGAAAAATGTTTTTAATGAAAATTTATTTATTTGTTTTATAGATTCGTTTTATGTATCACTATTTTAAAAAAAATCGAAGTTTGTGACTTTTAAGGGGGGTCGTATGGGTGAAAAGAGTGAAAAATGTGTGAGTGTACGTTTCGGCATCTGAAAGTTTAGAAATTAAACACTGGATACAATTACTAGCTTATTAACTATAGAACTGTGAATTTTAAACACGTTTTATAAGGTAACCAATCTTTTTTGTAGCAAAAGGGTATAGCCGGATAAGTATAGGTGAATCGGTCCCGGAAGCGAATTATTTTAATAACTATATTAGCGGTATGGTAGGGCTGTAAGTGATTGATATCTACAATTTTGACGGCCAAAACTGAGTAGTTATGGAGATAACTAAAAAAATTTAAAAAATTACAAAAATTTTTTTCTTGGTAACTACTCAACTTAGGAAAATAATTCCAAATCCACATGAAACCAAACGCTCTTAAGAATATTAGACATATTTACTATTCGATCTAATATTCTATCCAATGTTATTTTCTAGGGTTTCAGTCGAGCGACCACTTCAAAAAAAATTCAGAAACTCTGCCCTAGCGCACTTAATTACTGCACCAAGTCTCATCAAAATTCAAGGAGTACAACTTGATAAAAAGAAATATTTTTCATTTCTAATCTGCTGAACCGCCCCTCCAGTGGATCCAGCCCTAGAATTATATACATCAATCGAAAGTACTTTAAAAATAAAGTGTCTCGTAAAGTGTTTTTCCTAGCTCCTATAGTTTTCGAGATAATCAAGAATAATCGAAAGAGGTATATTAAGATATAGGCTATCTGCTCCTGATAGAAAGTTCCAGTAGTAACTGTATTGTCGTTTATGTGACTCTGCAGGCACCTCAAATATATAACTTTCCTAGATCCGGCTATACTCTTTATATTCAACAAAATTTATAATAAATTTTCTTGTTGAAAAGTTGACATTTTTCAAGATATTTGCAAAGAAACCTGCAAAACTTCTTTTTTTGGCGATTTTAAATAAACAGCAAGTTATATTGTTGGGGGAACTCCGTAGTGTGTACTTCATTATTCAGAATGCAGAAGAGAGCAGTACGTACCATTGCTACGGTCGGAAATAGAACTTCTTGTAAACCGTTATTCAAAAAATTTAAAATTTTAACAATATATGGACTATACATCTATGAATGTGCTAAATTCGCAAAAAGAAATTTGTACCTGTTTGAAGACTTTCGGCAAAACCAAATACGAAACACGATTTAAAAAAAAAAAATTTACAGTGATGAATTCTTCTAGGTCTGTCATACATAGGAGCTGTACTAATATGATTATTAGGGTGTTTAATGCAATTCCAGATGAGGTTCAAAACTTAAATGACGCATGTTTTCTAAAGAAAATGAAAAACATATTGTTAGACAGATGTCTATATGCCACTGAGGAATTATTTTCCACATAACTTTGTATTGTGACGCACTTTATGTAGTTTTTTATAAACTATTTATAAATAAAGAATATTATTATTATTATTATGACATCAAGATTCTTCAGTAGAGTTTTTGATGTACACAAAGTGTCTTTATGCCGGCAGAAAATTCTGAATTAACAACCACACTGGGCTTGATCTAATATAGGGACTGATAATAAAGCCATTGCTATTTCAATGTGTAATAACTCAGTTCGTTCAAACATACAAATATACCGAACATTATCGAGTCATGTTAACAAGTTCAATGAACTAATTAAATTTCAAAAGATGTGTTCGGCAATAAAAATATAATAAATTTTGTTATAATGTGTTTTTGGTACATAGTTTGTGCGTGTTACAAATACATGTAAGCACATAGGAAGCGTAGAGTATATCATATTAAAGTTAACAGAGGTAGAGTATAGGTGAACAATGGAATACTTTCACCCCTCGAGACGACATCAACGAATCCCTCGAAAAATAATGAAAAAAGATATACTGAATTATTCTGCAAAAGAAAAATGGCATAACTTAGTAGCGAATGTTATCAGTGCAATTCAAAGTTGGCAACAAAAATCAGGAGACTTCATATAGTCTAATAGATTTAACATGATATTGTACAAACACTCTTACCACTATTTCTGATCACTTTTATTAACCCTTTGCACTCGATGGGCGCCGCCACGGCGACACAATAAATATAAATTCCACTCGTTAGGCGCCGCAGCAGCGCCATAAACAATAAGTATGGTTCATTTCAGTTAAATTTAACCATGCTTCGTCACTTTAAATTTAAATAATTTCCGTTTTCTTGGCTTTATCTCTTTTATTATTGCATTTATGTAAATTTTAAATTTGCGGTTTACTTTTAGAAAAGAATAGAAGATTGATTTGTTTCGAGCATAAGAATTATTTAATTTTTTAACGAAAACTCATGATCAATTGTATCTAAAATGAGGTATACAACACGCTAGGGGACCTAAGGCCCGATTTACATTAACGCTCCGCTCTCAGTACGATATCACTCCGCTCCCGGTTCGATAAAATATTCTTACATAATAAATAATGAGTGTATTCACAGTCACGGTTCGCTCTCGCTTCAATACCGCTCCAATACCAATACCACTGAGATAATATTTTATCGGAGCGATATCAGACCCTATATATCGGTGATAGTGAACACGTTTTTGATTCCACTTCGCTCCGTTTCTCAGCCTTCTTTATTTATTTGAAAATTATTATATTAGAAAAGCATGATACAACACAACGACGCGACGTCTTGCTACAATACATTGTGATACATACTTACTAATTAACTAATAGATATATTGTATTATGATATTATGTTCTCCTAATACAATAGTGTTTGCAGCGTTTTAAAACTACTATCAAGTAGCCGAGTACCCATACTAAGAAATGGTTCGAGTGCAAAGGGTTATTGAATATTTAGTTATTTTCGGACCAACTTACATATAGTAGGCGGCAGAGCTGATAAGTTCAAAGCCTAAGGTACCTACTTGCAGTCGTGTTAATTACTCATCCGGCTGATCACTAGTTGAGCAACATCTACCCACTACATAAGAAAAGTTTCACATCATTCACAGCTTAATCACGGTTTGAGTAATTGAAAAATAAGAGGGAAGATCAGCAAAAAGAATTCCGTTTTTGGAAGACAATGTACCGATTAACACTGCGCGCAGTGTGAGACAAGGCTTCTGGCTTCAATAAAATGAACATCTTCCGCATAGTTCAGATTTGGCGGCCCTTAGCGGTTGTTTTTACTTAAAATTTGAAAAAAAACCTATGGGCAGACAGATGGACAGATATGACGGAACTATTAAAAGGTAATGTGTCGTGTTCAATTTCATTATTAAATTAATTGAAGAATTTCTTATTTTTATAAAAACTATCCAAATTTTTTACTTTTTCCCTGCGAATAACCTTGAGCCTATACATAGACTAATCGGCTTTGTAAGAAACTCGGTAATAATTATTCAGTTAAAATATTTCATATATTGTGTACGTGTATTTTTTTGTGGAAAGTGAGTAACTACATGAAATGCTAATATTTAATTTACTATGACTTAATTGAACTTAATTTAATTATGTTAAGTATAAAATTTGCCTAAACTGGAAAAAAATTCTTATCCATAAATTCAGTATTATTTTGTAAATTTACAAATTTAAATTCAAATATTGATTTAACTACTGAAAATGAGTAACGATACACAAATTAAATATAAATGCAATTTAGAAAACTGATAATCGTGATATATGATATCTGATATGTGACCGGTTAGTTCAAATTTATTCAAGATTTTATCGGGCCGTGACTAAAAAAAGGTTGACAACGCTTCTCTAGATAATTAATATAGATACGATTAAAACTACTGTAGAATCAATTTGTAAACATTTTTACCTATATTTTCCTTGCTTCTATAAGTACGGAGAAAGATAGAATGTAATTAATATCAAATACAGCACATTGTTTAAGAAAATGAAGCAAATTTGTTAACTTTTCTATTTTTATTCATATGCCTTTTATTGTTATCCGAAAAATACGTATGGTCTGACGAATCTCTTTCTAGCAATCATCTATCATAATCTACTAATCTCTTTCTCTATATGTACGAAACTCATAGACGGACAGACAGATGGATATAGTGACTTTCGTATTCGTCTTGTTAACTTTTCCCTAAAAAGTATACTTCCTTGTTGGTACACCTCACGCACAATTTTAACCTATTTTTTTAATAGTTTATAAAAAATATGTATACAGAAAAAGAATGTTTTCTAGGAACGGAAAAAATTCGAACTGTATTGTATAATACATACAAACGTAGTTCATTATCTATTTATATAATACGGAAACCATTTTTTTCCCCGTCAGTAAAGGTATGCTATTATTATTATTTTATTTTTTTGTATAAAAGCAGGAAATTACAGACGAAATATAGCGTAGGTAAAAATTTCAAAAAGAACCTGAGATTACTTAGCTGACAACGTATTCATAAAGTCAAATAAGGAATTCATACTAGTGTAATGATCAATTACAGCTAAAAAAATGTGTTTGTTCAGAAACTAACTCTGTCAATCTACATTAAATTGAGTTTACTATGAATCAATTTTATTGCTTAAAATTTTGAGGAGTTAGACTATAAAATTTGTCATTTAAGTGACAGAAAGTTGAGAAAGTCATAGTCAGTTAGTATGCTTTTGATTGTTACTTTTTAGTTTAAAGCTGTAGGATTCATCGAAAATATTACTTGAAAGTGTATGATATTGATATTCGTAACTTTGCACCTATTTACGGGATATTTGTGGTTCTATACAAAAATTTAAGGGATATAAGAATTTCTTTGACCTCAGATTCGTAATCAGAGTCGAAAAATGCATCGAAATACCATAACCAGTCATCAAAATTATGACCTTCGTTTTTTTCGTAGGGGCGTCTTACTGTTAGTTAACCTGAATTTATATTTTTTTAAGACACCTTCCACCAATCTGACCTTGCTGAAATTTCTACACACGGTAACTATGCTAGAGCCAAATAACATATATTTTTTTGGCAGGTGTCACTCAAGGGGTTGGTCTAAAACACACCCTCAAAAATTCAATTATTATTTTAATGTAGTAAATGACGTCATACGAATGTAAAAAAATTGTATGATATAAAGCTACTTTATATCAACTCCTCTAATTATATTGAAAAGTTTTAAAGAAAAAAAGATTTAAAGTTAAGGGTTGTTACCTCCATATCTCTGACAATATAGGGAATAGAGGTCTAATACCTATATTTTCGAATATTACTCATCATAAGCAACATTCATGAAAAAGAATAGCCGAAAAAGTCGTTGGGTCGAAATCCCATATACTTAACCGGCAAGACCCTTTTATCTATCATTTTTCGGTTGAAAAATAACTTACTCATACTTGGCCCATAAGTTTATTTTTGTGGCCATTGATACTTAAGAATCCTCGGCTTTCAGCCTCGGATTCTCAGACTGCATCCAAGGCCACAAAAATAACACTTATGGTCCTTCCCAAGTAATTTACTATTTCTGCAACTGATTTTGAGAAAAAGCAGGAAAATTATTTTATTAGGTGCAAGTTCACACATGGATCATTTATAACCTAGCACAAACAACACTTATAGATTGTAAAAATACAAAAATTGTCAAAATATAAAAGAGTTTTTGCGTGCTTCAGTTTGCCACAGAATTACCCAATTATGATTCAAAGTGTAGGTTATATTTGCAAAAAGAACTTAGACATTTTATACTACTTCAGAACCAAATCCATCAACAATTATTCCAGTAACAGTTTTCTTAAAAAGAATTTGATTTGTAATGTTTATTTTTAATTTGTCCAAAAAATTATTTGAAAAAGTAATAATCTGATTAACAAATCTTACGAAATTCATCAAAGTTCACAAACAATCCTTATCAAACTGGAAACAAAATAAATTACTAAATTTTTAATTTTATCCCCGATACATTTTCCTTTTAGTTAAATCAATTTCATGTCGGAATGAAAATACAAACATTCTATCATCCTCTGCACAGATATCTAGTTTTCTATTGGTTCCCAATTATTTACCGTGTCCCTTGAGACCATCTTATAGAAGGAATTAACAAAACAAGTACATAGAGTGCTAGCTGTTGTGATATTTCCCCTAAGTTATTAGTGTACCATAATAATAGTAGCTATTCCCCATTTCACTGTAGATATCAAAAGTTTTCATTATAGCAATAATAAAGTTGGTATTACATTTAGAAAACTGATCAATGTTAGCTAGTAAATCAGTTAAATCTTTTTACAACTTTTTGCACTATAAGTCTACCAAGTGTTTCAGATAACATTTTTTTTAACAAGGATTTAATTAATGGTAAAAGATACAGAATAAATTGAGCTTGAGGAGATGGTAACGTATTAAAATTTTTTTTCTCATTTTTTTATTGTTTCTGATGATTGTACAACATCTTAAGATTGTTTGAAACAAATCGGAGTAAAACTAACTAAGATATAGAACTTTGAGCGTTTGTTGCTCTGATACGTTTTTGTATCTCTCCCAGCAGGTACGTGACTTTGTGCTCTCAGAATCCCTAAATTCTTTTATTTATCGATGGACCTTTATAAGTATACTAATGTATACTACAACCAATGACGTAGGTATAAAAAAATTTTCATATTTTATATTGGATTTTCAAGTATACAAAACTTTAAAGCGATTTTCTGACACTTGTCATTTTTGAAATCGGTGAACAATTTAAATTAAAATCTACTCGACAGATTGTTTTGAAATTTTGTATATAGCTTCCTTATATAAATGACCAGGTATCTCTGGGAGCTTTTTTCCTATTTTTCATAATTATTAATCCGGCGTGTGTACACTATATTTTCAAGAACACGGTGTGTACACTGGATCTTTCAGGGAACGGTCGTGTTTTCAAAGTTTTCTAGGCTTCTAAAAAATCTCAAAAAATTCTAAGTTAGTTTTTGTAGTGTCTACTACATGGCCCAGCAGTTTCCAGAGTTAAAAGTTTAAATTGTTATTAATAAAAATCGACCAGTAGTCCAAAAAGCATTGAAAAATAACATTTTGTAAAAAAATTCCTAACTCTACAATGAAGGCATATTAAAACAAATCGTTTCAGGCTTTTATAGCTTATACTATGAGCTTTCAAATGAATATAATTTTTTTGGCATTGGCTCCAAAAAGTTGAATTATTCAACAAGCACCTGAAAATGGGGAATATTTACAGGCAAGTCATAATAAACGGAACAGTAATTATTTGGCACAAAATGAGTTTTTATTATTGAAAATATAAAAGAAATTAAATAATAATAGAAAAAATAGAAAAAGCAAGAAAGTAAAGAAAAAAATGGAGCAAAATTTTGTTTTGTATAAAAAAATAAAAATACCCCTGTCGCAGCATCCTGCATAACATAGCGAATTTCCGTTTATAAAAATTAGTTTTTCTCGGAAACTAGTTGACATAGAATAATAGTTTAAAGAGCTTTTTTATGTAACTTTTTCTCCTCTTTTAAATGGTGTAAAAAAATTTAGCAAAAATTTTTGAATAAGTGGAAATTTTGGCAAAAAACTAATTTTTTGCAAGAACAAAAGCCATGTTCCTGGCATCCGACGTGTCTGGCTGAAGAACTCATCCAAGATTTTTGGACTTCCAACGTTGTCACCAAATTTCGTAACCCTAGGACGTTTCGTTCGAGAGTTATCGTGCTGATACATAAATACATATATACATATATATATATATATATAAATTTTAGTGAATATTATTTTCGGTTTCTAGGGACCTCAAAACAAATTTCTGCCATAGTCCCGGGCTCAAGTCCCGTCATGAGACCTACTGTAATAGCTGAATTTCCATTCTGGAAATTCGCTAAAAAAAATGAAAAAATAAAGTCGCGATTCCACTGCTGTGCACGTTATCCATGTTATCTAAGGTAGATTCATCAATGAATTATAACGGTATACAGTAATTTATTTTAGGTTTAAAAAAAAACTGAAAAACTACGACAAAGATAAAAATAACACCATTCACTTACCTTCGAAAATACTGACGCCGTGTGTACATTGACCCTTTTAGGGAACGGATGAAACTTTCACTCGCTCGTATCAGCAAGTCAATCGCCAGACCCGGGCATCCATTGGACCTTGAGTCCCCGCTACTAACTAGATTTTTTACGGAGGGTAGCCAAAGCCCGCGCTTTATTCATGAGAGAGAAATTTGAGTCTTAAATTTCGACTGTTCCTTTAAAGACCCAGTGTACACACGCCGGGTTAATTTTACAATAACAAATAGGTCCATTTTTTAGACGAAAATGGGTGTTTTCACTTCTAAGTATCACCAAAATTTAAAAATTGAAAAAAAATTTCCTCCCAGGGATACCTTAGCAAAACACTAAGCAAAAATCTAATGATACCATTCTTTTTTTTTATTTCGGATGATCCACTCACGAGTTATATTGTTCACCGACAGACAACTTTTTTTCGAAGCACCTCCGAAAATTTGCTGCCGTTGGCTCAATTAATTACAATTTGTTTTAAAAAATTAAGGAAATTTTGTTCATATGTTGTACTATAATGTTACGATCGATCAATTAAATCTGTATTATCTGAAGCGTCTGAAAAAATTCTTAAAAATGGGCCATTATTATGCCGAATCAAAGTTACCATCCCCTTAAGTGACTAACTGTAAGATACAGTGATCGATCAAACTATATGAATTTCTGAAGTTGATGCCGACAAAATGAAAATTGCGGTTCAATAAGTATTTACCTATTTATTTAATATACTTATATAATACAATAATAAATATGGAGCATAAATATTTTATATAATTTTTTTTGTTTTTGTTTGTTTTTTTTTTGGGAGGGGGGGGGGGGGCGGTTACATCACATTCCATACGCCGATGCTTTCCATGTATAAACGCAGCATAATTAGTTGGCTCAAAGAAAAACAAAATTACCATTAGTAATACCCTGTGACTGATCAAAATATTTCGGATCTAGATTATATGCAACCAACCAAGAACTGACGAGAAAGAAGTGCATTGAATAATGTTAGATATATATTTTACTAGCTGTCAAGTCCTCAGCGTATGTGTAAAAAACTGTAGCTAGCAGTGTGTCCAGAGTGTGTCAGATATCGTCTAAGTCCATTAGTCGTTGAACTGCTCCCCCAAGACACACATCATATTGTTAGTATTGTTAATGAACCACTTGCAATAATGTAATACATATATAGCATATATACGTACGCATGCGTATACCACTCAATACCCCACATAGAATGTGACGTGTGGTAACGTACATAGCACACATATCATACTTAATATATTCGCATATTCGTGTCTATACATCGTGTGTTTTGGTTGTATGTGTGCTGGGCTACGTCACTCACTGGCGACAGGGTGAACAGTTTGATACACATACTAGTTTGGCCCTTTGCCAGCTACACTCGCGACGTCGGTCGCGCGACGCATTGCTATAAAATCAATGAGAAGTATATATATATATATATATATATATATATATATATATATATATATATATAGTATATATATTTTAATTTTAATTTTTGACGTTTGTATACCTTTATTTGGTCATTTCTAATAAATATTATTATTATATATATATATATATATATATATATATATATATATATATATATATATATATATATATATATACTTCTCATTGATTTTGCTATATTGCTATATGATTGATTGATTGCTATAAAATCAATGAGAAATATATATATATATATATATATATATATATATATATATATATATATATATATATATATATATATATATATATATATATATATATATATATATATATACTTCTCATTGATTTTATAGCAATGCGTCGCGCGACCGACGTCTATATATATATATATATATATATATATATATATATATATATATATATATATATATATATATATATATATATATATACTACTCAAAACAAAATAAGGGCCACTCATGTTTTGCTGCATAAGCTTATTTTTATATAAGTTACAGTATAAGGTATGCTTACATTTAATTAAGGAACTAATTTTTTACTAAATAAAATTAATTTTAATAAGATTAAATAAAAAATTAATCCATAATTACATTTTTTTAGGATTTTATCATTTTTATAGTCATTTTTACAGTCATTAACAAACGTTCACGCTTTGAGTAAAAGCACACATTATGCAACTTTTCGGTGATTTAATATCGAGTATGCCCTCCCCTTTTAAAACACATTCTTGAAGCCTCCTCGGCATGCTTTCAATAAGATGCCTAACGGTTTCATCAGGAATCTCCTCCCAACATCTTCTCAAGATATCAATCAGTTGTTGTTGGGTGTGCACATCCTCTCCGGCTGCTCTGACTCGCCGTTTCAATTGATCCCAAAGATGTTCTATTGGGTTCAAGTCAGGGCTATTTGCAGGCCACGGTAAAACCTGTATATTAGCCTCCCTAAAGACAGTTGTCGTCACTCGAGCGGTATGCGCACGGGCATTATCCTGCATCAGGATAAATCCGTCGGCCGCTCGTTGTGCAAAGGGGATCACATGGGGTCTGACAACCTGTTCGATGTAACTTTGAGCCATTACCGTACCCTCGTTCAGGAAAACAAGCTTAGTTTTGCCTTGCAAACTAATTCCACCCCAGACCATGACATTAGAACCGCCAAATCTGTCGCGTTCATGAATGTGACGATCAGAAAACCTTTCCCCACTTCTTCTCCACACTCTTACACGTCGATCATAACTAAAAAACTTCACCTTGCACTCATCCGTGAAGAGTACGTGCCGCCATTCCTCCAAGCCCCATTCAAGGTGTTCACGTGCAAATCTTAAACGGTTTGCACGATGAGCTCCGGTCAGTTTGGTACGGATTACTGGTCTTCTTGAACGTTGTTGGTCTTCATGCAAACGATTTCGTTACACTACCGGTCTGCTGATACCGATTCCAAACATTTTGAATAGCCCTTTGTGAAGACCCCAACTGCAGAGCCACGGAACGTTGAGATTGACCACCCTCAATAATCGTTACGGCTCTGGTAGCAGTAGCTTCGTCCATATGGTGTCGAATTCTCGGCATTGTAAAAATAAATGATTGAATAACACGCCAAACTTCAAAAAACAACCTCAGCAATCAATAATCTAGCGCAAACTGATTTAAAATCAAATTCAAAAAAATAAAACATGTTTAAAATGGTTTTTATATTTTTCCAAGGGAAGGCGACATTTTACCGTAATAAAAAATAACTTATATGTTGACCCAGGTAATAAGTTAACATAAAACCAAATTTCATGAAAATCCGTTCAATAGTTTTTGCGTAATGTGTGCACATGCGCAAAATGGCTTTTCTATTTTCCCGCAGAAATGAGACACTTTGCCAAAGTAAAAGTATCTTAGATGTTGAGCCAGATAATAAGTTATCATCACACCAAATTTCATCAAAATCGGTTCAATAGTTTTTGCGTGATACGTGAACAGACAGACAAAAATTTTAAAATTTTAAAAGTCGCTTTTTTGATACCTACATCGGTGACTATTTAAAGTACCAGTATAATTTTCAAAAAATATTCCATGTACAGAAATGGTCTCGTTCCAATTTTATTATATATATATATATATATATATATATATATATATATATATATATATATATATATATATATATATATATATAACCACCCCTGTTGATGTAATTTGGATTGATAGTGATAGTTCTTTAAAAGAGCAATAACGCTAATTTAAACTATTGCTCTATTTCTATAGAGTTTTCGAGATATTTTAAAAATTAACTTTTCACCTCAACTGTTGATGGGCGGTTTTACCTCTTCAAACGGTTTTTTAACACCTTTTTATTATATATATATATATATATATATATATATATATATATATATATATATATATATATATATATATATATATATATATATATTATATATATATACAATATATATATATATATATATATATATATATATATATATGTATATATATATATATATATATATATATATATATATATATATATATATATATATATATAATAAAAAGGTGTTAAAAAACCGTTTGAAGAGGTAAAACCGCCCATCAACAGTTGAGGTGAAAAGTTAATTTTTAAAATATCTCGAAAACTCTATAGAAATAGAGCAATAGTTTAAATTAGCGTTATATATATATATATATATATAACGCGTTATATATATATATATATATATTTATATATATATATATATATATATATATATATATATATATATATATATATACATATATATATATATATATATATATATATATATATATATATATTGTATATATATATAATATATATATATATATATATATATATATATATATATATATATATATATATATATATATATATATAATAAAAAGGTGTTAAAAAACCGTTTGAAGAGGTAAAACCGCCCATCAACAGTTGAGGTGAAAAGTTAATTTTTAAAATATCTCGAAAACTCTATAGAAATAGAGCAATAGTTTAAATTAGCGTTATTGCTCTTTTAAAGAACTATCACTATCAATCCAAATTACATCAACAGGGGTGGTTGGGGATTAAAATTTAGGGGTTAATTTTGTAAGAAGGGGATGAAAAATAAAAAATATTAAAATTTTGTTTACATTTCGAATTTACGCAAAAAAATCTGATTGACCCGTCTTTGCTCAGTTTTCTAGTAGTAAATCTAGCGATCTGCAGGTATACACACACGAATGAGTTGTTTAATCACTGAATTCGTGCTCGTCAGTGTAACAATAATAAAATTGATTATTGATTTCAATATAATTTAAAAATTGTACTATTAGTAAAACGAAAATAGAAAACCAAATTTATGTTTTAGTCGATTTGGGCCCTTGTGCAACCCCCTTGTAGTATAAGATTTAAAGTAACAAAAAAAAAAAAAATAAATAAAATATGTCGGGCTACACTAGTCCTGTGTTCGCTACACTAATTCGAAAATAAACTAGTTCATTTTCTCTATTCGATAAGACGGATACTTACATTACTTGACAAAAACATGGAGTCACTATCAACAGTGTATTTTCGACGCATTTGTAAGAATTGTGTGAAATTAAATTTCGTACACCAGCCAGCTAGCGTTTTTTTTTTTCGACCAGTTGTACATATAATATCAGCTTTATGTAGAAACGATCTAACCCAATTTTTATTTTTATAAAAAGCAGCAAATGAATGAGGGTAAGTGCTACAATAATGTATCTTTTTTAATCAAGAATGGCTGAGTGGTGTGCAAAAAAAGGATGCACAGCATGTCTCACTCCCGGTGAAGTGGTATGGTATGGGAATGAACTATACATATAGAGAACAACAAAACGTGGAGGCTGATTGTTAGCTGGTAATATTTCAATAGTCAGTTCCCCCCTTTATCTATTCATCTGGTCTATACACTTTTTCACATTCGCTATTATACAGAATAATAAAAGTGTCTTGTGTCTTGAAAATTGTAACAACGCAAGTGGTTATTTGGTTGTATGAGGTATGTGTGTGTGTATCACTTTTTGTTGGCAACACCAAGTCGTACATATATTTTCCTTTTGGATTTCTAAATTAAATTCATGTCAAAAATGCTATTATTTCTTAGTGCGTTTTATATAACTACCCTTTGTCCGAAAATTCTCAAAGCTCACTTGATACTGTACACAATATGACGTTAGTAAAAAAAAAAACCGCTATAAAATTATAATTTTTCTGAGTCTATAACTCACGTAGGAGATGCTGTTTGAAAATTAATTGACGGTTCGAAACAATAGGGTAGAGCGGGGCTAGTTGAGCATAGGTGTAAGTTGAGCAATCGAAATATCTCAGAAACTATACATCGCGCGCTAATACATTAAATGACGGATAGAAGCGGGCAGGAGAGGGACACTCATTACGCGACTGCCAGTTGTAACCTGTCGATCGAGTGAGATATGCGCACGCTTTATTTATTTTGCGTATAAAAAGTAAAAAACTTTTGTTTGTGAATACTTCTTCTATATGAGGCAGTTATTATCTATGTATGTTAAATCAAATAAGTGTTAAACTTTTATAAATTTAGTATATTTTTGATATCTAGAAAGGATTTGATTCTAATTCAAACAGTTTTTTTATAACCTCACTTTTGTATCAAATTGTCTGAGTGGGGTAAGTTTAGCAATAAAATTTTCTTTTGCATTAATTATCAAGGATTTTTTCCAAAAAATTCCGTACCTTTGCATTAATTGTAACAATGACAATGATGATGAAGTTCTTAATATCTACTTAATATTTCTCTTTTAATTTAAATTGTTTTTAATTAATTATTTAAATGTTAAAGTCTGATATTAAGTAGAAAGATTGAGTATATTCCAAATATTAAGTTTAAGATTGTAGTTTAAATATTAATTTGAAGTTGATTTTTTGTTAATTTTATTTTCTGTATTTAATATCCAATTTGTTTCACTATTTTGTCACCAAAGAATTATAAATAAAAGACTGACTGTCAAATAAAATCATTTTATTCTATGTTTGATAAACATCTAAAGCCAAGGATACACTGGCAAGTAACTTCTGCAAGTTAATGCAGAACTTACTTGCGTATCTGTTTCCACTGGATGTAATAAAATGAACAATTTATTGCTGCAAACACTTGCTGCAAGTTACATTAACCATACTTGCAGCAAAAACTTGCATGTGTTGTTTCCACTGGCAATAAATTTTCACGCAATTTTTGGGCGAGTGTTTCCACTAGCTGCAATAAATTCTGCAAATTGATTGCTGCAAGTCACTTCTGCAAGTTTTACCACTAGAACTTGCTGGAAGTTTTTGTTCTGTGTTTACATTATTATTTGATATTTTGGCAATTTTTTTTTTAATTTATTCAAAATCTGACCGTTAATTTGTATGTATTATCAATAGGTATAGTTAACTATCATTATAATTTTTATGTTTTAAAACAAGATTAGATGCGCAAAAATACATATTCTTAATAAAGCAGCTGTTATTGTAATGAGTATTTCTACGAAATAAGAATTAAAAAAAAAAACAGGTATGAGAAAAAGATGGCAGTGGCATGAAATCGAAAAAAAATTGTTTAAACAAAATTAACAGCTGAAGATTTAAAAGAAGAAAATAAATATTATTAGAATATCATTAGAAGATTTCAATTAAACAAAATACGCAAATTCGAATGAGTATTAGTACAAAAATGTCTACTGGTAACAAAGATTTTGAAAAGGCTCAAAATATGTAACTCAAAATCGGTTAGATTTAAATATGGGACATTCTGAAGGAACCTAAATTGAGGAGTTGGGTGGAAAAACGTCTTAACTCATTTAAAGACGTTTTTGTGAAAACGCTGTATTTCAGTTCTGCAATGGTTTGTTTATATGCTGGTAAAATATTATTATCAGTAGTAATGTCTAGATGGCACAATAATACTTTATTTGATCAAATGTGCTAAGACGTTTTTCCAGCGAACGTTTGTACCGTTTGCATAGTGTGTATGATTTGAATCGTTTGTATTGTTATTCTTAAAATGGCGTCGCGTCGTCAGCTTGTGACAGTAGTAACGAAATTAGTAAGTATAAGGATACAGCTGATACAAGTGATATATAAAAAAAAAACTGTAATTTTTTAGTGAAAAATAAAGCCTATATTTTCAAAATATTTATATATTACTTAAATAATATTCCTTAAATTCTACAAAAGGAACATATTTAGAGATTAAAATTAAAATTTTGGTCATTAAACACGATCTTCGGAAAAACGTCTTAAAAATTAATTACTTTAATTTTAGTTTTTGAATTAATTTCAATTTTTTGGTAGGTAATACTGATGTACTCTTAAACTACATACATTAGATATCTTATGTTTAAAGTCTTATATCAAACAAATCACTTTAATTACAAAAAACCGAATTCTAAAATTTCAAATTCGTTTTTCTCAAAACAGACTTTTTCTGGTTAAGACGTTTTTCCACCCAACTCCTCAACTGAAATTCAATATAGAATTTATATTTATTTATTTTCAATAAATATTTCATTTTTTTTAATTTTTATTTTTTTTTCATTTTTTAGATTTACTTACTAAAATTTTATCCAACTTCCTTTTAATTAACCAGCAAATTAATTATCTACATTTTTTTATATACGTATGTGTATAAATATATCTATCTTTTTCTTATCCTTTTCTTGTCTCTTATTCTATCTTTGTTTTCGAAAAAACTTGCACAAAAAACTTCCAACAATTTGGATAAATAAAAAGTTGCTTGTGCAAGTTAAATAAACTGTTGAAACACTTTTTGAATCAACTTGCTGTTACAACTTCTGCAAATGACTGAACTTGCGGAAGTTCACTTGCAGGTTACTGTTTCCACTATCAAATACTTACACAAATTAACTTGCGCCAATTTAATTGCAACTGATATGTTTTTTATGTGTAAACACACTGTTTACACACAAAGAAAAAAAAGACTTGCTCAACTTAAAAATAATTGCAGAAGTTAACTTGCAATGGTTGTTTCCACATGAAAAAATACTTGCAGAAGTCGACTTCTGCAATATTTATTGCCAGTGGACATTTAGCTTAAGGCATGGTTTGATTACATTTTCTAATTGCTCAATTTACCCCGTACTCTTGCTCAACTTACCTCACCTATGGGGTACGTTGAGCATGTCGGACTTCCTTTACTTAAACAGCTGTATCTCTTAAATGTGAATCGTTAGAAAAATGTTACTATGGGGACTTTAGAAAAGGAAGCAATTACCTACACATCAGTATGTGCAACAATTAATTTGGACTTACGGTTGAGGAGCTATGACCGATTAAGTGAAAAGTGAAAACTAGCCCCGCCCTACCCTACTGTCATAATTTTAAAATAAGAGTGGTATTTTTGCGAAGTAAAATATTTGCTTATTATTTACAAATATGGAATACCATAAAGTAACGCTCAAATCTATCAATATTATGATTTCTGATTGTAATAGAAAATATACAGTATTCGTAAAATCATGGGTCATATTTTACCCACAGATTATTCCGTTGCTTCGATAAACTATTGGATAGCTGAGACGATTCCACCTATTTTTGACTACAAAAACAAAACTGATGGTCTGATTTTAATGGCTTTTTCATTCTTAAATATTCGACATTACGAGGGATTCATTAAAAAATACTAGAACTCGGTACTAATACTGAAAAAGCTGGAAAACTTTTGTTAAATAATTAATACTAGACAGGTTTACTTTGTGAAAATCCATATTAAAACACGGGATCGTTGCTTTGTCACTTTTCACAGCAAAATCATAGAAAAACACGAGTCGACTTTCGGCTTTTACACCATCGTCAGGTGAAAAACATAACTAAAATTGTTCTTTTAGGCGAAAACTATTTATAATATAAATTAGAGTAAATAATGTATTGGTGGGGGATGTTAGAGATAGAGGTAGATATAATCACAGTAAACAAATGTAAGGTAACATCCAAGTTGACCAATTTTTGATAAAACTAAAATTTTTTTGTATTATTTGCAAAGGTATTTACAGCGAAATTTATTTTAAAAACAGTTAGGTGTAATATTATTAAATAACTAGAGTTATTTAATAATATTACACTTATTATTATTAAATTTAGGTGTAATATTAATTAGGTGTAATATATATTAAAGTTAGGTGTAATATTATTAAATAACTAGAGTTATTTAATAATATTACACCTAACTGTTTTTAAAATAAATTTCACTGTAAGTACCTTTGCAAATAATACAAAAAAATTTTAGTCTTATCAAAAATTGGTCAACTTGGGTGTTCCCTTACATTTGTTTACTGTGATTATATCTAGCTCTATCTCTAACATCCCCCAGCAATACATTATTTACCCCAATTTATATTATAAATAGTTTTCGCCTAAAAGAACAATTTTAGTTATGTTTTTCACCTGACGATGGTGTAAAAGCCGAAAGTCGACTCGTGTTTTTGTATGATTTTGCTGTGAAAAGTGACAAAGCAACGATCCCATGTTTTAACTTTTGTTAAATTTGAAAAAAATAATATATTGATAGGAATAAGTGGACGGGGGAGTACCATTAAAACTCATTTTCGGGAAAAATATAACTTAACACTATGAGGCCCGAGCACTTTCATAGTAAACTTCTCCGGAAGCCGGCAATATTAAAAAAAAAAAACTTTAAAAAGACAATTTTTGACTTTACTAATACCACTTTATTTATAGTTTTAATTGTCTGTGACAGACAATTAAAACTCTAAATAAAGTGGTATTAGTAAAGTAAAAAACTGTCTTTTTATTTTAAAATGGAATACCATAAAGTAACGCTCAAATCTATCAAAAAAAACTTTATATAAACAAATACATAAAAAAAATGGTTCAAACACTAAATAGATTCAACACAGTGCAACATGTATGTGTAAAACTGTAAACATACGTACGTAATACGTACATACTACATATACACTGACATTCAAATCAATTTTATTTAAAAATATAAATTATATTTTTTATGTACTTTTTGTTTATCTTAAAATTTGTTATACATAGAAACCAAAAGAGTAGTGTGTGTTGGTATGTATTTGTGTGAGTAGGAACACATCCGTGTGATGAATGATGATAAACATCGCACACATAATACGTAGCCAACTAATCAATTAATCATTGATCGCGGTCGGCCTCTGGGGATGTTTTGTTTGGTTTCGGATGGTGAAGCCATGGGACTGAAAGTGTTAATAATTAAAACTAACCATAAATATAATTACTCTTTGCCCAAAAATGAGGTTCCCATGGTCTTTCCACGTCTACTTATTTCTAACAACATACTTATTAATGTTTCCGATTTAACAAAAGCTTCTTAGTCTTTCCAATATGGAAATCAAGTTCTAGTATTTTTTTAACTAATCCCCCGCAATGCCGAATATTCAAAAACAAAAATCATTAAAGTTGAATCATTCGTTTTATTATTATAATCAAAAATAGGTGGAGTCTCTTTTCAGTAGTACTTATGAAGTGCATAAAAAAATTCATTAAAATCGGATCATCAGTTTTGCTTTTATAGCCAAAAACAGGTGGGGCCAAAATTCTAAATAATTACCCAGAAGTTGTAATCAGGAACCATAATTGCAAAATCGGTGAATTATCCAGCCGACGAATTTTTTAGTTGGTGAATTGTTGTCGTTAAACTTGCCGTCGGTGTTTTTTGATAAAATAAAAATTTCGTTTCCATTAAATGATTTCCTTGAAATTTAATAATATAAACAGTCAATTTGCGTTAAGTAAATATATTCAAAGCAAGAGAGCAAAAGCTTGAAACTTGACGTATTTTTAAAAGTGCGACGACCGTAAATTACGTAAATATTGACTATATATAAACATAACCTAATTTTAATTTAAAATTTACTTGCAATTTTTGTTCGCTTTTAATGTAAATTTTAATTTATTAATTTTGCATAAATAAGCAAGCACACATAATACAAAGTAGAAACATAAAATCAATATAATGATAGCGATAACGCCGGCGAGTGCAATAAAGCGTTATAAACTTTTCGCTCCCCTGCATTTCCACAATTATTTCCGAAAAATTGTAAAAATGTGTTAAATTATTGTACACCTTTTGGTAGTGAGCTCAGGTGTTCACTTATGAAATTAAAAACGAAAACTTATAAACTTTAATACCCATGTAGGAATTGCCAGCATAATGCCAGTAATGACAACAGGGCCAACTATAGGCCCATGAATGGCTGACAATGAATGGTCAAAGACAGACTGCCATTAATGGCCCATGCACGGCGAAGTATATGGCCCACGAATGGCTTACAATGAATGGCCAAAGTCAGAGTGCCGTTTATGGCCCATACACGGCGGAGTATATACACCATGAATGACCTAAATGAGTGGGTGAGAACAAGTTGCCATTAATGGCCCATACACGGCGGGACATTGGTCACCATTTAATTTAAAATTTAATAAAGTCGGTTCATGTATAGCTTGCAATGAATAACATGAATAGTAGCCCATTGATGATCCATACATGGCACAATGCTGGCAACCGTTCAATTTCAAATTGGTAGGTTTTATACTGATATAGGGTTATAAAATAATATTTGTTATTTTAATACATAATGTAAAAATGTAAAAAAAAAATACTTAATTTATACCACAAAAAATTGGTTTATATAAATGTTTACCTAATATATGAATGTACGTCATTTATGTTATTGGTTGTAAATGTGTTAAGTGTGTTGTTTTGCTGTATTTCCCTCTGTCCATTTATAATGTCACAAAATTATTAAAAAATAAAAAGTATGGTTATTTAATACGACAATTAAGAAATGAAGACAATAATCATCATACTAAAGAAAACGAATCTAATATAATAAACTGCAATACATAATTTTAAATACATTATCTCATTACTGTATAAATAAAAATTTCAACGAATAAAAAATATGTAGGTACATAATTAAATAGATAATATACGCATATCAAATACATCTTAGTGCATTTATTATTTTTTGCTTTTAATCATCAGTGGTATATTATTATCTATTATGCAATATTATATTTGTGTCATTGTGATGACACAAAATATGAACCAAAATATGAATCATAGTTGAAATTCAATTTCAAACGATTCATAAACCCTTTAAAATGTGATTGGCGCGAAAATTAAATATTATCTACTATACATCCGTACATACATATTTATTTACATGGTTCTGCGCATGTACAGCATTACAGCGGTTCACTTGAAAAATGTTAAACAAACTCATATATATTTTTAATATTTTATTGTTTGGATTTTTAACTCAATTTTATTTATCCAAATAATAAATAAATTTATCGATTATTAAGTTTTTATTTTGTAATTTAGTCTAATTAGCTAAAATACAGGCATTTTTGTAATTGCCAGCGCAAGCGCACAATGCAAAAATGCAAAGGTACGCCAGTAAAAAGAGAGAGTGATATTGTCTGCTCTCTATTGTTTACGACCAAAAACACCAAAAATGCAATGCAACAGATATTTACGATTAGGGCTGCCAGTTTGGGCGGATTTCCGCAAATTGGACGGATTAGAAATAAAATTTGCGGTAAAAATTTCTGTTTTGCGGTTTTCCGCTTTTTGGGCGGAATTAAAAATTAGATAAAATATTTTTAAAAAAAACAAAATATTTTAAACATATTATGTATTACAATAATCATAAAACTCTGCTGCTCTCTTTCTTCAATAATTATGTAAAAAATAAGGGGGTGAAACGTCAATACACAAGCTTACGTGTCGAACCCATACCATAAAATACATATTTATCTCATTCTTTTTAAATAAAGTTAAATATTAAAAGGTTAAACAGACAAAAATTATTTTAAACTTCAATGACTTTATTAATACTTTATAACATAAAAGTACTTCTTTATTGATACATTAGAACATAAAACTAATTATTACTTTTTACTTTGGTATTTGTAGAGTATTTAATCCGTCTATTTAAACAAATTTAAAAAAAAAAAAAGAAACAAAAAATTTCATATCTTATTTAGTAAGTATTTTTAATGTTTTTCCGCTAAAAATGACTCGCAGTCATCCCCAACAGTTTCAAAAAATGCATTTAATGTTATGTAATCATCTTCATCTAAATCTTCTCTATTATTGGCTTCCACTGTATCGTATGTTAACTAATCTATTAAAAATGTGAATTCTGGGACGGGAGATAAAATGCCAAAAGTTAAGAAAGTGTGTTTACTACTCTACCTTTCAGTAACGGCTCTGTCAGCCACGTTTTTTGAAATCTTTTTTTATATTTGGCCCATTTACCCATCTTTGTACATACACACAAAAAAAGAAAAAACTTTAAAAAAAATTTAATTTTAATTTGTATTTGACGTCTAAAGATCAATGTAAAAACTTAGAAAAATTCCTTTTTTAAGAATAAATGCTAATTAAAGAACCGTTTAAATTTGTCGGTATCAAGTATCAACAATACTAGTCACTGATTGAATGTAATCACAGAACAAAATGTAACAAAGGTAATAACGGTTACGACGGTTACCGTATACGAAACTTCTATTTTGACAATTGTCACATGGTTTTGACGTTTGAGTATATCGCGTTACGTGTATGTACATATATCTTTTTAACGGTTTTGAAGTGCGCGGTTTTTTGCGGTATAGTTTGAGTATGCGCGGTTTTGGGCGGATTTTACTGCCTCTAGTGGCGGGTCTGCTGAAAAAAACCTGGCAGCCCTATTTACGATATTTACACGGATGACGGAAACACTACCGCAAATATTTTGTCTTGTGCTTAGTGTGGATTAAGGTAAATGATAACAAAAAAATCATGCAGTAAAATATTGTTTGAAGTAGAGTAATCGCTTTTGGCGGTGTATATCGTATATTTAATTATATTTACATATATACATTTAGATAACTGGCGGAAGAAACATTGTTATGCATAGGTCGTTATCTACGTCGACAAATTGGGGAAAACGACGTGAAGTTGCTTCCATCATCTTTCCATGGATTTTTCACGACAATAATAGTTAGTCATTTTCCGGAATCTAAAGATTATCCTAAGGTGGATGAATGGCTGAAACTTTTAGAACCTATGAAGGAAGCTGGAATTCTTTTGAAGATCAGATACTATCATATGCTGGTAAGCTTCAGTTACTAATTTTACTTTCCACATTAAGTAAGATTATAATTTTCTTATTCACCTTACCTGCTTCATATTTCATTTACAATAACTATACTACCACAACCCAAAACTATAGTAATTCGTCAAAACGACGCATATTTTCTTAGCTTTTGCGCGCCTAACCAATAGAAAGAAAAAAAATTTCTTAATACTAATTTTGATTATTTAATTTCACTAGCAAATTTTAAACGAGGATACGCTTGGAATTCCTATATGGGTATCGCCAAAATGATTGCAGCGACCATCACAACAGATATTGAGTTAGAATTTTCTGGAACTATGGAAGAAAAATACGTGAGGTTGGAAAACACAGTTTTAGCGGCACAACAGCATACCACTCTTTAAAAAGTAAGTATCTTATTTTTTAAAAGTATATTGATTAAAAATTAGATTACTACACATATGTAATATTCTGTCGAGATCAAATAGCTGTCGAGATCAGAAAAACTAATTTTTATCCCTTTTCTATTTTTTTTTATTATACTTTAAGGAGCTTTTTAATAAGAATTAAAGCAAAATAAAATTAATATACAGAAAATATACAGGGTATTTCAAACAATTCGAAACAAATATGTAAATTTTAACATCGGAAAAATTTGTTGTAATTAAAGGTACTTTATTTTGTTTTTACTAGAAACACAAAGCGAAGTAACATCGCAGTAACATATTATTTTAAAATAATTAAGTTAGTAGCAGCAAATTCATTGTAAAAATTATAAGTAAATATTAAATTAACATTGAGCTATTTATTAACGGATAATACCAAAAAAAAAATAGTAAAATTTTTTTGCATTTATTGTAATTATACTTTTTAGAGAATACTGTTTTACAAATTCATGGATACTATGTAAAAAATCATATGCACAAAAAATAAGCATGTTTATTTACCATGTTAAAATTTGTATGTTCCAATTTTTCTAAAATAGCTGTATGTATACTTTTTAACTTTATCTACATCACTCACAAATGAAGTGAGTTTAAACGTACAACCTTAAGTTACTATAGTTACTAATTAATATAATAAAACTTGTAAAATGGAAAAGAAACAAAAAACTAGATTTTGCTTCTTTTGTTCATGAAATATACACAAAGTGCATCACTTTTGCGGAGCAATTTATTTTATGAATGTAATAAATGAGGCTACCAATACACTGATCATATTAGTGGGCTCATAAGTTCAGATTAATATGAATTGATCACTCTTAATTATTAGTATTATTATAATGTTTCTTTTTTTTTCTTTTTTTTGTAACTTTTACACTTAGTCTACAATCTTATCAATGTTTAAAAATTAATTACAGATGTATTAATGGAAAATTTTTCTGAAAATGCGGAACAATTAATTTCCCGGGGAAAATGGAGCGTCAGCTTGCCCGTGCTTACGATCAAGAACGAGGAAGTAAGCTTCGCCAAAATCTGGAATACGTGATATTTTTATTATCGAATTTTATTTATATATTTTATGTCTCAAAATTATTCTGATCATTAATTAAATTTTGGCTTTTCCCTACCATAATAATTGCTAAATTTATCTAAAAAGTCCTCATTTTCAATGGTCTTTCTGATAATTATTTCACTCGCTCTTGACTTCTTTTTAAATTATACCAATACAATGAAAATAATGTATGTAGTATGTCTATAAAATCATTAATTGTTTGGATGTTTCTTTTAAATTTAAAAAGTTATTTGTAATTAAAAAAAGATTTATTTTTTTTTTTTATTTAAATTTTAAATTAAAACATTCAAAAATTTAAAACTTAAAGTTTTTTTTTTATTGATACCTTTTCCATTAAAAATTCCTTTAGATGTGATTGGATCAATCGTATTGTCGAGAATGGTCCATTTATGGTAAATTCTAGGGCTTACTGTCATTAACGGGCTATTACATACTGCCATTAATGAGCCAGTACATACTGCCCCTAATGAGTCATTACATACTCCCATTAACGGGCCATTACATACTGCCATTAACGGGCCATTACATACTGTCGTTAATGGGCCATTACATGCTGGCAAAAATGGGCCATAACATGCTGCCATTAATGGGCCCAAGTTATCATCCAGTAACTTTTCTGTAATGGCCCATTAACGATTGCCATTACTGGCGCACTGGCAGTTATTGATGGCCCATTTTTGGGCCAGTTGTTCCTTCCTACATGGGTATTACCTTTTTTTTAATAACAAAAAATTAGAACCTTTTTAAAAGTTTGGTAAAGGTAAATTGGAAGTTTGAACAAATAAGTAAAGTAACCTTATAGAAATAGATATTCAACCAGAAGTGGCTCGTTCTAGATTTCCTGCCGTACCACTCACTTCAACATCACTTGCCATTGTATTGAAAATTAAAATTTCTTTACAAATTTTATTATTTTACAAATCTAGTTGTCAATGGTCACTAGAAAGATTCGTATTAAATATATAGTTGCTATAAAAATTTATAATATTACTAGGCGTATACCCGATGGGATTTCCCATCGACAACATCTTTTTATTAGATACTCACTGTTCACTTTCAATGTTTTTCAAAAGCCTAAATACCAATTTTCACGTTTCTAATTTCAAAAATGACGAACTTCCAATACATTTCCTGTTTTAACCCTTTAGGGAATGAATTTCCAGAAACGTTTACACAACTGATTTTCATTTAGAAGTAGTAATGCCTAAAGATCAATCTTCATATCTTCTGTACTAAATTTCGTCCTTCTAAACCCAACAGTTTAGGCTGTGGGTTGTCTGTCAATCAGTGTATAAAATATTATTTATTTGAATAGTCATAGTAACATGTTTTTTATAAATATCTAACTTCAAAAATGACGAATTTCCGTAAAAATTTGCATTTCCTATTTAACCCACTAAGGGGGAGAATTTTCAAAAATCCTTTCTTAGTGGCCACCTACGTTACATAGAGAACTCCTGTGCAAAATTTCATTCTTCTAAACCCAACGGTTTAGGCTGTGCGTTGTCTGTCAGTCAGTCAGTGTTAGAAATTTATTAAGTAGACTAGCCGTATGCCCGATGGGATTTCCCAGCGGCAACATCTTTTTATTACGTACTCACTTTTTGCTCACTTTTAATGTTTTTCAAAAGCCTAAATCAATATTCACGTTTCTAACTTCAAAAATGACGAACTTCCCATATGAACTTTCATTTTCTGTTTTAACTCCTTAGGGAATAAATTTCCAGAAACAACTGACTTTTATTTAGCCTAAACGCCAATTTTCATAACTCCTGTGCTTAATTTCGTCCTTCTAAACCGAACAGTTTAGGTTGTGCGTTGTATGTCAGTTAAAGATTCATTAAATAAGATATTTTTTATTTTAATAGTCATAGTAACATATTTTTCTAACTTCAAAAATAACGAATTTCCATAAAAATTTACATTCCCTATTTAACCCACTTAGGGGGCGAATTTTCAAAAATCCTTTCTTAGTGGTCACTTACGTTACATAGGGAACTCCTGTGCAAAATTTCATTCTTCTAAACCCAACGGTTTAGGCTGTGCGTTGTCTGTCAGTCAGTCAGTGTTACAAATTTATTAAGTAGATTTTATTCATGGCATTCTATGTGGTAACATAGAAATAAAAATTTCACCTCGTGAGTGGCTACTCGCCACTCAAATAAAATCTAGGTAAATTTCAGTCTCGCGAGTGGCTGCTTTTCGCTTTTTTTTTTTTCTTGTCGACTAGTTTTTATGACAGAAATTTCAAAAAGAAAATTAAAGGGAGCCTCGCAAAAAATATCTTGCCCACTCCTCATTTTGGTCTTCCGGCTCCACTGGTTGTTATTGTGATACGAACCAATTTATTTTAATTACAAATTTGTTAAAATGTCTGGAAAAGAAATTTTGTAAATAGCAAAAATATGTTTATTTCCAAACTTTTGAACGACAGTGTATATTTTTTAAAAACTATTTGGACGCTATAATCTTATAAAATACATATACATAGGCACACGTATAGACTATACACATAAACTGAAAAAAAATATTCAGCCCTTTTTTCCGACCAATGCCCCACATTCTAATGATCACCATTCCAATACAATTGTAAGTATCAACTTCTACACTATATATATATATATATATATATATATATATATATATATATATATATATATATATATATATATATATATATATATATATACATATATATATATATATATATATATACATATATATATATATATATATATATATATATATATATATATATATATATATATATATATATATATATATATATATATATATATATATAAGTACTATTTATGGATTAATCAAAGTTACACAGTGAAAAAATTTGTGTTAAAATTAAGACAAATCACATGTCCAAAACGGTCCACTCAATTTTTGTGTTATTTTAACACAAAGCATATGTGTCAAATCTATACACAAGATTTATGTCAATGATTTAACACACAAGAGGACATACATTTTGTGTTAATTTTTCAGATTTATCAGAGTTAGTTGTTAAACCTTTTTATTCAATATTTTAATTCCACTGAAACTTAAGATATTTGAAAGTCGCCAAAAATTATAACGATTTTGTCCATACATTAATATAAATGAGACTCAAAGAACGCAAAGTAAAGCCCGGTTCAGACGCAGCCAGTAGTTTAGTCGAGTGGTCGAGTAATTTAGTACTCGCCCAGTTTGAACACATTCATTTTAGTCAAGTAAACTGGCTTGGTCGAGCGAGCAGTCGAGTTTAGTAAATAGAACTCTAACCTATTTTTATAGTCGACCTTCCCCGACTCTATTTTCAATCAGCGCTCATACGCCAACTAAACACCTGTGGACAGAAATGCACAAGTTGTTTATACATAATTATTGTAGTTGTTATTTTTTTTAGTTATTTGGGTTATTGTTTTATTTACCAGTTTCGGTTTTTCATAAAAGAAATTAAAATGGCAAGATGGTCAGAAAGCACCATTCTTAAACAGGGCTAAATGGCGCCCGAGGCACAGTGCAAAAATCGGCGTCCCTGTCTTTCCTTAAAATGACAAAAGAAATATTTATTTTTACCTTTTTCCCTACAAAAAGCAAGCGGCGGGCAAACAAAAAACGTCAAATTCAACAGTTTGGCGGCCCCGAATTTGCAGTTTTGGTGCTCCCAAAAACTTGGCGCCCGGGATACGTGCCCCCGCTGCCTCCTAGATCCAGCCCTGCTCTTAAATTCGTTACCGAACATGTTAAATACAAATAAATGGCTGCGGGATTTGAGAAATGAAAATTACAAAAATAAGCAAATTTAGCATCGTACTCGAAATTGCAAGAAACAATGGGAATAGAAGATTTTGTTCAAAAAGAAATCGTAAAAAATCGTAAAAAAATTAAAAATATAAGATCGACATTTCTCAGAAAAGAAAGAAAATTAAGGACTCAAGCACTCGACTTTATACTAATCGACTAAAATAAATACTAGCTGTATGTGAACGATTGTTTTGACTCGCAGTATTTCAACAAATTCTACTAAATTACTTGCCCTGTATGAACAGTATGTCCACTTGACTAAATTACTATATCTACTAGACTACCTACTGGCTGCGTCTGAACCGGGCTTAAGTTAGTTCTTTGTAACAATTCTTACTTGTGTCCATATATATCTATGAAAATATAGAGGTATAATAAAAAAGATGAGAGTAGTTCTTATTATTAAACAAAACCGAAAAATTGTAAGATTTTTCAGTTATTGGTGAATATAGTTTTATTAAACGTTTAAAAATGAAACAATTTTCTTACATTTTAAGGTAATTTTGTCACAGATTCAGTTAAAAAAATCAAGTAAGCTTATTTGAGATTGTATTATATAATATACAATCTTACATGTAAGTAAGCTTACATGATTTTTTGTAACTGAATCTGTAACAAAATAACCTTAAAATGTAAGAAAATTATTTCATGCTTAAACGTTTAGTAAAACTATACTCGTCAATAACTGAAAAAATTTATAATTTTTCTCGGTTTTGTTTTATAATAAGAACTACTCTCATCTTCTTTATTATATATATTTTGGTAGATATATATTCTAATCTAATTTGCGTACTTATAACATTTTTTTGTTCTACACAAATATTATGTTACTTCTTTCTGGTTCAAAACAGGTTAACATTTTTATTCTGTTCATTTTTATCGAAATTTTTCTTAATATTTTCATTTAACACAAACCGGAAATGTTACATTAACGCAGGGTTGTGTTAGTTATTTAACACAAAAATTTTAACCACTATTTTTTTTTTTTACACAGAACACAAATTTTTTTACTGTGTATGTTACAGGAATTATGTAGCCCGATGTAACATTTCGTTTGAACATATTCGTTCAAGTGGATTTGTAAACGAAACAAAATTGCATAATTAGGTTCGAATTTACATGTCTTATGACTATTTTTGAAGGGCAGAAAGTAGAGAACAATGCACCCATTAAGTAAAAATTATGTATTAGCCAGATGGGATTAAACTAGACACGTATGTAATAACAAATACAATAATTATGTAATTCCATTTTAGAATAAAATAAATTCCAAAACTTACACTTCTCTCCCTTTTTAAAAAAATTTATTTAGATAAGGACAACTTTATAAAGAAAGAGCGTAAAGCATAAATTTTTACTACGTTTCCTACTGATTCTTAAGTCATTCACTAACTAAATTCATTCGTAATTTCACCTTGGAAGAAGCTTTTCTAACTTCTTTATTGAAATGTGCTCTAAGTAATTCATAGTGAAAATATTAAAAAAATTTGTCCAAATTTTTAACAAAATTATATTATTTGC
Organism: Brachynemurus nebulosus; assembly: GCA_035578155.1. Lineage (NCBI taxonomy): Eukaryota > Metazoa > Arthropoda > Insecta > Neuroptera > Myrmeleontidae > Brachynemurus > Brachynemurus nebulosus. Next base: position 271,380 of record JAPWDM010000084.1, on the reverse strand, counting down.
GACAACTAAACATCCCATAAGTACCAAAAAGTATTAAAATACAAATGAAAATACAGCCAGTTTAAAACTTTACGTTGTAAGATGTATTATTCCATAACGCAGTGAAGCATAACGTTTTTTTCTTCATTAGCATAATATCGTATGCTTTTTATATAAAGAGCGTACACGATAGGTACTGTAAAAAAAAACCATCGGAAAGTGTGAGTATGAAGAAAGAATTCAAAGCTTTTATCTCGTTATATTCAAAACAAGAAGTTCTGTATGTAAAACAATAAGTTTGGTTTTTATATAAAAGTTTTTAATATTAAAATGTGTAAAGTAAGCACTGAAGTAAACAGAAAACAAACAAAATAAAATTATGAAAGCCAAAAGGTAGAAAAATATTTAAATAAAATAAAGAAATAAATTATCTTTGTAGAGTTTCTACTTATAACACAATAACTTAAAAAGAATTTTAAGGAGAGCAAAGACGTCGATACATATTTAAGTATTTTTTGAACGTGCAAAGACAAATTAAAAAATACTTTCTTATCTTTTGAAATGTTTAGAACTGATTCGAAACAAACAAATGAAATGAAACTTTTTTGAAGTGAAAACTTCTACAGGCGGAGTAAGTTAGTTTTGGCAGGGTAAAATTTTATGGATTCGCGTCACCGACATACTAATGTTGAGAGTACATTTGTAGCTGTAAGTATGACGTGTACACGTACACATATATCGAGCCACTAACGCCGATTTATCATAAGCGACACTTTTATCGAAATTGAGATTTTTATTGCAAGCAACATTTTAAACTGTAACGGACCAAGCAGTGTTAACGTTTTTAATCGTAAGGTTAATAAAATCATAGGAATAATACGCTCAGGCGTAATAAAATTAAGATAGCAGAAATATCGCAAGCGCCATACAAATATTTAAAAAATCCTTCTCCTGTAAAATTTGATATTTAGCGGTTACGCTAAAATGGCGGTAATGGTTCGATATATGCACCAACACTTTGTACATACCTAACTGTATGATGTGCACGTTGGACGCTTTTTGGATGGGTAAAATCTTGTGGGTCCGCGTCACCGATATGCTATTATCGCCGTATATCAGTAGTTATAAATGTAACGTATTGTGCAATATTAGTGTTGTGTATATCTGTTATTTAATAGTTTTAACTTCTGTTGGCAGTCCGCATCGTTGCATATTTTTTTTAAAAATAATAATTTTAAGAAAACGGGCAAAGTTATAAAAGCTGACCCAGTAATAATTTGATGTGTACCAATTTTTTTTTTTTAATATGCAAAGTAAAAATAGAATGCATAGTCAGTTTTAAGAGATAAATTATATTTTCTGTTCTGGCAACCGAACTGAAAATATTGGTGAGTCAATGAACTATAAAAAGATATTAAATGAAGCATATCAACAACGTTAAATTTACATAATGTAAACAAATTTGAACAAACACCACCGAAGACGTTGTCTGTTGCCATTGAATACAGGTGTATCTCTTCAATAAATTTTTTGTTAAAACACAGGTATAGTTGCATTGTCAATTAACGCTTATTGCGCAATATATTTTGTTATTATGCTAATAGATATACAAATTGTCTGTACAATTGACTATTTCACGTAATAGTGGACATGCTGGAAAATCATTTGTGTTCATGAAGATCAGTAGTTCTAAACGGAGTCAGAATTAGGTACTGAAGAGATCTATGAGGGTTATTTTTAGTCAAAGGTAAAGTTAGAGAGTATTGCAGAGCAACAATCAGCCCTTTACGCAATGCTCACAAGATGGGCTGAAAAGTTCAATTAATGCTAAAAGATTATTGCACTTTCATCATCAGATAATTTAGTATAGTCAGTAATTTACTAATAAAGAAAAGTGAAATGTAGTGATCTGAGGTTGCTGATCACAAAATTATTACACTAAATATCCAAAAATTTTTTCTTATTATACCTGTAGCTATCAAGTCCTCCCACTAGCAATATTACCTATATTGCTTTCTTTCAATAATATATGTATATTAATTGATAGTGAAACATTTTCCGAGTCGAAAAATATCATCGATCCAGGCTTAGATCAAGACTATGTCAACATTTTTAAGTCCTGTGCCAGGCTTAATATCTGACAATCGTGTCCCAGGTTAGACCGAGGTCCAGAATGATACATTGGGGCCAAGCTTATTCAGGCTCGAGCCAAGTTTGGCAATACACCTATGCAACAACCTACACCTATGTAATTACAACAAATACCTACGTAACTGCAACTAACTCACACTTTAACTAAGGTTCGATAACCGAGGATTGACATTGCAAAATAAGCCCAAGTTGGGCCCGTTAGTCATCACTAGCAGTTCTTACTTAGGTAAGCAATACCATAAAACATTCTTATCCCAATAAAATTAAAAAAGAAAATCATGAATTTATTCAAATCATTTTTTGTCCATTACCATGTTTGATTTCAACAATATTTTTATCCAACGACCGATGACAATCAGCCCGTCAAATGCTCTGATTGGTTCACTGGTTCACGTGACCAACACATGTTGACTGTGAGGTTATGTACACTAAAGTGACATTATAATATTTTTGAAACATTGCATGTTCAAAGTGTGTATTATTTACGACTAAGCGAATCAAGACATGTTTAGCACTTTAAATCCTCTTACCTATCAGAATAATTCAGCCTGAACAGGCCCTTTAATAATACACTCAACATTTTTTGGTGATTTTCCAAAATTTTGGTAATTGTGTGACAAAACACATTTTAAATTGCCACTGCACACGGTTGGAAACAGCCTGTAATATAGACAGTAGACTACGTACCTACTAGTGATGCGACTCGAGTAGGATTTTGTGACTCGAGTCACTCGAGTAATTTTGCTACGTCACTCGAATTGTACTCGAGTTTTCGAGTCACTCGAGTCAACCGAGTTAACTATTTCATTCCCTCCAACTCGAGTAAGATTTTTTTTAAGCATTTTTAAATACCTTTATTGAATTAGTAATATGAGGTAATATGAAATAAAATACATATGATTAGTGTACATATTATTTATTTATGTAATCAACAAATAAAAGTAAAATGACTTCTTAAGAATAATAAAATTTCCATGTAAGGATGACCAATTAATGACCATAAATAACATTTATGCAATTTTGATTGCAAATAAAAATTAAACTTAGTTATTTTATAATTAGCTTCAATTATCAATCATTATAATTATAAAATCAAACTGTATCAGACTTTTGTTTACACCTTACAATTAAATGTTATTTAATAATAATGAATAAAGAAACTATTATGAAGAAAATCATAAAATATTAGTTTTTAGAAAACAGATATGTAAATTTTAAATATTTCAATTTTATTGACTAAAAAGTGGATAAAGTCAGGTTATTATATTTAAGTCAATTATCGGTATAATCGATTATACCTCGATTAATATACCGATTATAAATCGATTACGATTATTACTATATAATCGATTAATCGATTGGTAAAATAATCGAATCGGAACATCATTATTATACACCTATACTTTAGTCTTTACAAGTAATATTAACGAAAGCTAAATTCAAAATCACACGTATGTCCCACTTTCATAAAATAATTATTCAATAGTTCAATCAAATCAACCTAATACCTATTAATTTATTGTTATCGTATCAAGTGCAAGTTTCAACCCGTCTCTTTGTAACTAGTGAAGTAACATCTGGCCCTAACCGAGTCTACTCGGTGTGCCGAGTTGACTCGCAAACTCGAGTGCAATTGGACTCGAGTAAAAATTTTTTTTTCACTCGAATACGAGTTTGACAAATTCACTCAAGTCACTCGAGTAAACATCACTCGAGTCGCATCACTAGTACCTACTACCTACCTAGCATCAATTTTTTGAATGAAACTGTTATTCTGGCGCAATAAATCTCATTGAACAGATATCATACGAATATACATAATAATATGTACGCCATACGTTCATAGTTCATATATTCATTATTATACATATACATATACATATATAATAAGTATGTAAAGTTAAAATACACTGAAGAACAATAAGATGCTGTCGTCTGAAAGTCAATATTGTGTAGTTAGACACGTTGTAGATATGCGAAAAGATAACAAACATGAGGACGTTAGATATACCTACCCCCCCCCTCCCACCTTGTCAATGTAGGTATAGGTAGTAACATAAAGTTACATACTTGTTGGTAATACAGGTTGCCTGTAATATGTGACACCGTCCCCCATAATATCACACAACACAGCTCTGAGCTCAACTCTATTATTGAGTAGTCTGCATAAAATAATCGGAATGACATTCACTATATTGTTGGAGTCCTCGGACGTGACGTGCCTCAAAAACTAACAGAGTGCCTATATTACAAAATACATACGTATATGTTATATATACTATTATATATATACACTTACGTTTGTTATTACCAGCACACATAATCGTTACACCTTAAAGCTCAATTTAGTTTACGTTCCGTAAAGTGGATACAGAATATTTTTATGGAACTAATAACAAAGCAAAACATAGGGCACCGACTATATCAGTCGTATTGTGTTAATCAAGATTATTTAAAATATTGGATAACTTTCATTAATTTCTTTTTAGATAAAGAAGTAAATAAACAGGAAGATTAAAAATGACACAGTGACTGAAAATTTTGTTAAATTGGATCGGCAGGGACTCGAATCCAGAATCCCCTGATAATCGGCCAGGTGCTTTAACCACTAAGCTATCCGATACTTGAATAACTATTTTAGGCCACTATTACACTGCCATAGATACATGTCGAAGATCTTTGAATCAAATTTATGATAAAAAATTAAGAAGTATGTATGTTTTAACTATGGTTACAAAAATATAAAACTTGATTCATTACACTGTAATATTCGTTTGGCCAAAAAAATCTTTGACATAATTATATCTATGACAATGTAATAGCGGCCTCAGTCGTTATATCATTTTTAATTAAAACAATGACTTGGTCATGTTATATCAAAGTGAGTTGTGTGTTTAAGTTTTGTTTGGCTGGACATTATAAGTGATCATATCAATCATTGATTTGAGCCTTACTTTTACTCATATCAATATTAATGTACTTATATCTAAATACGAACAAAAGTTCGCCATACGATGATAATGTTCACGAGCACGTCGGAAATACTGAAATTAAAGCAGAAAGATATCTAAAAATATTCATATTAATGGTAGTTTCAAAAACTTTTTTAAAAGTGTATAAAAATGCACTGTTTTTGAAATACATACCAATATGAAGAATTTTTTCTTACATCTTTACTCCTGTAATTTGTTTTTAAAAGGGTGATATTTAGACATATTAGATTGCTGATAAAATCTTTACTCATTACCATATATGTAGACTTCAAAAGTTTAAAACCCATTCAAATAAAATCTAGGTAAATTTTATAAAATAGTAGTTACTTCAATACCTAGGATGATGACAGGGCCGGATTAACCCTGAGTCCGCCCCTAGGCACCTTGAAAAACGCCGCCCCTACCTTTTGTTTGAAAAAAAGGAAATCTTGAAAAAAAAAACGTTAATTACTCATTTTTCCGCCCTATTTTAAAAATTTAACACCCCTAAGAATCTCCCGCCCCTGGGCCATGGCCTAGGGTGGCCTATTGGCTAAGCTGGCCCTGGATGATGATAATACAAGATCTGAAAAATCCCTCTTTTCCGACTTTATACTGAATCAATCGATCACCCTCATTGATTAACATGAATCCCTGTGTAGAGTTTACTTTAAATTATTGATGCATTGAACAAAAAGTGTGTACGTATTATTTCATTAAAATTTTTCCACTTCTCAGCTTCTGTTTCATAGAATTGAAAGATATAACAAATATTTAAGGTTCCTGCTACATATATAGAATTCATAATACGGTAGAATACTATTTACTGAACAAGCTGGGTTACCAAATCGCATACTCGTTTAGAAATCACCGATCTATAATATCGTGTATTAAGTCACCAATTCATCCATTTTGCTAATTTAAATATTTACCCCGAAAACCAAATTATTAAATCAAAATCGTACGTATAATATGTATTATTAACAGAAATGTAATGATACAGGATTTCCTGGCACTGTTTCCTGACACTGCAATACAGAAATATTTTCGTATATATAACTCGCTCCTCGTTCGAAAGAAGAGAAAACAAAAATGAAAAATTGTTTATGTACATAAAATCTAAAGTCTTAAAATCATTTATAGTTAAAGCAAATTTTAATTTTACAACACTTTCTGTACTGTACCATTTTGCAAATAAAGCGGAAAGAATAATGTTGAATGTGATTCTATATGAAACTTTTATGTAATCAAAAACTTTTAATTAGTTTTCAATATGAACGAAAAAATTATAAGTGCTTACGTACGTTCGGCAACGAAAAATGTGATACACCTTTTCAAGACTTTCGATTTACATTTTAGAATTACTTTTTAGTTTGAAGAAACATTTGCGTGTTCGGTGAAGAAGTTTTGTAGTAACCAAAAATATAAGTACTTTTATCTTGCAGTGAGAGGTAAAGATGAATAACGACCGGAATGGATACAAGATAAATTCGATAATTTTAGATTTTCTGAGTTGTTGATGCTTATAATATTATTAGTTCAAAGTATGGCTTTACAGGACTTGTGAAACTCAAGTATCAGAAACATTAAATTTATTACAACAAACTCAAATATTCAAAATGATTAAAATCCATAGTTAGTAATTACGGAAGCATGTACTTAATAAAACTTTTAGCGAATTTTCGAATCGAAAATTCAGCTATTACAGCCACTGTCATGACGCAACTTCAGTCCGGGACTATGACAGAAAGGACCCCTTCGGCTAAGATAGATGAATCTTGCACATGTATTCCATAGCTGCAATATCAGGTCAAGGTAGCTTTGCGTTTTCGAGTTGTACCAAAATGTTCAATTTTTGATTTTTCCCGATTTTCCACTTTCCTTCCCCTCAAGTGCATAAGTATTATATATATATATATATATATATATATATATATATATATATATATATATATATATATATATATATATGCATGTAGGATTCTAAGAGCTCCATAAGACAGAACATACGGCTCTCCAAAACCCGGTGTTTAGAAGACGATATTTGCAAAAATTCCTAAATGACCTACAAAAACACACAAAACGCGACCTTGGACCAAAATTAGACATCGATTTTTTAAATCTACGCCTTGAATTAGTAAATATATGCCTAAAAATGTTTCGTGAAATTGGGCCAAGTAAGGCTAATTTAAGGATTTAAATTCAAGGGGCTCTAGTGACACTAGGTGTTGCAGCCGCCTTAATGGACTTGTTTAGCCATAAGATATGGTGACGCCTTCCTCTCACCCTTAAAAGAAGCAAGCGTGTGCGATTCTGGATCATTACCAGTGTTTTCATCAGTGTGGAAAGGTCTCACAAAATATTATATTTAAATCAAAAAACATGACCTCCGTCACAAAATTGTAAACTGAAAATTTAAAAACAAGTTATCCTCGCAGTTGGGGAACAGTTTCGATAAGAACACATGCTTCTAAAGGTTCTTTACCCCCAACTTATCTTTATCCACACTTAACGAGCCATGCCATTGTCCAGGAGGTAGGGCGAAGACCTAGTGAGAGTGTCTTTTTTTAATATTTAATGTTTTGCAAGACATTTCCAGTAGGAAACACTAGTTATGAGATTCTATCACGCACAGCACACGTGCTTTTATTTAAAATGAGAGGAAAGCTTTGTGATTTCCTATGGCTGGATAAACCCATTACAACGACTATAAAGTCTCGTGTTAAGAGTTCCTTGCATTTACGGAGCACTTGCTCTGGTACAACTCTAAAACACAAAGCTAGTTTGCCTCAACATTGCCAGATATTTTTTGATATTTCTTTACTAATTCGAAGCTATAATATGTCACCTAGCCTATGTTAGTCAGAGTAAAGTAAGAATCTTAACAATATCACCCCCATCTAAACTGTTTCAGACGCTTTTCCATACTTTTTAGTGGCAGCGTTTGCTGCCTACCCCACTGGTTTTTTCACGACGTCATCCAGCCTATATTACTCAGAGTAACGTAAGGATTCTAATTATACAACACACATTTAAATCGGCTCACACGTAGTTCCTGCCATCTATTACCTTCCAGGGGGTCGATTTTGACCAGGATATCACAGTCAGCACAAATGTTGAGTAACTTGTTGTAAACGACTCCATTAGTAACAGTTCAACTAGAAACACATTAGTACACTCGCTTAGGGGTTTTTGAAAGGGTTCTCATCATATCAGTGTAAAGATAGGTTGGGGGTAAGGAACCTTCAGAAGCATGTGCCCTCAACAAAACTGTTCAATAACTGCGATAAGAATTCAAGGATAACTTGTTTTTAACTTTTCAGCTTACCTTTCTGTGACGGAGATCATGTTTCTCGATTTATGGATTTTTAGAGACCTTTCCACACTGTTGAAAACAGTGGTAATGAACCTAAATCGCACACGTTTAGACCTTTTTAAGGGTGAGAGGAAAGCGTCGCCATATTTTATGGCTAAACGAGCCCACTAAGGCGGCTACAACACTGAGTGTCAGTAGAGCCCCTTGTATTTAAATCCCTTACTTGGCCTAATTTTGCGAAATCATTTTACGCATATATTTACTAATTGAAAAACGTAGATTTCAAAAATCTATGTCTCATTTTGGTCCAAGGTCGTGTTTTGTGTGTTTTTATACTATAGGTCATTAGAAATTTTTGCAAATATCTTCTTCTAAACACCGTGTTTTGCAGAGCTGCATACACTGTCTTATGGAGCTCTTAGAACCCTACATGTATATATACAATACTTATGCACTTGGGGGGAAGAAAAGTGGAAAATTGGGAAAAGTCCAAAATTGAACATTTTGATACAACTCGAAAACACAAAGCTACTTTGACCTGATATTGCAGCTATGGAATACATGTGCAAGGGCGAACACTATCATGGCACTCCCGACCCGGGTCTTAGGCAGATTCACCTATCTTATCTGGAGGGGTCCTTTGTTTTGAGGTTCCTAGAAACTGAAAGTAGTATTCACTAAACATTATATGTGTCCGTACTATAACTCTCGAACCAAATGTCCTATTTTTATGAAATTTGGTATAAATGTTGGAAGACCCAAACCGTTGGACAAGTTTGTTAGCCAGGCAGGTCCGATGCCCGAAACATGGTTTTTGTTCGTGAAAAAAATTAGTTTGTTGCGAAAATTTCCACTTATTCAAAAATTTTTGCGAAATTTTTTTACACCATTGAAAAGAGGAGAAGAAATTACACAAAAAAGGTCTTTAGACTGTTATTCTATGACGACTAGTTTCCGAGAAAAACTAATTTTTGTAAACGAAAATTCGCTATGTTATGCAGGATGCTGCGACAGGGGTATTTTATCTTACAACGCTCTTCTTGTAAGGCCCTCTGGTCAAACTTGAAAAGTTGGCTTCGGAATTGGATTTTGTAGGATTATAGTCGCTTCGAAGATTAATCAACTATAAAAATATAAGGACCCATTAGCCAGCCAAAGAAAACCGCTTTCAAAATTCTAGCTTCACTTTCCAACGTATTTTAAATGTAGTCAGTATATTGCATAAAAAAAGTTTCAGTATAATTTTCTTAAAATTGTTTCATAACATTTAAAATACATACGCATTCCAACCCTGTTCTATTTATGATTAACATATTACACATGTATCATTTAAAATATTTAGTAATTAATTAACGGTACATGTGCATTATGTAATTCATGAGTAAATAATATTATTTATATTTCTAGAGAATTCTATGACGCAGTGCCCATGGCGAATCCTAACAATGGATACAAACATATTTAAGTCAGCTCATTCGCATACACTTACTTACGAGTAATCAGTTTGGTATCCTTCTGGTACTTGGTATAAAATAAATTAAGAGGACAATGGGACGGTGAATACGTATCATTGCCACCAAGTCGTCTGGCCCTTCAGGCTTAATGACTTTCATTGTTCGGATTTAAATTTTATAAAAATATATTTAATCATGTCACAGCAACGCGTTCGGATTATTAAAGGAGAAATTTAGTTTAAGTTTTATGGTTTAATATTTCATTCTTTGATACCAACAATTATTTGGTGATATTTATGTAAACGTGAGTTTTTTATTTATGAAATTTAGTTTCATTTTATTTAAACAATTGTGTTTTTCTGTAATTACTTTATACACATTGATGATCATTCAAACTTAATCTCTGTTTTCAATTATTTAGTATTAAGGTGATTTAGGTTTAAGATTATTTTCTCCTGTCGTTATCTCAGTATTTTTCTATATTTAGTATGTGTAAATAATTTTATTGTATTATACTTTTGTATTTCGGTTACGCCCTTGGATACAGGTAAATTTTTGAATATAACAAGTGTCAGCTGTTATAAGGTAATATCTTTCTGTTTGATTGTAAATAAACAACTAAATTTTATCGATTGATCGGTTAATGGCTTTGTTTTGTTTATAAATTTTCGTTCACTAATTGTCATTACTATTTAAATTTGTTATTAATCAATTTGTAAATATAATTTGCAATGTTTTGAAATTTAATATTCTTTTGATTTCTTAATCCTTACAGACATCGTGGTCATATGTAGGTTGTATTATGCAACAGTTTTATTAGTGGTGATTTTCGCGTACTTTGCTTATAATTGTGTAAATTTAGAAATTTCAATTAATAAACATTGTTAAAATTTATTCACTTCTTTTATTTTACTTTCTAAATTTCCGCTTCCAATCTCCACTTAAATTTATTTTCAGATTTATAACTTAATTTTAAAACCTTTTACGAACTGTTGTAACTTGATGCATGACTATATTATGAAATACTTTTATATCATAACAACCGTAAAATAACCCAACTGGAGTGTCGGTCCGGCAAACAGGTTCGAATCCAAAGAAAAGTGATTTTTTTAAATTTTGTTGTTAATTAAATATTAACATTGTGGCGTTGTGCCACACATCAAAATACTGAAATCTTCCTCTATCGAAATAAAATCAAAAATCGATATATATAGAGCCACCTGTTGAAAAATTATTTAACCTTTACAGAAATTTTGAAATAGAAAACTGGTTTGCACATAGAATAAATATTCAAATATTTTAAAAACCTTTAATTTATTTTTAATTAAGAACTTGTTTACAAAAAAAACATTCTTTTTTTAATTATGTAATCTATTGTATAAAACATTCTAGAACATTTCTGCAAAACAGAACGAAAATTAAACTTGATATTGATAAAATTCTCTCTCTGATAATTTGACCGTTGAAGGGATTACATCTTCTTCTATCGGGTTTAACTTAACTTTTAATAATCGATATTCGATATTTGATTTTCGTTTTGAACGTTCACATTTGACTTTGCGGAAGACATTTAACGTATGATGTACATTGTTAATTAAATCTTGTAAAAATTACCGATTGTAAAATTGAAGATCGGAGAGTGTAACTGGAGGAATTATATCATTAATTTTTTTTTTTATTTCTAAAAATTAATAAAATCGGAGAAACGAAATTGTCGACTTTTTTTTTATTTAAACATTGAACCTTAAACTTGGACGGATTTTTGGGGAGTGCCTCCGGGAGAATTTAATTATTGAAGTTTCGGAACTGCCGGACTCGCGGCACTAAACCTCGTGGTATACCGCCCGATTAGTCAAGGTTCCCGCCATCTCGGATTCTAATTTGGTAAGTCGGTTATTTTTTTATTTTTTTTGGGGTTGCGTCGCCCTAAACCGATACCTATTGGATCCATTTTTCTACTGATCCCTCCAGCGACTCCCGACCTCGTAATTATACGTAATTTTTAAACGCTCTCATCCAGTCAAGAAATCTGGAAATAATTTTTTTTTTTTTGATTTTATTTAACCCTTTGACGACAAAGGGACAAACTATCTAACCAGTAGTGGGATACCCGGGAATTCACGCCTCAAAATATAAACTTACGGGCCCAGCACAAAATTGCCAACTCTCAGGATAGGAAATTTTTAGGATCCACTACTGGATTGACGGAGCGAACTACTGGGACTGTGTGTGTAAATTTCGCTCCCCAATAACCCCGAAGGGATTATTTGGATTACTACGCCACAACATTAATAATTTTCAAAAATAAATAATTATTTCTAACAATAAATACTATTAATTAAAATATGATTATTGTATTTTTTCTTAAATTTGTAGCCCTTTATTGAATACTTTATTAATAAGATATAAACTATTATTTGACTTTTTTAAATTGCTAACTGACTATCAAAGTATTTTTAACTTTACTTCTGAATTTTAATTAACATCATGAATTGGTCATACATACCAAAGTAAATCGAGTGTTCAAGTATCAGCCAAAGCTGGACATTAAGTGAACATGTGAATATTGGTGTAGGTTTAAATGCGAACAAAAGTCCGCCATACATTAATAATGTTTCACAGCCAATCGATTACATTTTAAACTAACTAGTTGTGAATGTTTTTACTAAAAAAAAATTAGAGATTAAAGACATCAAGTATAAAAAAAAGAAAATTCATTTTAGCGAATTTCCAAAACTGGAAATTCAGCTTTTACGCCAGGTGTCATGGTGCGACCTAAGCCCGGGACCATATCAGAAATATGTTTTGAGGTCCCTAGAATACGAAAATGATATTCACTAAAATTTATATATATATATATATATATATATATATATATATATATATATATATATATATATATATATATATATATATATATATATGTATCCGCGCGATAACTCTCGAATGAAACGTCTAACGCTTATGAAATTTTGTGTGCGGACTGGATTCTGAATTGGCTTGGCTAAGTTCGTTAGCCAGACACGTCGGATGCCCAGAAGTAGGTTTTCTGGCCATTTTTTATCATTCGATCCTATCATAAGGCAGTTCGATTTTTACATCGTTGAAAAGGAAAAAAAAATTATGAAGAAAATATTCTTATAATTTTCTTTCTATTTTAAGTATTTTTCGAGAAAATGTAAATTTTCACTTTTATTCTTTCTTTGTTAGTCTAATAAGTAATTTATATTTATATCTCAGTTCTTTATAAAGTATAAAAATATTTCACTTTTTTATTAAAGAATTTTGTGAGAACAAGTGAAAACTATTCACATATATGTGTAATAACACACATACATGTATAGAGTTTTGTTTCTCATTTATTGCATTATAATTAGCATGGTTCTATCCCATGTTAAAAAATGTAAATTAAACAGATTTTCTAAGCTAATGTAATGAAGAATTTTTTTTTTTTTATTGAATTTTTAAGTAAACAAGAAATTGAAGATTATGTTATGATATAAATATTAAATATAAAACAAAACAAAATATGTACAATGTACATATGTATGTACGGAAAAATATTTTGAATCGATTTTGAAAATTTTTCCACTAATAATTAATAATGTTAAAAAATTCAACCATTTCAAATGGATTTAAGGTATTTTATGTGAGGTCAAGGTTTTCGGGACCTAAAAAGGCCAGAAATTAATTAACCAATCGATTTTAAAAATTTTTTCACAGTTAGTAAGTTAAAGTATTTGAATTAATTAATTAAATGATGTCCGCAAGAAGCTTACGGACTGCCATAAGTTATATGAGATCCTTAGAACCCTTTTCTTACTGTTAGAGTACTAGATTTGTATGAGTTTCGCCAGGATTTACTGATCCCATAATTGTAAAAAATAAACTAAACGACCAATTTTAAAAATTTCTTCACTGTTACAGAGCTAAACTATTTTAGATAGATTTAGAATACATTATGTAAGGTCCGTCAGGGTCCACAGGACCCAAAAGTGTCAAAAATAAACTAACTGACCGATTTTGAAAATTTTTTCACTGTTACAGAGCTAAACTATTTTAGATAAATATCGATTACGTTATGTAAGGTCCGCCTGGGTCCATAGGACCCAAAAGTGTCAAAAATAAACTGCCTGATCGATTTTGAAAATTTTTTCACTGTTACAGAGCTAAACTGTTTTAGATAAATATAGATTCCGTTATGTAAGGTCTGCCAGGGTCCATAGGATCCAGAAGTGTCAAAAATAAACTAACTGACCGATTTTGAAAATTTTTTCACTGTTACAGAGCTAAACTATTTTAGATAAATATAAATTACGTTATGTAAGGTCCACCAAGGTCCATAGAACCCAAAAGTGTCAAAAATAAACTAACTGACCGATTTTGAAAATTTTTTCACTGTTACAGAGCTAAACTATTTTAGATAAGTATAGATTACGTTATGTAAGGTCTGCCAGGGTCCATAGGATCCAGAAGTGTCAAAAATAAACTAACTGACCGATTTTGAAAATTTTTTCACTGTTACAGAGCTAAACTATTTTAGATAAATATAGATTACGTTATGTAAGGTCTGCCAGGGTCCATGGGATCCAAAAGTGTCAAAAATAAATTAACCGACCGATTTTGAAAATTTTTTCACTGTTGGGGAACTAACTATTTTAGATAGACATACATTACGTTATTTAGGGTCCGCCAGGGTCCATGGGACCCAAAAGTGGTAAAAATAAACTAATCGACCGATTTTGAAAATTTTTTCACTGTTACAGAGCTAAACTATTTTAGATAAATATAGATTACGTTATGTAAAGTCTGCCAGGGTCCATCGGATCCAAAAGCGTCAAAAATAAACTAGCCGACCGATTTTGAAAATTTTTTCACTGTTGGGGAGCTAAGCTATTTTAGATACATATAGATTACGTTATGTAAGGTCTGAAGTGTCAGTAGGACCTAAAAGTGTCAAAAATAAAATAACTGACCGATTTTGAAACCTTTTTACTATTACCGAGGTAAACTATTTTAGATAGGTACAGGTTGTGTTATCTGAGATCCACAACTGTCCTGCGGATGCAAATGCGGCGTAGAATGCTACACAACGGGTTTTGAATATATATATATATATATATATATATATATATATATATATATATATATATATATATATATATATATATATATATATATATTACATAAAGTCCGCCTAGAATATACGGTCGAGCTGATTTTTTAATGAGGTCCACCGGGATCTTGCAGATCCGAAAACGCCAGTAATAAGCTATCGAAAGGATGCTAACAAATTTCTCACTGCTAGAGAACTAAATTATTTTAGATGGATACAACTATGCTGCACAAAATTCGTTCGGGTTCTTGGGTCCCCAAAAATACCAAAACTAATTACCCAGCCGATTTTAAAAATTCTTTTACTCTTAGAAAGCTAAACTATTTTAAATAGGTACAGGTCTTAGATGAGATCCGCCAGTGCCCAAGATTTGGAAATTCGCTATGTTATGCAGATGCTGCGACAGGGGTATTAATATTTCTATAAACGAAGGTTCAACAATTTATTTAATATTTAACATTATTTTTTATTTAATATTTATACATAACCTTTTGTATTTCTGTGAAGTCATTAGAATTTTTAGTAAATCTTTTGTATCCGTACATCAGGCACAACTAGAGGGCGGGGTAGTCAGTGTTGCAGGTTCGAGCCCCTTGCTTAAAGGAGTCCGTAACTATCAATAGGGGGTCCGAGAAGAAGTAAGAGGAGCTTTTCTTATGATCATCATTTTTTGAAGGTGGGAAATTTTTAAAAAATGTGATTTTTTCCGGGGCCCACCATTTTTTAACGGCCCTGCCATACATCAGATTTCGAATTTGTTTATATAAAAAGTTGACTTGTCTACTGTATTGGCAGTATATCTATTTACTACTAATAAAGTTATATTACGGTTTAATTTCCTAACGATAAATTTATGCACATATTTAATGATACTGTGATAGATATGTATCAATTGTTCAGTAGAAAACTGGACACTAGTACCAGTAATTCCATACAGTACAATGCATAGCTGAGTACCTAGAAAACCGGTAATATATTCATTATAAATTTCAAAATGATTTAATGTTGCTTTCAATAATAAACTAACTCAGTGGCTGCCTTTGAATCTCGCACAATTCTTATTCAACTTTAAGTCTAAAGTCTAACTAATACTTCTCCCGTTTTGTTTCTAATTCTATCTTCTATTAATGTATACCAGTGGTCTTCAATCTTTTTTAGTATTCGAGCACTTTTCGATTGTAATTAATTTGGTGATTTCCTCTCTCACATAAATCAAACTTTTCCAGTTAATATTTGAACGCATAACTCTCTAATTAAATATGCTTTACTCATTTCGGGGAAACTAATCCTGCCAACTTTAAAAAGCTCCAGACACATCTTTCGGCGATATTATCTAGTATCTAGTCGTCCAAATGAGCCCATGGAATACTTGTACATCGGAAAATATTTAAAAAATTTTAGAAAACTTTTTTAGTAGTGAACGAACTTTATATTAACTGTTTACAAAGGAGAAAGAGTATATATGTGAAAAAAAGCTCTCAAATTGAAGTATTAACAAAAAATGTATAAGAAAATACTAAGATCACATTTATTTGAGGTTTCGATGGTGTTTTCAGTCTACTTATTTCTATCACCATATGAAGTTTCCTTTCCCTTCCAATATTGGTAACTAGTTCTACTATTAGCGAATTTCCAAAACTGGAAATACACTATTACGGCCGGTGTCATGACGCGACCTAAGCCTGGGACCATAATAGAAATACCATTACTAAAAATTCTGTCAAGTTGAAAAATTTAGGTAAGAATTTAAGTAAAATTGAGGAAAGGACTGATATTTCAGAAAACAAAATTAGCATAAAATTAAATAAAAAAGTAATAATAATAATCAGTTCAATGCAAAGTAATAATAATAATCAGTTTAATGCAGGGACATTTTTGGGTACCACCCCTTAAGCTTTATAAGGGACATAAGGGGTCAGAAGAAAATAAAATAATCTTAAAGTTTGTTATTAAAGCTTTTAGGAATAATCGTTCATAAAATTTTTTAACGTTGGTATATCAACTTATATTATTTTTCGTAATCTACATGAAAAAAATTAACACTTTAAAAACAATATAAATTAAAAAAAAAACTTTTCGATTTTATACTATAACCTGTTTGAAATACAATTGATCATGAGTCAAAGTTAAAATACTCTGCCAACGGGGTGTGGCACACAGCTTCCTCGTACTCGTAAAAGACTTTAAAACAGTATTCTACCAAATATATATACCGTGAAATTATATTTTCGCCTTAAAGTTCATAAAAAATTGTTGTAACTCAAAATACTTAAAGGCTAAATTATAAAATAATAGCAAAAATAATTTAGAAACTAATCCCCAAAAAATTTGAGCGAAATGGGACTAGCAGTAAATAAGATATTGACATTTAATGGGAATTCATGGTAGCGGGGTAGCTACCGTTACTTCGATTTCGATTGAATTCAGAAGGGACCATCTTGGAACCAAACTGCATAATTTCTGAAAATTTCATAAAACATAATTGAATACCTAGTTAAGAAGTTATGCCACTTGGTGCAATGGAGTATTAATGGAATGGCATTTAAAAATTAAAATTTCGATTAAATTCATAGGAGACCATCTAGGAACCAAATTGCATAATTTCTGAAAATTTCATTGAAAACAATCGAATAGTTCAGAAGTTAGGCCACTTGGTGCAAACTGGCGACAACAGACGGACGGATGGAGAGATACCAAGCCAAGAAATGTTCAGGAAGCTCTAAAACATAAAATGTGCGTAAAAAATTTTTTACTTTTCAAAAGTGATCACAATGCTTCCGCTACTTTAGTAGTCTCGGAAGAAAAATTGAATAATTCTTATACTCAAAACAGATGAATCTTCTATAAACAAACTGCAATTGTAAAATTTACGTAAGTGCAATAATGAAAGAGATAAAGCCAAGAAAACGGAAATTATTTTTAAATTTATAAATGATGAAGTGTGAAATGGACCATACTAAAAATGCAAAGAATGCCAAAAAACAACAAATTTTGGCCAATAATCCTTGATAAAAATCTTTTACATTGTTAGATCGACTTCTCAACTTCAATTTCGAGCAAAGGGTAATTGGAAATCTTATTTAATTACCCTGTGGTACTCCTCGTCCATTTTCAGTATTGGTGTCGAGTTCTTTATTAGTTTTTTATTTATAGCCAAAAAACCAGGTGATCGTAAAAGTGTACCGAAAATATTAAGAAATTTTTAAGTAAATATTAAGAAATTTTTAAGTAATACTAATGATATCAAGTACCTATGTTATGATAAACTAACTGAATTAATCTAAGAGAATAATTTCTAAGAGAATCAAGATAAAAAAATTATTAACATTGTGAATTAGTCGATTCCAATTAAAATAAATCTTTGTTGCGTACTGAAATAATTTTATATTTTCAAGAATCGATGCAGCTTTTATATGGGTGTTAACTGTATTTCCAAAATACTGCACTTAAAACGAAAAAGGAAGAATATTTGTTTACATAGATACCTATTTAAAAATAATTCAAAAAGTACTAGACCGATTTTGAAAATTTTTTACTATTTGAAAGTTAAACAATTTTACATGAACACTGGTTATGTAATACGAGGTCGGTTAGATTATTGCGAACCACAAAACGAAACTACCCAACCGATTTTAAAAATTTATTAATTGTTAGAGAGCTAACTATTTTAGATGAATATAAATTATGTTATAATATGAGGTTCGTCAGAATCCGGGGGTCCAAAAATGTCAAGAATAGACTATCCAACCGATTTTGAAATTTTTTTACTGTTAGGGAGTTAAACTGTTTTAGATGAATACAGGTTGTTATATGAGATCCTCCAGTATCTAATCTATGGAAATTCGCTATGTTATGCAGATGCTGCGACAGGGGTATTTTTTAACTTATCTTCCGCAATGCAGAACATTAAAAAAAAATCATTAAAATCGAACCATCAGTTTCGTTTTTATATAGCCAAAAATAGATAGTCCCAATTCTGAATAAATAACCGAAAAGTTTATCGAATAAAGTGAAAGATCTACGGTTAAAATACGATCCGTAAGTTTATGGAAACTATGTAACATTTCCTAATGTAATCAGAAATAGTAATCATAGAATCGATGAATTTTCCTTTCGACGCATTGCAAGCCGATGAATTTTCTAGTCGATAACATTTGTTGTCGGTGAACTTTCCTGGAACCAATTACTATATCACACAACAACTTACAGGTATATCATCAAAAAATGATATTTAGTAAATATCAAAAATTACTGATGAATTTTTTCTGTATGACACATTTTCTGCTATAAAGGATAGGCCGAACGATTATGTGTAGAAGAAAAATATACATGCCTAAATTCAATCCAACAGTACCTAGAGGTAATCAATCCTTAATCATTACTTTTTTATTTAAAAAAAAAAAAAAAATTCAGTGTCGCAAAATTAATGATTTGTTA
Source organism: Brachynemurus nebulosus (assembly GCA_035578155.1). Taxonomy (NCBI): domain Eukaryota; kingdom Metazoa; phylum Arthropoda; class Insecta; order Neuroptera; family Myrmeleontidae; genus Brachynemurus; species Brachynemurus nebulosus. Next base: position 251,955 of record JAPWDM010000084.1, on the reverse strand, counting down.
TCACTCACTATTGGACCGTTTTGATTTCGTAATTACAATATTATTGAACTGAATGTATCTATTTCAACAGTTTACAATCAATATAGAGCATAATAAGTATTATAACAATATGGATGATTATACAAAGCACACATGATTGAACAAAAATGTTCTGTATACAAATTTCCGGATTTTCTGGTTTTATCAACAAAATAACATGAATTGTGAAATGATTATAGATGTTGACTGTTGATATTCAAGTTTAAAAAACATTCATTTATCAACATTCAATCAAACGATGCAATATCGATACGATATCGATTTAATTAAAATCTGATTACACTACATGTAGGTATTCGTTACTTGCATTAAACTTAGTTACTTGTACCAATTTGGTAAAACTATTATACATACAAAGGACACATCCATGAATATAACTGCACGCAAAATATAACAGGAATACTGTGAACCAACGAATTCTATTTTTATTATAATCAATCTATGCTAAATCATATAGAAAAACAAACGCCGTGAGCAGCGGAGCCCCATCACGGAAGTCGAATTTTTCCTTTCATCTTCGGTATTGAATGTCTACAAGCGAAATGTAATTGAAAGTCCACAAGCGATTTGTCATCTTGGTGGCTTCAAAACTGATGATGAGGGTCCGGTTGATCGGGGTTTTAAAAAAAGGTTTTAAGTTTTTAAGGGTTGAATCTTAGTAGATTTCAATTTTGTGCCGATAACAGTTAGCAGGGAAAAAGCCAACACAATTCGTACGAGGGCATTCCTACCCATGCTTATCCGCCAATTGCCTTTGTGCTTTATTTTTAAATATTAAAAAAAAAGGAACTTAAATAGTAATCTGGAAGGCCATTATGAAAATATTTTTTCTTTCCAAAAAAATCCAAAACTTCTATTTTATAAATAATAAAAATCCAAAATTCCTAATTTATAAATAAGCAGTGACTTTAATAACATTTTTAAATTACTTAATATGTATGTATTTCATTTGTCACAAAAGTAGGTTCACTTTTTTTTAAATTTTTTAAAATTACTATTCGCCTACTTGTATTTAGAATAAAAATAAGGCGTAAGGTAACGGGCCTAGTTTCTGACATTTTAAGAGTGACGGCTGAGGTTAAACGACAGTAATAAATATAAGTTTAAACTTAAGAGACAATTAATAATTTTATCAACTAGTTTATGGCTTTCAAAATAAAGTCATACAAGTAAAATAATTATTTGAATTGAATTAATAATTTAAATTAATGTTTTAAAAATTGACAAAATGGACCCAGTTTCTGACCTTCAAAATTTCTCATGTGACAGTTTCTGACCCCGACAGTGGCCTAGTTTCTGATTCTTAAATTTAAAAATACAGTTTTTTAAAATTTAATTTATAAATAATTTTTTATTGATAAAAATGAATGTTTAATGTTATATACGTTATGAAAAATAACAAAAACTAATCGAAGATAACTATAAATAACAAAATAACTAACAAAAACTGGTTAGAATTTAATTGGGCCATACCACTTTAGAAGTGAGCCTAGTAATTGACCCTCATATTTCAATAATAAAAATCATTCTAAGGTATTTTATAAATATTTTAAAATAAATTTTAAACAAATATTAACCTGCTCATATATTTTTAATTAAGTTTTCATACTTACATGATGAATATTGCACAGATCAAAATGAGTACTTTGTAACATAAACTGTTAGGAAACTACCAAAAAATAGTTTTTACACACATTTTTTTTTATTTAGTTAATATATTCTAAACTTTTTAAATTGCTGTTCATTAGACACAGAATAGATTACTTTAAATTAAGAATTTATTTTTTTTCTTATTTAATATATAGTTTTTTTATTAATTTATAACAAAGTTGAAAAGTTCAGAAACTGGGCCAGGGTCAATTACCGGGTCTTTTACCTTATAAAACACATTTAACAATAGCATTCAATTCCGATGTAAAAATGGGAGAAGTGGGGGGAAAAGTAATGTGGACTCCCTAAAAGGTACTAGCTGGATACTAACTGAATACACGTACAAAATTTCAGCCCTCTAGGTTTCCTTAGAGAGTCTCTAGACGTGTTAGAAAACAAGCAAAAAAATTAAGGAAATATTGGCGTAAAAATCGTGGGGGTAAGGGTTAAAAGTTGAAACCTCCAAAAAGCAGTGTCTGGCTATTAGCTTAACCTGTACACAAAATTTCAGCCCTCTAGGTTTATTTGGGGAGATTTTGACCCGAACGAAACTGTTAAAAAACAAGAAAAATCATGTTCTTTTTGGTATAAAAATGGTGGGGGTGGGGGTTAAAAGTCGAGACCCTCAAAAGGCACCGCCTTGATACTAACTCAATCCGAATACAAAATTTCAGCCCTCTAGGTTTATTTGGGTGACCTGTGCGAGTGGTACAAACTTCGAAAACGTCGAAAAAGCATGAAATTGTAGCTTAAAAATGAGGGGGTGGGGGTAAAATATTAAAACCTCCAAAAAGCACAACCTAGGTACGAACTTTATGAACACACCAAATTTCAACCCTCTACGTTAATTCTGGAGGGCTGGGAGCGTATTAGATCTAGCTAAAATCGTTTTTCCCCCTCTAATCCCTCCAAATCAACCTAGGAAGCTGAGTTTTGGATATGTCGTAGATAATTCACCGAAACATTATTTCCACCCGGTTTGGAAAAGTTTTATTGTTTTACCGCCCCCCACCACCCCCTTAAAAGTTGGGTCGGGTCAAAAATTTTCCCAAAATTTGACCCCACTTTAATAATATGAGGTGCCTCGAAAATGAGCCCCACTTACCAAATTTTATCTGTTAACTTCTATAGGGGGGCCCTACACAAATTAAAAGGTGGCGGGAATATATATATATATATATATATATATATATATATATATATATATATATATATATATATATATATATATATATATATCAGACATTTTTTTTTCTATATATTCGTGTTCTACGGGTCCCAAAACAGATAGCGCCCCTACTCTCGCCTCTCGCCGTTCTTGTCGTATAGACTGTATAAGTCTAATTTTTTCAAGGAAAAATTCGACTAAAAACATCGTGAGCAGCGGGGCCCCATCACGGAAGTCTAATATATATATATATATATATATATATATATATATATATATATATATATATATATATATATATATATATATATATATATATCAGACATCTTTTTCTACATATTCGTGTTCTAGGGGTCCGAAAATGGATAGCGCCCCTACTCTCGCCTCTCGCCGTTCTTATCATATAGGCTGTATAAGTCTAATTTTCAGTTGAAAAATTCGACTAAAAATACCTACTGTCTGTCAATATTTAAGAAGAAGGATTTTTGTTTGCGTCAAGATGCAGGGGAGGACATTCAAAAATTTAGTATCTCAAGCAAAATTTTAAAAAATTTTCGAGTTGCTACACTCAACTGAAATTCAGAAAATTATTCAAATGGAGAGGTCGCTGGAAAGAAACAAAATTGTAATTCAACCTATATTCATATACGAGGATGATTGCAAACTAAAAATGCTTAATTTTTTTTTTTAAATACCTATTTAAACACAATTTTGGAACGGAAACTATTGATAACACTTTTTTCTCAGTTACAACTTATCGATTGCACCAACAATCAAACATTTTTGACTTATGTAAGTTTTAGCATTTATAAAAAATACAGGTAACCCCCGAAGAATACGACTAATTGGTTCCGTGTTTTTTGAAACCGTGTTGTTCGAGACTACAAAAATGGAATTCCGTTTCAAGTGTGAAAATATTCTTTACTCGTGACTGGATGAAAATTTTTGGAAAATCTAGTTTTTGGAACGAAAAGACGCACGCCACCGGAAATAATTTGTACTTTAAGGACGTCGGGAGTCTAAAAAGTTTGGAAACTCCTGTGTTTAAATCACCAAACTATATTTGTTCAAGTGCTGCCCTGGTGATATTTAATTTTTTTTTAAAAAGAATTACTCGAAAATCGTATTCTTCAAACACCATGTCCTTTAGGGGTTACTTGTATTGTGTTTAATTTTCTATATAATCTATATGTATAATTAGCCTTCAGCTTTGATGACCTTTACCACATATTCCTTTACAGATCAGCATACGATACAAGCGCCAGTGCCGCTCTTTTATTTTATCAATTAATTCTTAAGACTTTCTGCAAGTTTAATAATATAACGCCTAAACGATTATTACATATGTGTTATGTTTATGTACATACTGAACAGGGAATTAAATTTGAATTTGCAATTTTCTTACCTACTTTATTAATAATGTATAAAGTACAGTTAGTTCTTGTCAAATGTAATTAACTTAATATGTACATGTATGATGGCACGTAGCGAGTCTAATAAATATTTAACAAGTTTCTTTCTCTCTAATTGGTATAAAAAAGACAATTTAACTGCCACTGTCATTATGACACTATGTACCTACTTGGTATACGTATTGCTTTGTTGTAGTTCTTTAATCACAGTTAAATTTTATAGCAAAATACAAATCAATATGTCATTTTTGAAATGAAAGCATCTACATCGAGGGTAGCTCTGGATGAAAATTTAATGAAATTTGTAATGATCAAGAGTATAATAAAAACGGTAATACTTCGGCTGTGATGAAATTTGTAACTATTGTAAGGTGAAACAAACGCGAGTGGTTAGTTGATTATTGAGAAGTCACTATTGGTTTACCACTTTCTTGATGTCATTTTAAAGTAAGTACCGTTTTTAAATTACGCCGCCGCAGCGCTGCAGTTGCCGTTTAGCGCATGCGCGTAGTGTAGCTACATCAGTTGGGAAGCCACAGACGCCATTACGACGCCGTTTGATCGAGTCTTTTTTTTTATGTGATTTTAAAATGCCGCCGACTATCGAGAATCCCACCGACTGTGAAGTGCGTGCTGTGATTCGTTTTCTCTGTGCTAAAGGCTTAAAAGCAATTGACATTCATCGTCAAATCAGTGAAGTTTATGGTGAAAACATTATGAGTGAAGGAATGGTGCGGAAATGGGTTAGGGCTTCAAAGATGGCCGCACAAACGTTCACGATGAGGAACGAAGCGGGCGACCTTCAGTCATTACCGATGACCTCATTCAAAAAGTGGACTGTAAAGTGAAAGAGAACAGACGGTTCACAATTTCGTCCTTAGCTGAAAAATTTCCTGCTGTATCAAGAAGTGTTCTCTACGAAATTGTGTCCGAACGTTTCCAATGATGAAGAAGTAAAAACGTCTGTGCAGCAGTCGTTGTCCAGTCTGGCGGCAAGCTTCTTTGACGACGGCATACAAAAGCTGGTCCCAAGATACGACAAGTGCCTTAATAATAATGGAAATTATGTAGAGAAGTAGAGGAAAGAATGCTCTTTCAGATAAATAAAGTTTTGTTTGAAAAATTTACTTGTTGATTTTTTTGTATCAAAACGGTACTTACTTTAAAAACATGCCTCGTATATTATCTAGACATATTTAACGCTTAACTCAGTATATCTACTAAAAGTGTAATAGGGGGATGTCATCACCAAGAAATCCTATTAAAATGAATTTCCCCTTAATAAAAATAAATATACATTTTGTACACTAAGAGCACTTACGATCAAATTAATATTTCTATTTCTAAAAATTAGATACCACTTTATTTTTATTATTAATACCTATGAGTTAATTTCCATCCTTGTTAGACTACTAAAATTCAACAAATCTATGGAAATCAAAGTAAATCGAAATAAATTTTTTCAACCTCTCGAACTGTAAGTGTGCGTTTACAGAGCAAGTAACTTGTCCAGTAAGTAATACTTACTTTCCCAGGAACGTAAGTATTTTACTTAGCTTCCTAGGGACGTGGACGTAAGTATTCGCTTACGGTCAATAGTAAATAGATTTTTCTATGAAAATAATTTTTTATAGACGCTTACTATTCTTTTTTTTATTAAAATTGCATTGTTGCCCTTAATACAAACTGTAAGCGAATGACTAGAAAGTTGTCTAACCGACATCAAACGAACGAGAGATTTTTGTATTTACATAGCTTCTGTTATTCTGTGGCAATAAATAATACAAATTTTTGAAAAAACAAATTATTAATGCTACACTAATCCTAATGATTTTGAGAATGTGCCAGTACGTCAATGTTTTATTTAATATGTTACCGATATTACAGATTTGCATAAACAATCAGTTCACACTGATCTGTGACCTCTCCTTGTATTTTTATAAACAAAAAAAAATACAGACTTCTATGTATTTTCATATGATTTGGAGCTTAGTAAACCACTTTTAGGATTCAACGTTCCCACAACTATTTGCAACGATTATTTTTGATATTAAATAAGATGATATTTTCTGATATTTAATTAATTATACCTACCTTTAAAACTGTGCAGTCAAAAAATCTAAAAAAAAAATTTAGGTGTACTGTAGAATGTTATTTTACTATGTAGTTGTTGATCAAAAGAACCATTTTTTTTCTATAATTAAAAATGTAACCTTTTACGATACAATTCCAATAAAATACGATATAGTATAACCGAACGATTTTAAAGTGGAATAGTATCTCGTTCGCGCAGGTAGAGTGGGTAAAATAAATCAATTCACTAACCTGTGGTTCATAAGAAACATGTATGTATTTGACAGATATCGACCTTACTTAAAAATTACTTAAGCGGGGGGGGAGTAAGGTTTTTAAACTTTTTTTTTGCATTTTTTTAAATTTTTTTTCTGAATGTACAACATCTCGAGCGTGTTGTGTCAAAATTTAAAGTAAATCCGAGCAAAACTAATGAAGATACAGCGTTTCAAACGATCGGCCCTCATGCTCGATTTTTATATCCGCCTGGTAGTTGCGCGACGCGCCTACTTGGTAAGTATAAAATTTACTTTAATTTTATACTTACAAATCTTATACAAAACAAATACTTACTATAATTACCCGCGTAAGTATAAAAAATTATATAATTTTATTGATGCTTAGTTTTTTGTTTTTGAGTATAAAAAACTTTAAATCCATTTTCTCGCAAACAACATTTTTGAAGTTCGTGAACATCATAACTCAAAATTTACTTCACCAATTTTTTTGAAATTTTGTACACTGTTTCTACACATAAATCAATAGGTAATTTTTTTGCTATTTTTTTCCAGTTTATAATAACAAATTAACCGAAATTTTTAGCAAAAATTGCGTTTTTCACTTCAAAATGCTGCCAAAAATAAAAAAATTGAAAAAATACAAAAAACTCTTCCTGACTCCCTAGGGAAACATATCGCCTGTTAAACGCATTTCGATTTTTTTGTCTCGGATGATCCGGTACCAAGTTATGATGTTCACCGCAAAACAACTTTTTTTCGAGGCGTCTCCGGAAATTCGCTGTCACGGACTTATTTATCGATATTTGTAATTGATAATTTTTTCACAGATACTTCAGATGTTATACTATAACGTGTATATGAAATAAATAAGCCAACATTATTCATATCTCAAAAAAAAAAATCATGAAAATATGCCTTTTTTTCGCTTTTAAAACCTTACCCCCCCTTAAACTGATCCACTATAAATTCGTTTCTGCGCTTATCTCACTTAATTTTCTGTCGAGTGTACGATGTATAAGAAAGAGATAAAATGCAAAAACTAATAATCGTTATCTCTGAATCCACACAGACAATTTTATTTATTTATTTATTTATTTATTTATTAATTAATTAATTTATTTATTTATTTTTTTTTTTTTGGTAACATTTTGATCGAAAAAACATAAAATGTACCAAGTTTGAAAAATTTTCAAAGAAAATGCGCTATACAACTCAGCTACCTTAATAATTATTGTCTTTAGTTTTTTAGAAAATTACTAATGTAGCTATGCAAGATAATAATAAAAGACACAATTACCAGGTATCACGGATTTTAATAATTATTATTATTGACTGAATTCCATAAATACTTTAAGTGTTGTTAATAATTCACGAATGATTATTTGTTCCTTCGCTACACCAGTCAGTGCAAGTGATATTACTCATTTAAACGAAACGACCATTTAACTTCTAAAACTACAATTAAATCATCTATTTTAAAGATACCATCATATATTTGTGAGAAAAACTTATTTATTTGTTAGCTATAGCTATACCTGTTACATCTTGTATGTTTTAAGCCTTTTCCATAATTTTTTATAACATAAAACTAATTATATTAGGGTAAGAGAATAATAGTACTAATTATAAGACAAAATATGCGCTTTAATTGCAGTAATACACAGGTGAATTTTAGCAATTGTATTTGATATATTATTGCAGCTAATAAGACTCACAATCAATTAAGCTCCGACTCGACTGGTACTAAGCAGGTTATAATTACTGAACAATAACGGTCATACCCTAAATATTGGTTTTGTACAAAAAAAATTTAATACATATATTTGTTAACTTGTGATACTTTCCACTTGTCTCAAATATCACAGTATAATTAGATATAATTTTATAATCGATCCCGATAGTATAATAAGGGCATCCGTACTAGGCCAACCAGGGTTTTAAAGATTAAAAGAACTTAACGGCACATTAAAACGGGAACCGTCCATCATATCTACATTCGTTAAAAAAGCTTATAGTAGGTGTGGACACACAGTTTTTCTTATTTTACGTGACACTATAAAAGTAAAAATTCTTACATGTAGATAGATTTGTTTTCACTTATGATTTTATGATTGAACATGAAATTATGATTTGGAAACACTCTCAATGATGTTATTTTTTGAACGTGTGCTCCTACCAGAATACAATTTTAAAATAATTTTAACGATATGAAATTCAAATTTTTTTCATTTCTTTTATATAAAACTGTACTTACATTTTTATGAACATAATAAATATTTATACATTTTACTGCATTCTTAAATCGTTACGTTGCGCTGATATAAACGAGTTCAAGTTTGTTGTATTCGTCAGATTTTCTAAATATAGAAAGAAACTTGGAAAGAAATGTTAGTTGTTTTTTTAAATACAGTAGTATCCCGATAAGTCTCCTGTCGTTAACTTTCCTTATTATATTAATAGATTTGAGCGTTACTTTATGGTATTCCATATTTGTTAACACTTTTTGAAACTGGCAATATTGTTTCGAACCGTCAATTCATTTTCATACAGAATTTTGGAGGCTGTTTGGAGCCTTATTAGCTGCTTCCCTTCTACTCGTATATTTACTAACACTTGTATCGCATTCCCTCCGTGAACTCTCATTGGTAGGGAAGATATATCTACTGCTGACTAGAGTTAGGAATTTTTAATTGATCTAATAAATCAATCTGTCAAAGTTCACGAAACCATTCGTTATTTACTCAATTACTTCTATATTAGTTAGCATGCATTTTGGCGTCGAAATTTAGATTGTCAAGGATACAATTCTACAACGTTTTATTTGGAAGCCAGCAAAGATATCAAAAGTCGATGTCACCTTCAAATTGGTTATCAAGAACAAGAAAGTATTCGAAAAGCGTAGTTCAACAACATTTCTAGAACATTCTATTCGGAAACCGGCAAATGTATAATATAAAAAACTGACATCATGGATGGTTGTCATCAAAAAACAAAATACCTCTGTCGCAGGATCCTGCATAACATAGCGAATTTCCGTTTATAAAAATTAGTTTTGCTCGGCAACTAGTTGACGAAGAACAATAGTTTAAAGACCTTTTTTATCTAATTTTTTCTCCTCTTTTAAATGGTGTAAAAAAATTTCGCAAAAATTGTTGATTAAGTGGAAATTTTGGCAAAAAACTAATTTTTTGCAAGAACAAAAAGCATGTTCCTAGCATCCGACGTGTCTGGCTAACGAACTTGTCCAACGGTTTGGCATTTCCAACATTTTCACAATTTGTTCGGGAGTTATCGTGCGGACAAACGCGCACACACACACACACACACACACACATATATATATATATATATATATATATATATATATATATATATATATATATATATATATATATATATATATAAATTTTAGTGAATATTATTTTCGGTTTCTAGGGATCTCAAAACAAATTTCTGCCATAGTCCCGGGCTCAAGTGGCGTCATGACAGTGGCTGTAATAGCTGAATTCCATTCTGGAAATTCGCTAGCAAGCAGGGGAATTTGGCAGAAGTTCTAGAATGTTTTACTTGATAGTTGGATACGGCAATCTAAATTCGATTTTAGCGCTAAACTATTCGTAAAGTGGTATAAGTAATCATTAATAAAAGATATTGGTGAAAAATGTGCAACTGTCTATAAATTCGCACCTATTGCACGAATATGTGCATTTGCCGAGAAATGCCTCTGGTAGCATTCTGATAGCATTCGATAACTTTCGATTTCTAAGAATTTCCGGTACTTACAACCCCTTGAGCGGAAACTTTTCAAGAGGCTACTGTAGGTGCATATACGCATTTCTTGTAAGCACACTTTAAAGTGGTTATGTGCTTAATAAGTTAAGTCTTTTTTTTTATTTAATTAATAAAATAATTGTTCCTAACTTATTTATGTGACAAGAATAGTGTTCGTTGTTACTCAGCACACTCAGTAAAGGAGTAGAGTACCAACTAAATGAATTTGACAGTTTGATAATTTATAGGCAACTCATTCATTAGGCTTAAATAATAATTATGTGTTTATAAAAATTAAACAGCTTCTAAGACGAAATGGATATTAATATGAATTTAAAGCATTTACTTCAATTATAATTTTTTTTATAGGTATATAAATATATCTTGTTGACAAGAAATTGATGTATTTTCTTGAGCATGTATTAACGCGGCTGGTTTATGGTCTATTTTCGTATCTGAATATAGCAAAAGGTCGAACGAACAATCCAATGATGTGTCGTGGATTGCAATGCGAAGGGGGCTAAGTAAAAATCCTACCTCTACCTCTTCACTTTAAGTAATTAATTGACTCAATTTGATTAATTATGATGAAACCCTGTTATGGTAGTCTATCGTCATCATAATTATGTATTCGACACAACAATTTTACCTACCCTACTGTATAGGAGCTGACTTGGTCTACCATCCCACGGTAGCCAACAGTTTCTGGAAGAAATTTAGGCTAACATATGTAAATATAGCTTACCACACCGCCAATAAGCCGAGATTTCAATTCAAAATCACCATGACCAAAGGTCAGATTGCTAACCATTAAACCACGTGATCGTCTATTTTCACTATTCGTTTGGCATAAATAAGTGGCGACAGTAGCCAAATGAATTTTTTCCACATTCCTACTTTAATCTCCTACCAACGAAGCGGCTCAACAAAAATTTCAATTTTAAAATAAATGTTTTTATTTTAAAAATGTAAATATATGCTCCTCTTTCTCATCCGTATAAACAATTTTGGGTTTAACAAAATCTGACCTGATTGCCAGGTGGCAACATAAACTTTATTTTATAAGTACTATGCATAGCACAAGACTATGCGAACAAAGTCCAGGCGAATAATTCTGGCCATTTAATTCTTTTCTGAACCTAGACTAACAACTTCAAAATGAATGTATATTGTACAGAATATTAACATTTTTACAGTGAGTGTAAAATGTTATATTGTTAGATAACGCTTTATTTACACAGTAAATAAAAATATGATCTACATATAGATGAATACATACATATTTTAATATTATCTTGCTTGTATTAACTTCCACACAACAGTGTAGCACTTATACATTGTTGAAAATTTAATCAACGTCACCTCTTGCGACCTACATGAAAGATATTTACTGGTTGATGTTTGCTATACTATCTCGGGAAAAATAAATAAAAAAAAGCCTCGAAAATTCATGTCTCGTCTGTTCGTCTCATAACCAACATTACGCGACGTCTTATTATAGATCGTATGTCAAGATATTAACTTACTCGTCACAAAATCAAGGAGTTGGCATGTCAACATACTTATTGTTAGATGGGAAAACATTTCTTATTCATCATACAGTAAAAGCTCCCTAATCTTGACAAGCATGTCCAGGACCATTCTAGTCTTGACATTCCCACTATTTACTGCTCCTATGCGCACTGAATACGCAACACACGCAATGTAAATCTAAAAAAAGAAATAGGTAGAGAAGGATACCAAATATACGCTATACGGGTCATTAATTATGAATTTAATTGGTTACGGAAGAATCATGATGGGAGAAAATATTGTCAAGAGTAGAGAAATTATCCAATCAAGATTAGAGAGACAGCAAGTTTATGGAGCGCAAGTTTAGGGAGCTTCTACTGTATAAGGATGTTAAATATTTCATAATAAGCTAATAAATTCAGAACTTATAAAACTAAAGACCGATATTACTAACTAAAATACTAAAATAAATAACAAGTTAGGTCAAAATTTAATCAAAATTTAATATCATTTTTAATCCCTCCTGTAGATATAAACTCATTCACACACTACTATGTCCAGTAACTTCCCTTCTCTCTTTTATATATTCAAGAATTATTTTACGTTATAAATGTAATTGGGGCTCGCTTGTCCAGCCAACAGAGGCATAAAACGGATACCACTCAACATTCATGGCAACCAGAATTTCCAGAGACCATGAAGGACTTATGAAACTTCGATTTATATACTATTTATCCAAGTCCCAAACAAGTAAAATTGACAAACTGTTCTGCATACATACTCGGCCACAGAGCAGCCACTATTTTGTCGTTGTCGCGGGGTCATGGCGTGGTTTGTGTGTCTTGGCTCTTACTCAAAAATGACCTGAAATATCCTTTCTAAAACATTACCTACCTCTAAGAAAACGTTTTATTTTTGACCGTATTTTTCACTGTTTTATTTGTATTAAGCTGACTTTAAAAAGAAAAAAAATATTTAGAAAAAAGTAAGATAGCTGAACGAAGGACAATATTACGACGGTGAATCAAAAACTTCTTGGAGTCACTATAAAAATATAAGTAAATTCAAAAATATTTTTCTTTTCTACATAATCTCCTTCCACTTCTATACATTCAAAACAATACCGCTTATTCAACTCTTTTATTCCTTCTTCAAAAAAATTATTTTCTTGACTCTCAAAAACTTTTTACGGCAGCAATAACTGCGTCATCATCATCAAATATCTTCCCCCGGATATGCCCCTTTAAATTCGGGAATACATGAAAGTTACTGGGGGCTAAGTTCGGAGAATATGGTGGGTGGTCAAATATTTCAAAGCCAGCACTGCGGATTGCTTCTAACTTCTGACCGATGAGCAGGAGCGTTTTTAACAACTGTTTGCACAAAATAATTAATAACCTAAAAACAGTACGATCAAATCGATTAAAACTTTGCATAAATTTTATGGTATTGACACTCTTCAAAATTAATATCAAATTACCTCCAAAACTATTATAAATGAATATACGATTCTAAGAACTTTTTGATTTAGCCTCATACATGAATGTAAGCTTTTTTTTTTTACTTGTAATAACGAAAAGTGAGTGAGAACTTTTTAAAATAATTTTATAAAGAAAAATATCTGTCTTGCACAATTCCAATTTTAATTTTGTGGGGCCATCAGAACTATCGGAAAACCCTTGAAGGCATAACTGAAAAGAACTTCATTCGATTTTAATCTTCTTTTAACTATAGGAGTTACTAAAACTATCTTAATCGGAAACAAATCCATGCAAAATCACAAAAATATTCAAGGGGGTATTCTAGTCGAGAAATTCGAAAAAATCGATTTTTTTGTTTTTTCGTATTTTTAAAGTTCAGACCTTTAAGAATAAGCCTTTTTTCCCTGTATACTGTGTATCTTTTCAGTGTAAATTCAAATTTTTAATATAAATTACTCGAAACTACTTTTTTCGATACGGTTAACATGATATCCCAAGTTCTAATGCACCGATTTACATGAAATTTGGTACAGACCTTCTTAATGCTATCAAAATTGGTACGACGTAGGGGTTTTTGGAATTTGTTTTTTTACTATTTTTAAAAAATTTTCGAAGTTGAAAAAAAGAGGCGAGAAAACAATTTCGTTTTTTAAATGGACGCCATTTTGTGAAAATATTTATTTTTTTAAATGTACGTCCAACTAATTATACATTCTTGTTTATTAAGAATTAACTAAAATTTTATGTTTCAGATCACCAGGACGTTGGAATCACGTCAACCAGGAGACACCTTTTTTTTGAGTCCCCACTTTACCGGCTTGTACCGAATTCAATTTTAAATTTTTTTAAAATTTTTAAACATTTTTATACTTTTTAAACACCAATAAAAACTGTTAAAAAATGGATACTAAAAATGTTTACTATTTTTTTTATTACGGCCGTAAGATCACCTCAGAATCGAGCCTCTAGACTAGAATACCCCCTTAATACAGAATGTGAGCTCGTACATATCTCTATATGTATTAGCGAAACTAGTGTCGCCTAAAACTCTTCACTAATCCTCACCCATATGTTATGTATGTACACTGAGTTTATGTTTGTATGTGTGTGATGTGTGTTCTGTGTATGCGTCGTCGCTTACACCACGTACACATAGATACATACATACACATACATACATACACGTTGTGGACGAACCACTTGCACTGGTGGACTGATAACAATCATGCAATAATCATTAACAACTGATGTATATTCGTTCACTGCTTCTGAGCGAATAAATAGAGAGTAGCTAACTTGCTCAGAACTGCACACTGCCGACCACACAATTTTGTATTTACTCTTTTTCTATATGTTCTGTGGATTTAACCATATATATTATATTTATAGTAGGAAAAATTAGTTTCCAAGGATTTAAAATAAGCAATAATAAAAGTTATATGGAATTAGCACAATAAATGATAATAATGCATGATTTACTGACAATTTTTATCTTAATTCTGTATGCGGAAATACAATTTCTCTACCGGCGTTATAATTATAAACAAAGAGATTTTAAAAAATTGTTTACCTTGAAATATTGCTTTAATTATACCAGGTGTTCCATTTGGATGCATACATACGATTTACATGTTTTACAATTTTTAACATTCGATTCCCATAAGGAAAAAGTTATGTCACAAGAGTGCTTTGAACAAACTTATAATACTAATTTAATATTATAACTACTGTTACTATAGCTTTAACGATAATAATGCAGTAAAATAGAGAAATGAATGTCACAATTCTCAAGCAATTCACATTTTTACATAATAAATATTTATGTCATCTGCTGTAAATTCAAACAAAGGCACTTTTTTAATTTCTTGAAAATAAATATTAAAATAATAAAAATACCAAAAAAATATTCTGCTGAAGAAATAGTGCAGATAATTTGGTGGAAAAAAATTATTTTATAAAAGAAAATTACCAAAAATAGGAATATGTTTATCCAAAGCACTCTTGTGACATAACTTTTTCCTTATGGGAATCCAATGTTAAAAATTAACATGTAAATCGTACGTATACATCCGGCCGGAACACCCAGTATACATACATTAAACAATTTTAATTCTGCCCACATAACGTAATTTAATATTGCAATTATAATACAATTATTTTAAATCACCGTTGCGCTGTGGGCTTAAAGATTTTCCTTGATTCACGACTACATTTAAAAATACTTATAATATGTATCTGTCTGTACCTACAGACTGTCTTTAGAGTTACGTTATTTATCGCACCTTGTAAAAAATTGTGTAATATTTGTACAGAAGCATATTTAATGACCGACCATTCCCTTGAACAGTGAAAAAATTACCAATGTATTGTGATTATATTATATTAATAAAAATTAATTTCTCCTTTTATAGTTTATTTGTTTTAATATTATACATAAATTACCAATAACTATTATACGTATTTAAAAGATGAATACCTATACGGGTAAAAAGTAGTTAACGACTGAACCATATATGGTTATAAATTATAATTTGTACCTATACAAATGCATATTTCATATTGTAGGTACTTTCAAACTGTTGCAATAGTTAACAGTTGCAAAATATTTGATACTTGTAATTTACAATTATAAAAATAATTAACGAATTGCAGACAAAACACTGATAAATTATATTTTTATCGCAATTTTATATACCTAACATTTTTTTTTAAATATACTCGTATTTTACACCACAAAAAAACACGTGAACGGCAGGTCTTCTAGAGGCCCACCAAAAGGCACAAAAAACCATGAAATTTTGGTGTAAAATGGTGGAAAAAGTACCTTGGATACTAACTCAATTTATACACAAAATTTCAGCTCTCCAGAATTATTTGGAGAGTCCTAAGCGTGTAAGAGATCCACCGAAACACACGAAAACATGAAATCTTAGCGTAAAATGGTGGTTAGGGTTAAAAACTGACCTGGAAAAATTCTGTTATGTAACCAGCAACCATGTAAAACCATGATCTCTAGGAAAATCTCATGAAAAAAGAAAAGCATTGAACATAAATTTTTATAAAAACTGATTGTAAACACACCTCGTATACATTCCGAAAAAAAAATTTTGTTTTATTTTCAATAGAAATAATGCAAAGTGTATATCTATATCAAAGATTAAAAATTCTCCTATAACTTTCTACAAAATAACTCTTCTCCATAGAAACCTAAAAATGAAAGAATTTTTCCACCACGTTCACACTATTAGTAATAAGATATTCAATCTTTACTGTCTGAAATATATCCGATATAACATACGAATTTTACTTTAATAATTTGAAAGCTTTGAAGAGCACTTTGAAAATTTAAATATTTAATGAACTTTATTGATACTAACCTGAACTAAATCTACCTCTGTTTATCCACTGAGAACACTAGAGACTTTTGATGGTAACATAACGGATTCAATCGATACCGTGTATCATATTATTGGAAAATCGGTGAATAATGTATATTGAAAAAGGTTCTGTAAATATTACACTCAAAAAGAAAATACGAGGAACAACTTTTTGAAAGAGGAAAAGCTATAAAATTAAAAGAAACAGTAAAAACTGTATCGAGTTTACCGGTAAAATGTTATTCTTCGAAAATAATATAATAAAAGGTATCAGGTGCTTTTGTATATTTATATTCTCACAAATGTGTTGTGTATATAGTAATTTGCATTGCATGGTAGGCCTCAGTACTCATATATGATATGCATAATATGGAATAGTACAAATTTTTAAATAATTAGGTATATATACGTTGATTAAGAAATTATGTCTTAGCAATAATAAAATTTCTAAGAACATAAGAGTGTACTTATTTAGAGATTTTTATTTAGTGGCCATTCGTACACCGATGTAATATGAACACTAAATAATACTTAACTTGCAGATTTTGATAAGTTTAAATTTTTTTAAAAGTTTATACGTTTCTATAATTTTTTAAAAGTTTATAAAGAGTATAGCAAGATAAATACTATAGGGAAATGGCCCCTGTAGCCGATGTCTGTAATAATAATAGTGGTATCCCAAGTGATTACCAAATATAGGGTCCTTAACCCTATTAACTTTGACTTGTCCTTGAGATATTAACCAAAACATGTGTGAGTGCTGTAATTTTTTTAACTTAATTTTCTTAAAAACTATAACACCTAGAAAAATGGAATTGACGCTAAAATTTAGGTAATACTTGGGACAATATTATATAGATATTATCTTGACATTTTTCCTTAAATTAAAAGTGTAAAATAATTGCATAAAAAATACATTTTATTTTTCAGTATGGTTCTGGTATACTTACACCTTTCAAAAAAGATATAGAATATTGTTTACCTTATTTCCTTACAACACATCAAAGATCATCAAAATTGGAGAGGCGCTTAAGCAATAATTAATTTATTGCAGTCGCAACGAGAGGGTGGGGTAGCCGAGGTTCCAGCCCCGAGATCCGAGTTGAAAAAGGGAGCCCGAGAAAAATAAAGAACTTTTCCTTTGCTCATCTTTTTTTTGGTTAAAAAAATGTAAGTTATTTCCGGAGCCAACCATTTCTCTTCACGGTTCTAATTTATTGAATATAATAATCAATACCTATAAATAAAATAGAAGGGTCTGTCTGTGATTTTCGAATTTTTAATTATTAGTATGTTTTCCAGTTAGGAAATTCGATATATATACCAAATATGTCTTTAAAAAAATTTTTGACTGTCTGTCTGCTTGTACGAACCGATTTAACTCAAAAACTATTAAAGTTATTGAGTTGAAATTTACAGGGAATATAGATATTAACCTCCCGATTAATCTTAGCAAATGGTTATGTACAGGATGATTCAAATAGGATCTTCATTAAAAGTTCACGGTCTTCCAAATAAATTAAAATTTTGAAAATTTGGACATAAAAGTTCTCGATTATGAATATTTTAATTAAAATATTTTTAACTTGCTGCCGTTTCCGGTTATACCGGAAGTTGACACCAAATTTGGTATTTGAAGTGTTTTTGACAGCAGATTTGAATTCGCTGGAAATTGTTACTCATATTCAATGTGAGAGTGACATTTCAGCTTTTTGACTTGATACAGGATGGTCACATAAAGCATTTTTTTAAATATTTTTTGTTTATTGTGCAATTTTTTTTTTCAAATGTATCACCTGTATTTTTTATTATAATTATGTCTATCTATTACAATAAGATATCTTAATATCTAAAACTGATATTTTGGAAGTTACATAAAATTTATACAATAAGATTATCAGTTAGGTTTTCTATGGGTACGGCTGACACAAAAACCACGGGACAGATTTCAGTGAAATATTATAAATTTATTCCTTAGGGGCTTCATCATCTCAACATCGACAACATCCTCAATCAAAATTATCACAATATTCTTTAGGGGGGCTTATATATTCAAGACAAAAGTTGATATGTATGAAAAATACTAATATAACAGTAAACTGAAACAAAAGAAAGAAAAACAAAAGATCACTTAGGTTACGATAAAAATAATATTTAAAAATTTAAATCTTGACTTCAAAACTTTTTTACTAAAATTTCACTTTAGAAAAGGATAGTAGTAAAGTTTAATTACAGAGGAACAGAGCGCAATTTTAAAAAATCCGCCAGGATTTTCGGATCCTGAAAAGGATCTAAAATTGAATTAATTTTAAAACCATCAATATGGGAATCTATGGAAAGATCTCGAAGTGTGAAAATTAGATATATTAATATGGTTACTTTCGAGTCGTTTGGCGAGCGGAGCGAAGCATTACATGGAATTAACCTTTTACAGAATTTTTAACTGGCTGGCGAGCGAAGCGAAGCACTTTAAAGAATTTATTTGGAATTAAATTTGCCCGATTTGTTTCGGAATAACTGATTTAAAGTAGCTTTACTCACAGTTAGGATAATTTTACACGAATAAAACTGGAGGCCATAGTCAAAGGAGGTCAAAAATAAATTAATGAATACATGTTTCAACACTTTTTGAAAATTATCCTATAAAGAATAAAATAGGTATTAAACCCCCCCCAAAAAAAAAAAATGGTGGAGAGGTCAAATTTTTAACGCCTACTATTCTAGCGTCTCCTACAATGAGTCAGTTACTTTAGGAAATATTGAAATATAATGCTTATAAGGGATGTAGGCGTAGGGATTTAAATTTTCCAATACGAATAGGGAGGCTATTTATTTATGGTCTACAAAATATTAGGTATTTTATTTTAAGAATAAATAAAATTTGAGTATTTTAAATCAACATACTTTTTCCACTTCTATACCAAATTCGTTGACACCTTCTTAATAGGCTTACTTTAGATTTTTAGTCTATGTAATATGGTTGAAGAAATGACCAATTAGTTTTTGAAAATTTTCAATTGCTCCTAGATAACTAGCTAAACGAAAAAAATAAAGAAGAAATTAAAAATAAAGAGGATTGATGAGTGAGCTTACCAATAATTAAAGTCTATCATTTCAGTTTATGAAAGAAAATAGGGGCAAAATATTTTAGCAAACTACTTAAAAGAGATTACCTTTACTAAATTATGAAATTCACGCTTGCGAAGCCGCGGGTAACAGTTAGTTATAAAAAAATGCAATGTTTTTACCATTTGTATTAGGCGTACGTGAGCGATGTTACAAGTTGCTAAGTACTGTAATTTTACTAAACCAAGAGTAACTATGTACTACTTAAGCGAATTATTCGATAATATGCAAAAAAATACATGTGAAAATTATTTAATATATGTACTTATGAGAGTATATAGTTTAAAAAATATCTAAGTTTTAAAGTTTTTAAAATACCAGTTAAGGTTCGCGGCCTTGTTTAAAAAATTAATTTATGAACTGAAAAAAATTAATAATTTGAAGAAATCGGAGCTGCCTAAAATTATGTTCTTTGCTAGCTGCTTTTGGGGAAAAAGAAGAGAGCGGTCTTGAACGACTTTTTCTACGGAAGAGCAGGAAGTGGTCTTTTTTGCTGGTTAATTATTTTTAACCGGTATTAGGCTACTTTTTGTTAAAAATTGACGACATTTTAGCAGAGATGGTGTGAATTTTGAAAAATTTATCTGGCAATCCTGGTACTATGTACTTAACCAACACAGGATTGAAGCTGAACTGTGACTGAAGTGTGAATATCGACAAAAATTAAAGTAACGTAATGGTAAACATAACATGGCTTTTGCGGGACGTAAAGTGTGAATTGTACTTTATTCTAACTCCATTGTTTACGTGTAAAGATTTATATACTCTACTAGTCTACATGGACAACCCTGGTGACTACATAATATTAGTTAGAGAACACCATAGATAGCAGCACATGATTAACTCATGTTTCCAAGCCTATATTTCCTATTTGATTGTAAAACTCTACAGAAGGGTAAATAAAAAATAAATAAAAATAAAAAACAATCAAATAATACAAAATATTACAGCGTTCTGCGAAGGAATTTCGTTTGTAATTATTATTACATTTTTAAATCATTAAATTTTTTATTTAGACGAAAACAGAAACGAACAATCAACAAATTCTATATTCGAAATTTGTTTATATAAGAAATATTATAAACTACGCCAGGTATAACCTATTATTTCTTTCTTTCAACAATGTTTAAATTTTATATGGACACATACTTATGTATATGTAAATTTACACAATCATAACCTCAAGTGATTGATGAACATTCAACCATCATTACAGTCGATCAAATGATTATTAATATGAATGAAACTCCTTTCATTTACAGACTACACTTTCGTAAAATTGCTCAATCACTTTGTCTCACACAATAAAAATGCACATGGCATTCAAAAACCAATACATATAAACAACTCAGGCTGTCATAATAGAACATTCACAAATTGACAAAATTTATAAATACCTGATATTTGTTGGCAGGAATGATTTGTTTTCGTAGATGGCCGTCAGTTTTGTGATTATAAATTACTTGTTAAGTACCATAAAATTATATTGCTAAAGGACAAAAGACATTCACAAAACACACACAGAAAATTTTAATTCGTTCGTGTCGAGTTCTATGAACTGTCCGAATATCACTATTTGTTTGGATATTTAGTTTCCTTTGGTGTTATTTAAACACCCCTCAAGCAGAATGTCCCTAAATAAAATGTCAAAAATAGTAAATGAAGTTGTTCCTGACATCTATACGGTAGTTGCTGAACTCAACAAGAACTTCTACAATATCAATGCCAATAACCGATTACGTTTTTGTTTTCATACCCTAGTAGATTCAGCCATCTGTCGATTGTGTCGTAAATAATACAAGTGTCACAGGGATGTACAATTCAAGACAAAATCACTAGATTATGTAGTCACAAAATAAAATCTAGATAATTTTAGAATTTCGCAGTAAAATAACGAAATCGTTACAAATTCGTCAAGTTAATTATCACATTAGATAGTCTACCCGCATTTGACCACTTTAAAATAATCGGTGTTGGACGTCACGCAATCTAATACTTAGACAATGCAATTTTTTAAAAACAGTTGATCTTTTTTAACTCCTGTTGGGAAACGTAAAATTTAAATATGCGAATTAGTGATCAAGAAAATAATAATGGCCAGTAGGCAACGTTTGTTTATTAACACTATGGGACCCGAGCACTTTCACAAAAAACTTCGCCGGAGGCCGATAATATTTTTAAAGAAACATTATATAAACAAATACATAAAATGATCCAACATGTACATATATGTAATACGAAGATACTCGTATATATACTTTTATTAGTTTTTAGTCCAATTTTTGCTTGAAAAATCAGACTTATACAGCCTATACGACAAGAACGGGACGAAGCGAGAATAGGGGCGCTATCCGTTTTCGGACCCGTAGAACACGATTCTACATATACATATACATATATACTCCCGCCATCTTTTGACATGTGTCCGGCCCCTCTATGGAAGGGAAGAGCTAAAATTTGGTAAGTGGGGCTCATTATGATGCACAACAATACTATCAAAGTGGAGTCAAATTTTGGGCAAATTTTGGTCCCGACCTAAACTTTAAAGGGGGTAGGGGGCAACAAAACAATAAAACTTTTCCAAATCGGTTGGAAATAATATTTCGGTTAATTATCTACAACATATCGAAAATTCAGCTTCTTAGGATGATTTGGAGGGAATAGAGGATGAAAAAAGAATTTTGGCTGGATCTAACACGCCCACAGCTCCCCAGAATTAAGGTAGAGTATTGAAATTTGTTATGTTGATAAAGTTCGTACCTAGGTTGTGATTTTTGGAGGTTTTAATTTTTTACCCACACCTCGACCTTTTTTACACTACAATATCACGCTTTTTCGACGTTTTCGAAGGTTTTACCACTAGCACAGGTCAACTCAAATAAACCTACAGGGCTGAAATTTTGTATTCGGATTGAGTTAGTATCAAGGGCGTGCCTTTTGGAGGTCTGAAATTTTAACCCTTACCCCCACCATTTTTATACCAAAAAGAACACGTGAATATTTTGGTATTTGTAAAATTGATTAAAACAGAACATGATTTTTCTTGTTTTTTATCAGTTTCGTTCGGGTCAAAATCTCCCCAAATAAACTTAGAGGGCTGAAATTTTGTGTACAGGTTAAGTTAATAGCCAGCCACTGCTTTTTGGAGATTTCAACTTTAAACCCTTACCTCCACGATTTTTACGCCTATATTTCCTTGATTTTTTTGCTTTTTTTTCTAACATGTCTAGAGATTCTCTGAGGAAACCTAGAGGGCTGAAATTTTGTACGTGTATTGAGTTAGTATCCAGCTAGTGCCTTTTTGGGATTCCACATTACTTCCCCCATTCTTACATCGGAATTTAATGGAATTGTTAAATGTGTTTTAAGTGCTTTATTTTTATACTTTAATATAAGTAGGCCTATAGTAAATTTAAAAATTAAAAAAAAATAGTATATTATTCAGCGAGCTAGTAATGATAGCTAATACTAACGAAGATAAAATTGCGACACGAGCCGAGCTTGCAAGACGAGTGTCGTAATGCATCTGAATGAGTAATAGCCATTGCAAGCGAGTCGAATACGATATTTTTTCCTTTTTTATTTAAATAAAATTGAATATAAATTTTTAATCAAATTTTTAATTTATTTCTAATTTCATTAAATGTTTGTATAATATGTATAAACGATCAAAACAAAATATAAACTACTTTGTTTACTTGAACGTTACTACGCAACATATATTAATTTAAAACTTGATACATACATTATTCACAAAACAATCGCAAACCCATTGAATAATGGTTAATACTGTGGTTTCTCCACACCCTTAAATAATGCCTAACTTTCTCAACTAGAGATGGGATTCTACCCGGAATTTTCCCGGGAAAATTTCCAAAGTGGGTATAAACGGGGTAAATTCCCGGAAAAATTCCCGAAAAGTGGGTATTTAATTTACTATTTATCGTAATATTTTTGAATTAAACTATCAAAACCGCTGTTTCATAAAGAATATTTGCTAATCTTCAGACTACATAAATACTAATTATGTAATATATCGTGTTATTATACAATTTTTGTTCAACAGTTTTTCTCTAGACAATTTATTTTCATCGCTAATTGTACAATACGCGTTTGATTTTTTGGTGCCAATTTCTTGGACCTACCACGACAGTTTTTTCTATAGTTTCCGCCCCTTTGGATTATGTTTTAAGTACTACAATTTCCGAAACGTTGAAATTTTAGCTCGATTCTCACTCGTCAGTATTGAACTTCGAGACATTTTGATTTTTTTTTAAAACGTAAATATTTCTCAAATTTGAACATAGGATTGAGTTATAAATTTAAAATAATTGCTAACTTCATTGAAAAGTCATCTTAAGTTGATCCAACATAATATGTATGCATGTATTTTTAAATTTTAAGATAAATAAATATTCAATAGGGTAAATGGTATAGTTACTGGACAGTTAAGAGAAATTTTAAAAAAAATAAATATTCAATAGGGTAAATGGTATAGTTACTGGACAGTTAAGAAAAATTTTCAAAACAAAGTACAGAAAAGGTACTTGTTGTAGCTTTATTTTTAACGAAAAAATTCATAAATAAAGTAAGACCTGTCTGTTTTAATATACCACATAAAACATTCATATTACATATTGGTAAGTCTCTGAAAAAAAAAGAATATTAACGTTGTGCGTGTAGAAAAATACAGTTATTGGACAAAAATTTCATTTATTAATTTCTGGCGTATTTCCACAATCCACAAGTTCTGTAGATACTAGAAGGTTCTGTTTAACTAAAAAATCAGGAAGTTTGCTTTACTAGTTTATAAGCCTTATAATCTTCAAAAGAGAGTGTCTTGTCCAATAACTGTCAACGTCCAATAACTGTACCGTTTACCCTATGTATTGAAGTGGTTTTATGATAATAATAATTTAAATAACATTGTTTTAAAATTTCGTTGTTGATTTCTAGTTTCTTCATTTCTTTGATAACATCTGTAATCTTATTTAAGTAATAATTTGCATAAGACATCATCATTCACAACATAATAATGACAAAAAATTTGATTTTGTATTGATACTTGTTTATTTTTAATGTTAATTTGCATATATTGAACCTTTATCATTTGAAATAAATGGTCTTACATCAACATTATATTATTTAAACCTCCACGCACAATTAACAAATACACCAGAACTTCTTAAAGTGTGACATAGTCCGGACACACACATGAAAGTCACACTTATCGAGACACACATTGGCGGCTCGCAAAAATCTATATTATAAAAATGTCATTTAATTAGAATTTGTTTGCATTACTTTAGTTTACTATTAGTTAACTTAACTTTGTAATCGACTGATTTACTCGCTATTGAAACGAATATGTTGTAGAACAATAAGAAATAAGCGACACGTATTTTTTATACCTGCGGAAAAACGGTTGGAAAAAATGAAATCGCTCTTTAAAAATTAGGGTAAAAATTGAATTTTTCAAATATGTATCCCAAAAACGGTGACAGACAGATAAAATAAAGCACAAGTATGCTATGTTGCTTTTTAAAAAAGCTTACTAATATGTCAATATGTGAATATTACCACAATACAAGTACTTCCGAATTTGGATTACCTAAATGATTAATGTAAATGACCTTATTATGTTTGCTTTTAAAAGATAAATACTTGTAATTATCGAAAACTTTGATCGTAAATATCTCGTAAACAAAGCGTCGTAGCGAAAAAATAACGAAATTTTTGAAGGCTTAAGCGAAGCAAGTTGTGGGTATTCCAAACACATTGCGACTGTCAAAACCTATTTTTCGTTATCGAAAATTATCGATACCGAGTTATGTTCCATAAATTAATTATAATTGGTTACTTTAGGCTGCATTAGTGTCATTGAGTTAGTCAGCAATAGAAAAATTTTCAAAAAATTAGTTTTCGCTAATTTTCGTAACTGCAAACTTTCAATCGTAAATATCTCGTAAACGGTGCGTCGCAGCGAAAAAATAACGAAATTTTTGAAGGCTTAAGCGAAGCAAGTTTTGGGTATTCCGAACATATTACGACTGTCGAAACTTACTTTTCGTTATCGAAAATTATCGATACCGAGTTACGTACCATAAATTGGTTATAATTCGTGACTTTAGGCTCCATTAGTGTCATTGAGTTAGTCAGTAATAGAAAATTTTTTCCAAAAGTTGTATTTCGTTACTTTTCGTAATTGTAAACTTTCAGTCGTAAATATCTCGTAAACGGTGCGTCATAGCGAAAAAATTACGAAATTTTTGAAGGCTTAAGCGAAGCGAGTTTTGGGTATTCCGAACGTATTGCGACTGTCAAAACCTACTTTTCGCTATCGAAAATTATCGATACCGCGTAACTTGTCATAAATTGGTTATAACTAGTTAATTTAGGCTCTTTTAGTCCCACTGATCTGGTCAGTAACAGAATAATTATTTTAAAAACTACTTTTCGTTAACTTTCGCTATCGAAAACTTTAATCGTAAATATCTCCTAAACGGTGCGTCGTAGCTCAAAAATAACGAAATTTTTGAAGGCTTAAGCGAAGCAAGTTGTGGGTATTCCGAACACATTGCGACTATTAAAACGTGGTTTTCATTAACGAAAATTATCGATATCGAAAATAACGATATTTCACTTAGTAAAAATAAACGAAATTGAATGTTATATTAATGAATATAAGTGACGACTTTTAGAAAACTAGCAAAGATGTCGAAAAATCAACTTCATCATCGAATTCGTCAGCGTAGGAGACGCCAAATAGTGAGAGCTGGTAAAAATTCTAGAATATTCTACTCGTCAACTAGCAGAGATATCAAAAAACAGACTTCATTGTTGAACTAGTTACTAAAAATTAAATTAAGCAGCGCAATTTGACAAAAATTCTAGAATGTTCTATTCGTCAACTAACAAAGATATTGAAAAACCGGTTGCACCATTTAATTGGTCATCCGAAAAAAGTCGAAACATCACATTTTGATAAATGTTTTAGAATATTCTATTCTGGCTAAACAGATCATTCTAGAATGTTTGCCAAAATGGGACACTTAGTTTATATTAGTTTAATTTTGGTTAGACAATTAAATGGTGCAATCGATTTTTCAATATCTTTGTTAGTTAACAAATAGAATATTCTA
Organism: Brachynemurus nebulosus; assembly: GCA_035578155.1. Taxonomy (NCBI): domain Eukaryota; kingdom Metazoa; phylum Arthropoda; class Insecta; order Neuroptera; family Myrmeleontidae; genus Brachynemurus; species Brachynemurus nebulosus. The sequence continues at coordinate 224,965 of JAPWDM010000084.1, read as the reverse complement.
GAACATTTCCCGATAAGCTATTTGGTTTCATTTTAGGTAACTAATTCAATGGCGACGACTGTTTTGGATATCTTTGCTAGCTGACCAATATAATATTCCAGAACAGTTGTCAAGTTATGCTATTTGGCCTCTTTTTCAATGACCAATTAAATGCTGTAATTGATTTTTCGATATCTTTGCTAGTTGACAAATAGAACATTCTAGAATTTTTGCCAAACTGTGGTGCTTAATCGAATTTTTAGTGATTAATTCAATAGTGAAGTCTGTTTTTTGACATTTCTGCTAGTTGACGATTAGAATATTCTAGAATTTTACGTTACTCAATTTGCATTTGCATTTTGCATCTTACGTATGCAGAATAATATGTGCTTATATATATGCAATAAAATTTTAAAATTTTATGACAATAGTACCTATGGTCCTAACTTTGGCTTGGTACATAAATTTTCACCCACACAGATAAACGATAACAAATCTGTGAGAGGAGAACCCCGCTAAGTCGCTGACGTCACTACTAAGTCGGAATACGTACCATTACATGTCCACTGTAAATAAAGTTTAAAAAGATTTTATTTTGTTTTAAAATATTTTTAATTTTAATTATTAAAGCCGCCACTGTTTCTTGTTATTTACATCAAACTTACATACACATATGCAAATAACTACGTATTGTATTTGTTATCTCGTGAGTAGTATGTGTGAAGTCACACTCTGGGAAGTTCACACTCTCAGAAGTTCTGCTGTATACAGAGATCTAATTAAAACACATTTGCAAAGAAGTACAGCTAAGTAATCGTTTTTACCCAGGTTTCGGGAATTTTCCCGGGAAAATACCCAATAAATACCCAAATGGGAATTTTGCCGTCGCCCATCTCTATTCTCAACAATTAATTAACAGCTATATACATATAATGAGTGTGTTCTTCAACATGAGTAGAAAAATGAACTTACTTTTACAACAAATGCAATATACATATATGTACATATTAAGTAATTTAAAAATGTTATTAAAGTTAATGTTTATTTATAAAGTAGGAATTTTGGATTTTTATCTATAAAATAGAAATTTTGGATTTTTTTGGAAAAAAAATATCTTCATGAAGGCCTTCCAGTTTACTATTTAAGGTTCTTTTATCGAATTTCCAGAATGGAATTCAGCTATTACAGCCACTGTCATGACGCGACCTGAGCCCGGGACTATGGCACACTTTTGTTTTGAGGTCCCTAGAAACCGAAAATAATATTCACTAAAATTTATACATATGTCCGTGCAACATATATATCCGTGCGATAACTCTCGAACGAAGTATCCAATTTTTACGAAACTTGATGAGAACATTGGCAGTGCCAAACCCTCGGATGAGTTCGTCAGCCAGACACGTCGGATGGCAGGAAATGGCAGGAACATGGCTTTTGTTCTTGCAAAAAATTAGTTTTTTGCCAAAATTTCCACTTATTCAAAAATTTTTGCGAAATTTTTTTACACCATTTAAAAGAGAAGAAAAAATTACATAAAAAAGGTTTTTAAACTTTTTTTCTATGTCAACTAGTTTCCGAGAAAAACGAATTTTTATAAACGGAAATTCGCTATGTTATGCAGGATGCTGCGACAGGGGTATTTTAATATTTAAAAATTAAACACAAAGGCAAATGGCGGATAAGCATGGGTAGGAATGCCCTCGTACGAATTGTGTTGGCTTTTTTCCTGCTAACTGCTAAGTATCGGCACAAATTTGAAATTTACTGACAAGGGGAGTATCAAACATGGGAATCACGGATTTGGGAGAAATTATTATAATTATGTTGTGGAACATATTTCTTTGAGTATTGTAGTGATAATAATTTAGGCCAATGCGACTTTATTTAGAAATTAAACGCACGAAAAATTTCGAATAACATATCGTGTTTGATATGTATCAGTTAGTTGGTATTGTCTGCAACAAGGGCCGCTGGTGGTGTGGTTAGTGCTTGCTCTCATGTATGTAACTTTTTTATACAGACGAAAAGGTTCTATGTTCGAATCTATGCCTTTCCAACATAAATAATTCTCTTTTCTCTTTTCAATTTTTTTTTTTAAATTTCTTCAATATTGTACAATGGTCAATTACATTGACGATGCTATCATTCTTTTTTTAAATGGAGATGTGGTATTCTTTTTTATGTCTATAATTATTTTCTGAAAAAGGGGATATAATATTTTTTGTACATGTTGTCATTATATGTAACAGTAATTTTAAGGCAAATTTTAAATTACTGAATTTTTTTTTACATAAAATTAAAGCGATTTTTATTATAAATTATTTATACTATTTTTAGACATTTTTCATTGTATCCTTATTTAAAGTAATGGCAATTGTAAAATTTTTTATAATAATGACATAACAAAGAATACCACATCTCCATTTAAAAAAAGAATGATAGCATCGTCAATGTAATTGACCATTGTACAATATTGAAAAAATTAAAAAAAAAAAAATTGAAAAAAGAATTATTTATGTTGGAAACACGATCGTGTTGGAAAGGCATAGATTCGAACATAGAACCTTTCCGTCTAGGAAAGCACCAGCGGCCCTTGTTACAGACAATACCAACTAACTGATACATATCAAACACGATATGTTATTCGAAATTTTTCGTGCGTTTAATTTCTAAATAAAGTCGCATTGGCCTAAATTATTATCACTACAATACTCAGAGAAATATATTCCACAACATATATTAATTTCTCCCAAATCCGTGATTCCCATGTTTGATACTCCCCTTGTGAGATTCAGCCCCTAAAAACTTAAAACCTTTTTTTAGAGCCCCGATCAGCCGGACACTCATTATCAGTTTTGAAACCATGAAAATGACAAATCGCTTGTAGACTTTCAATCACATTTCGCTTGTAGACATTCAATACCGAAGACGAAGGGAAAAATTCGACTTCCGTGATGGGGCCCCGCTGCTCACGGCGTTGTTATTTAAAAAATAGAAATTTTGGATTTTTTTGAAAGAAAATATATCTTCATAAAGGCCTTCCAGTTCACTATTTAAAGTTCTTTTTTAATATTTAAAAATAAAACACAAAGGCAATTGGCGGATAAGTATGAGTCAGAATGCCCCTAGCCTTTGATGTTTTTCCTGCTAATTGCTATCGGCATAAAATTGAAATTTACTGAGATTCAGCCCTTAAAATCTTAAACCCTTTTTTAAAGCCCCGATCAGCCGGACACTTATCAGCAGTTTTGAAACCACTAAAATGACAAATCGCTTGTAGACTTTCAATCACATTTAGATTTCTTGAAGATACCGAAGATAAAGGGAAAAATTCGACTTCCGTGATGGGGCCCCGCTGCTCACGGCCTTTTTATATTGTTTATTTTAAAAATTTTTAACAGAAATCAAGAGAGTAGTGTGTGTTGGTGTTTGTGTGAATCGAGTATATACACATCGGTGTGGAAACATCGCACACATATATAATACGTAATCAATTAATCATTGATCGCGATCGGTCTCTGTGGTTGTTTTGATTATTTCTGGATGCCGCAGCCGTGGGATTGAAAGTGTTAATAAAACATTGTGTTTTGGAAATTTATCAAAATTGGTGCTGTTTAGCTTACAAAATACAAATTGGCATATTTTTTTAATGTCATTCTTATTTTTTCATGATAATTTACTTTTTCCGAATAAAAACAGACAATTCCAACTTAAGCCATCTGGTGACGAATGAAAATTACTACCAAGAGGCTAAATATTAAATCACGCCTTCATTTAATTTCCCAATAGAAAGTAAAAGGTTCAGATAATCATATTATGAAAAACCTAAATACAGCGGTCAATTTAAACATGCAAGGGTACAAAAATTAGGGGAGAGCTGAAAATTGGTATGAATGTTCGGAACACCATTATAAATACGTGTTGAAAAGCCCTCATCGATCCTGTACGTGGAAAAAATTTTATTCAAGGTCAAAGGTGTCAAAAATGGGTTTTTCGCGTTTTTCAGCAAAACGGTAAGTTTTATCATAAAATTAGGTTAGACAAAAATTGTAGATCATATAATTATCTATAAAAAATGTCTGAATACTTTTTTTTCTAAGAGCTACCGTTTCTGAGATATAACTATTACAAAAGTTTTAATCTTCATAATATGCACACATTTCCACGCCACCTATGAGGTAGTGTACTTTGCGGGTTTTTTTAAAGGGTTTCCCCGGTAGGCCTATTCCACGGTCTATGGTGATCCTGCTTAATTGAAAACTGTTGAATAATAAAAAAATATTAGTATTGGGAATGATGAAAGCGGTACAGATTAAAAAAAAAGTGAGGGAAATTATTCGTCAGATTCATAATCGTCTAATATTTCAGCTTCCTCTTCTTCTTGTTCTTCTCCGTATTGTTCTTGTTCTTCTTCTCGTTCTTCTTGTTTTTCTTGTTGGGTGTAAGTAAATTGCCTCAATAGCGATGCATCACATGTCTCCTCGTTGGTATCATACGAATCCTCTTCTGTTGGTGATTCAACATTAGAGCACGACTGGACTTGACAACTGGTACATGCAAGAGAACAAAACAACCCAACTTTTTTGCAGCCGCATATTACACTACACCTCTTAACATTTGTAACATTTACTGATTTTATCAACATAATTTTAGAAAAATTACGGTGAATTAACTAAATGGAAAACATAGAGGTTTATAGGTACGTAGGCTTATAAAATAATATTGATCATTATTTTCTGAGAATTCTAAGATTAAACTACTTCGAAAAAACCAATACCTATTCCATTATTTCATTTGTCTATAAAAATATCCTCTACCCTCGGGTAAAATTATTTTTATTAAATACCGAGCATAGACTAGCGTATCGAAAGTCGGTTTTCAGAAACTGTTTTAATAGAGTGGAAAAGTTCTGACATTCTCTACTACTCATAGGATTTTGTCAACGTCCTTCTTTTATCCGCCAGCCGCCCTTTTCTGCAGCGTCAAGTATCAAGTTGTACGAAAATTAGACCAGCGAGCGCAGATTGGTCGCCCTAGACCCAGGTCTAGTCAGTCTTATGGAAAGTCTGCCTTTGGTGGTAAAACTGGCTGAGACTATAGGTTTAAATATTGTAGTTATAAAATGTTGCCGCCTATTTCTAAACTTTTGTGGCAGAAATCAGGTACTCTTAGATATACGACATCCAGGTGTAGGGGGGTACGCAACCGTATTTGTATAAGCAATAGTGGAAAAGTTCGACATTAATTACACTAGTCTACAAGATTTTTGCCCTTGAAATGAAAAGTGTTTTTCTTAACGATTGCGGTGCTCTGAGTTTCAAAAAAATTATGAAAAAAATCCAGCACGTCACATTTAAAAAATATTTATTACTTTTTATTGACAAGAAATGATGGTACAAAAATGTTAAAAAAAATTAATAATGAACTACCTTAGCTTTTTTTGTACTTTTTGTGTTTGTGTCTCTTACATTAAACAAGCAATAGTTACTTAACATAGCTTGGTCCCAGTATCCCTCATAATTTTGCTCAAAAATTTTCAAGTCCTAATGAAAATGCCCGCCATCCTCGCTACTGACGTTTCTGATATTTTCAGGAAAGAAATCGAGGTGTGATTGCAAGAAACGAATTTTCAGGGACATGTTGACACCACTCCGTTGAAAATTATGTAACAAATCCGCAACTAATTTTCGATAATTTTCTTTTTTTTGTTACCTAGGAACTTTTGGATAACAAATCATAATGAATATCAAACAGCTTCCTCAGTATTCGAAATGCTGTCTTTAAATATCTCATCCTTTAATATTTTTTTTATTTACGGTCCAATGAAAACACGTTTCTTAAATTTCACCTCAGAAAGACCAGAAAAATGTTTAAAGGCTGCATTAGTTTTGTCTAACGCCTTGACAAAATTTTTAATTAAACCTAATTTTGTGGGGGTATCAGAGACACTTATGTTTTATATTCATTTTACCAGGGATATCTCCTGTTGTTAGACCGAGATTCTGAAATAACAAAAATAAACTTCTTTGAGTGATTCCGTTATGGGATATCCTTTCTTAGATATAATAAGTTCACCGCAAACGTAACAAAAATTGTCAAGATGCATTATACACAATCTTTTTGACATTTTGGAAACAAATAATTATTTAACTGAACGTCACACTGTATCGAAATTTAAGAATAAATTCAAAACAAACTTGAGCCGTGAATAGTCGAAACTAAAATGTGTTGATAATTTGAAACTGTGACGTGATAAAAATAAAAAACGCCGTGAGCAGCGGGGCCCCATCACGGTAGTCGAATTTTCACCTTCATCTTCGGTATTGAATGTCTACAAGCGAAATGTGATTGAAAGTCTACAACCGAATTGTCATTTTGTTGGTTTCAAAACTGGTGATGAGTGTTCGGCTGATCGAGGCTTTAAAAAAAGGTTTTAAGTATTTAAGGGCTGTATCTCAGTAAATTTCAATTTTGTACCGAAAACAGGTAGCAGAAAAAAAGCCAACACAATTCGTACGAGGACATTCCTGCCCATGCTTATCCGCTAATTGCCTTTATGTTTTAGTTTTAAATATTAAAAAAGGACCTTCAATAATAAACTGGAAGGCCTTTATAAAGATATTTTTTCTTTCCAAAAAAATCCAAAATTTCTATTTTATAAATACTAAAAATCCAAAATTCCTAATTTATAAATAAACAGTGACTTTAATAACATTTTTAAATTACTTAATATGTATGTATTTCATTTGTCATAAAAGTAAGTTCACTTTTTTTTAAATTTTTTAAAATTACTATTCGCCTACTTGTATTTAGAATAAACATAATGCTTTTAAAACACATTTAACAATAGCATTCAATTCCGATGTAAAAATGGGAGAAGTGGGGGGAAAAGTGATGCGGACTCCCTACAAGGTACTAGCTGGATACTAACTGAATACACGTACAAAATTTCAGCCCTCTAGGTTTCCTTATGGAGTCTCTAGACGTGTTAGAAAACAAGCAAAAAAATTAAGGAAATATTGGCGTAAAAATCGTGGGGGTAAGGGTTAAAAGTTGAAACCTCCAAAAAACAGTGTCTGGCTATTAGCTTAACCTGTACACCAAATTTCAGCCCTCTAGGTTTATTTGGGGAGATTTTGACCCGAACGAAACTGTTAAAAAACAAGAAAAATCATGTTCTTTTGGGTATAAAAATGGTGGGGGTAGGGGTTAAAAGTCGAGACCCCCAAAAGGCACCTCCTTGATACTAACTCAATCCGAATACAAAATTTCAGCCCTCTAGGTTTATTCGGGTGACCTGTGCGAGTAGTACAAACTTCGAAAACGTCGAAAATGCATGAAATTGTAGCTTAAAAATGAGGGGGGTGGGGGTAAAATATTAAAACCTCCAAAAAGCACAACCTAAGTACGATCTTTATCAACACACCAAATTTCAACCCTCTACGTTAATTCTGGGGGGCTGGGGGCCTGTTAGATCCAGCGAAAATCGTTTTTCCCCCCTCTACTCCCACCATATCATCCTAGGAAGCTGAATTTTGGATATGTTGTAGATAATTGACCGAAACATTATTTAAAACCGGTTTGGAAAAGTTTTATTGCTTTTCCGCCCCCCACCACCCCCTTAAAGGTCGGGTCAGAAAAAAAATTTGCCCAAAATTTGACCCCACTTTGATAGTATGAGGTGCCTCGAAAATGAGCCCCATTTACCAAATTTCATCTCTTAACTTCCATAGGGGAGCCCTACACAAATTAAAAGGTGGCGGGAAAATATATATATATATATATATATATATATATATATATATATATATATATATATATCCGACATTTTTTTTTTCTACATATTCGTGTTCTACGGGTCCGAAAACGGATAGCGCCCCTACTCTCGCCTCTCGCAGCTCTTATCGTATAGACTGTATAAGTCTAATTTTTCGGAGAAAATTCGACTAAAAATATGTATGTTTGCGTTTAATTGTTGCAGTTAAATAGAAAAATATCAAATTCACTGAAAGGATAAAAAAATTTTTTAATTTTTTAAACTAGTGTTATTAGCAGAGCCTGATTTACATTAGAACATAGGGCTGCCAGGTTTTTTTAACAGACCCGCCGACAGAGGCTCCAAAAATCGCCCAAAACCGCTTACACTCAAAGTGTACCGCAAAAAAACCGCGCAGTTTTTAATAACTGGGTTAATTTGTCAATTCTATTGCTCAAAAAATGCAAAAAATACTGTCGAGGAGCAAAAAAAAAAAAAAAAATATTAAAAAAAATTATCTATCTCTCAAAAATTATTGTTGACGAGAAAAAAAAAACGAGAAAAATTGTTAATTATGATAATTTGGAGTACGTGGACACAATAGGGACCTCCTCAAAATTTATGATGAATTCTCCATGTGTGAAGTACTCAAGGCGCCTCGACATGAAATAATGGTAAATCCGACACGGGTTACATGCCTTAGTAGTTAGCTAACTATCTGAAGCTAACTACTAAGCCATGTAAGATGGCTCATCGGAATTGTATTTTTTAAGTTTTGGATTTCTGTGATAGGCTAAATTTTTCTCAGAAACCACTAATTTTTCTCAGAAACGACGACAAAAGAAGAGTAGATATTGTGGAAACCATAAATTAATTAGTAGTGCAGTATTTTATAAGACGAACATTTTATTTATAAAAATTCGAAAAGGCCTTAAAAATGCTGTTAACCGTTTTAGCTTTCCATAGGTAAAATGAAATTCGACGAAAGGGTGGGGTAGCCGGGGTTGTAGCTCCGAGGCCTGTGGTTGAAAAGCGAGCCCGTAGCTGTGGGTAGTGGGACCGGAAAAAGCAAAATGAGCTTTTCGACTACTATTCGAAGCGAGTAAGAACAACGTCTAAAGTAACTTTCTCCAGCTTATAAAGTAAGTTTAAGATAAAAATTATAAAATATAATTTTCGTACACTTTTAAGAATTTTTTATACGAAATCATAGAACTAGATAAATGAAATTGATAGGACCAAAAGTCGATGAAGAAAGTATGTTTTTAAGAGAAAGGAAAATGTGGAAAACGTAAGTATACATTTTATAGTACAGACTAGAGATGGGAACCGGGCCGGCAATTTTAAGGGGCCCTTCGGGTCATAGCGAGTCCCACCGGGAACGGATATGATTTTCTTAAAAAGGGTGGGAGTGAGATCGGGCGGCAGTGAAGAAAAGGCACGGGGGCGGAAATGAATGGGAGTGAAAATTTTACTGCAGGAATGGGAAAGAATGGAAGTGTTAAGCACAATCGGAGCGGGCGGGAATGGATTAAGGAAATTAGTTTTTATTTATATGAAAAATTTTCTACATAGCTTAATATTTAAACTGTTAATGCATTCTTTTGATATGTCCATATCCACTTCTATCAGTTTAACTTTAATTCAACACGCAAACTTCAACCAAGCTGATACGGCCACATTTAAATTCAGCTACCAACAATTTTAAGGTCGTAAATGATGATGTCGAGTCCCCGTACACAACGTTCAGTTCGTCTTAATAACAGCTCGATACCCAATTTTTAGTCGAATTTTTCATCTGAAAAATTAGACTTATACAACCTAAACGATAAGAACGGGACGAGGCGAGAGTAAGGGCGCTATCCGATTTCGGACCCGTAGAACACGATTCTGAAGAAAAAATGTCCGATATATATATATATATATATATATATATATATATATATATATATATATATATATATATATATATATATAATTAAGTTCACTCGAAAAATAATAGAATTTTTAAAAACAATTACAATTTTATTTTATTTAATCTTTAGTCACAAATGGATAATTACAAAAATTTATTATTACAATAATCGTCAATACAATAAGCTTGTAGTTTTATGTCGAGGAAGTAACTTGTCGGAAGAAGCTGGTCGGTTAATCTTCTTTATTCTAATGCTGATTCGATATGCACGTGTCACTGAATCAGTTTCCCAGTGAAGCGATGTTTGTGAGAATTGTGAATTATGCATTTTTGATACAGTGCAATTTCATCATTTCCGTTGGATTGAATATGTGAAATCAACATTTGAAACCTGATACTCTCTGCAGTGTCATCATTTGTGTGTCTATTGTGTTAAGAGTGGGAAGAGACTGTAACTCCTCCCTCCTCAGTAGAAAGCGACGGCCAAAGGAGTTTTACATCTTTGGTTGGAGCTGGGGTTGTATGCTGTTACTTCTATTTCCTTTGGTTTCCATATTGTTCCTCTCCGAATGAAGAAGATACTAATAGCAACTATTAAAGGAGCTAAGATGAAATAGGTTACTGAAATGTGTAGCATTCCGTGTTTCTTTATTAATTGTATTTCCTCTCGGTTCTGGATATGGAAGTTTTTCAGTTTGTGTACGTCCAGTTTTCTTCGAATTTTGATGCGTTAACCTCGATATTATACGTCGGAACTAGATGAATTTCGTCTTCTTTTTCGGTTATTTGATTAGTGTATGTAATTTCGTTCATTGTTATGGAGCAATTCCGAAAATGTATTAGGATAGTTCCTGTGATATTTCGGTCGTTGATTCCACAAGTAGATGATAGGCTGGTCCCCAGAGAATTTTTTATGATGATGTAATTACCTCTCAGTGGTTTTATCTCCGTTACATTGTTAAAATCTTCGTAAATGCAGGAGGCAGGTTTATTGAGAAGCAGATTGCCAAAGCACTTTGAATGTTTTGTTTTGATACTGCGTGTTTTGAGGTGGCATATGTAGGTTTGCTCTACTCTGGGACACTCTTGGTCAACTAAATACGACTGATACTCGTTGGAAAGGACGTACGGTTGGATTATTTTTATTGTTTTTAGGGTATAAGTGGGCAATTGTTCTAGGTAATTTAACTGGTAGTTTTCGAAATAAAAATTGGGGATACGGGTGTTAAAAATTATGCTTGTATCATTATAGTAAGCTTGTAGCTCGAGAAGCTCGTATATTTGTTCATAATAGGCAATGGATATTGCTTGATGTCTTAGAGATGTGAAGGCATCTTCTGACTCATTTGGTAAAAGGATAGATTTGGAAACAATATTGAACTTGGCTAGATTTATTGAATGTGTAATATCTTTTAGATGCTCGTTTAAGGTGTCAATATTATAAGTCAATTGATACACGTACTGCATGAAATTTACGTCTTCTTCTACATGCCTATTGATGTTATTTGATGTCGAGTTTAAGTAATTATTGATTATAAATTGTTCTTTGCTAATATGTTCGGTTATGTTGTTAAATCGCTCAATCATTTGTCTATTGAGATGTATCTGTTTATTTAATTGGTCTGAGATATTATCCTGGTTTGTCATTAGTCTTTCAATATCTCTGTTAATTTGTAACGCGTCGTCATTGTCCAGGTTACCTGTAATTTGTTTGATCACTGACCCAAGTCCGTTTATCAGTCCTCGTTTAGTAAGTCGTTTGGGGTAGAGGGTGTGAAAATTATTTTCTAATTCTTGCAGTTTTAGATTAAGAGTGTTATGGAATCCTTTTAGGTATCGATTTTGTGTTATGAGTTTCACAGAATATTTAATCTTTGCGATGTTTTCCCTGTAATTATTTAGGTTTATTATATGAATGTAGTGGTTATAATCTTTCACTACTCGGGCCTGCCCTAGGTTCATCAACAGTATTCCCGGGTTTGTTAAGTCCGTCATTTCCATCTTTTGTCCCATTATCGTTGCCGTCAGTACTAGCCTGAAATTTAGATGGTCTTTTTAATTTCTGTTTGTGGAGTTTCCGATTTTTCTTATCTCTGATAGTAAGTCTCCTATTTTGTTTTACAAAGGTTTCTTTAAATTTTGTATCTAGCTTATTGTTATGTTTATTCTCTTGTAAGTAGGCTTTTGTGTTAGGCTGGTAAGTTAGTGGTTCGTCTCTGTCTCTATTTAGTTTAATAATTAGGTCGTGTTTCTTTTCTAGGGTACGATTATATACTTTTTCGTATAATTCTCGTTGTTTGTTATTGATTTTTTGGAGGTCAGGTTTTACATTTAAGTCGTATGGTCTACCAAAAAATAGCTCGAACGGGGTGTATTTGGTTACTGTGTGTATTGAGTTACTGTAGGTGAAAACTGCAGTTAAGAGTTTACGTTTGGGGGACATGGTAATATCATTATTGTCGTTATGAACTATACGATATATTTCTAAAAGTGTCAAGTGAAAACGTTCAACTGGGGAGTTGGCGTTTGAGCTACGAACAGAAATGATGTGTAGGTTAATATTGTATTATTCGCAGGATTCCTTGAATCGTATTGAGTCAAAACCTTTCTCAGAATCCGCGACTAGTGTTTTGGGGTGACTGTATATTGCTATGAATTTTGAAAGGGCATCAATCAAATGTAAACTGTTCCTTGTATCTAAGAGATATGCTTGAGCGAATTTCGAAAATTTGTCAATAATTGTGAATATGATGTTTTTGTCGACGTAGAATATATCGCAATGTGCTATTTCTAATGGTTGGGATGGTGTTGATGTTAACTGAAATTTCTGTTTGGGGGGCTTTCTATCATATTTGTTTTCGTTACAGATTTTACAATGACTTATATAATAGGATACTTTAGATTTAAGATTCGGGAAATAGTATTACCGTCTCAAGTGCGCTATTGTTTCATTTATTCCCCGACGGTTATTGTTCTTTTGGTAATTCGAGATTATTTGGTTTTGTTCGTCATCGTTCAGTATGTCGGCTAGAATTTTTCGGCATAACAAACAGGTCTGTCTTGTCCCACGGGACCTTGGGAAAATATGGCCCCTATAGCAATGTTGCTGGCATCTGTTTTCAGATTGAACGGTCTGGTAAAGTCGGGGTATGCTAAAACGGGTTCGTCTATTAGTAGTTTTTTGCACGTTTCGAAAGTCTTTACATAGTCGGGAGTAAGTTTTATTTCTTCTCCTTTCTGTAAGCATTGCGTCATGGGTTTTGTCAGCTTCGCGAAGTCCTTAATAAACTTTCTATAATATCCTAAGAGACCAAGAAAGCTTTTAATTTCTCGCGCTGTTTTGGGGATCGGGAAGTTAACTATAGCCTTTATTTTATCTGGGTTCGGTTTTACACCCTCGCTGGATATTACGTGTCCGAGAAATGCTACTTCCTTACAGAGGAACTCGCATTTGTCTGGTTGGATTTTTAGATTTGCTGCTCGAAGTCTATCAAAAACTTTCTGCAAGTTCTCAATATGCTCTTGTAGTGAGGTAGAGTAGATGATTATATCAGCCATATACACAAGACATATTGTACCTTGCAGGTCGCCGAGAACGTTATCCATTACCCTTTGAAAGGTCGCTGGTGCATTCTTCAGTAACAACTTCGACATGGGAATACCAATCGTTAGCGCGATATATTCCTTCAGGTATAATTAAGTCTCTCTATTTCTATTGGTTTAATGTAAATATCCCCTGACTGAATATCTACAGGTAAGTATGCTATTATTTTGATATTAGGTGGAACTCTATACAATTTTGACATGAAATTTGGTTTCAATAGTAATGGTATAGTTGCTCTTTTCGTAACTAATGTCTTGTTATTGAAGTCTAAGTTTGCTTGAAGTTGTGTCAGTAAGTCTAGTCCAATTAGTCCATCGAAGTATTAATGAAATTTAAAAAGCAGAAATTTAAATGGCTCTGTGTGTTAAATTCTGTGAATCCGTTTAGTGTTACTTGTTTGTCTATTGTATGTTTGTTAAAGACAGTTGTTATGGAAATTGGTTTAAATGTTTGAACTAAATTTTTGTGAATTAATTTCGGATCTAAAAATGAACTAGAACTGCCTGTGTTAATGAGAAATTTTAATAGCTGACCGTCTGAGTCTCTAAAATGAATGTATGGTAGAACGTTCGTGTTATGAGTGTTTACGTCTAAATATCCGATTTGCCGTTCGAGGCTGCTGGCAGAAAATTTTCATCATCAATTTCCATTTCGTCTTTAATGAGGGTGAAATCACCCAGTTGTTGGTAGTACTGGCTGTATTGGTGTTCGTAGGAGTCGGGTTCGTTAACTGTATTGTATAGGTAATATTCGTCAAATATTAGGTCTGAATGTATGTTCTGTTGTGCGTATTCCGCTTCTACTTAAAATAGTTCTTTTGATTTGAAATCTGGAGGAGCGGTGGTTTGAAAGTATCTATTCGGTGGGGGTAAATGATTGAGTTGAGCCCTGTATGAATTATTTTGGAATCTAGACATTCGTGTGTTACCGCTGGATGTATCCATTGGTACTGGTTTAGGTAATAATTGTCGAGGTAGTGGCTGTGACTGTATTTGTGTTGAATTTGGCTGCTTGAAGTTATTGGTATGAGGGGGTAAATTGTTAGGAAATTGTGTTCTTTGGTAATTGGATTGGGTCTGAAGGGTTCTACTGGTAATTTTGGTATAACATAGGTGGTCTGGTTGTGGAGTTTGGTAAAGAGTTTGGACGTGTTGTGTAATTTGTTGTGGGTTCACTGGTTGTAGGTTTGGTTGATGAAGGGGTCATATTCCTAACGTAATAAATATTCTGTTCTTTAAGACAATAGCTCAGCACTTCGGTCAATGAGTTTGGTTTCATTGCACGTATAGTCGAACCGATGGGATCTTTAAGTCCTATCAGAAATGTATTTAGACACATTTCACAATGAAGTTTTTGTTTTGCTTTAATTACGTTAATGTCCGGTTCATGTATTTGTATGTGGTTAGTCACAGAAAAGTAATTCGATTATGCGACTGTAAAATTGTTCGACTGTATCATTTCCTTGTTTCAGCGAGTGTAAATCCCTAATTAAGGAAGTTTCGTTTCTCTTATCACTATAATGTAATACGAGATTTCGCTTGATTTCGTGCCAGTTAATTAAGGTGCCATACATATTTAGTACTTCATTCGCTTGGCCGACTATCTTATTTCTAATTGCCCTAAGAATAAATTTTCCATAACTACTATTTTCTACATTTGGGATTAATGCTAGCAGCTCCTCAACATTGTTTAAAAAGTCATATTCCCATCAGTCAGTCTAGGATTCCCATCAAAAGTAGGTAAATCCTTTACCGCATCGGGTATTCTTAAACTATTGTATATTTCTAAAGGAGTCGGTTGCCATTATTGTGGTAGTGTTAATATTATTACTAACTAAATTATTTAAAAGGTTTGTATCAATTGAATTATTTACTAATACGTTATTAGAATATTCTGTATCAGTTAAATTATTAATTGTTTCGCTAATAGTGCTAATATTGTCTTGTTCAGGACAACTAGCAAGTTCGACACTGCTTCCGTGTTCTTCAGATATAGTATCGGAAGAACTTCCCCGTTTAGAATAAGGCGATACTCGTAATGATACAAGCTTATTTTTAGGACGAGTGGACATAGGAAGAAGCGAATAACAATTGTAATAATCGACTTACGTGAACCCGATATAGAACATTCCGTTGGTAATGTGCCTTCACCAGCTGATTTCTCCTGGTTCCGTTGATTGGTGTTGTAGGTTAGTAATCCAAACACTTGAAAGTGACCAGGTGATTCTGTGATTATATTGGTGCCGCTAGTAGTGGAAACCCTCCAAGTCTCGATTTTCTTTCGAGGTCGAAAAGTACTACCGATGATCCGACGATTAGCATTGTTCGCGAGTTTAACCGAAATTTCTAGAGCACACAATTATCCTATCGACTGCGCCAATTAAGTTCACTCGAAAAATAATAGAGTTTTTAAATACCCCTGTCGCAGCACCTGCATAACCTAGCGAATTTCCAGAGATTGGACACTGACGGATTTCATATAACAACCTGTATCTATCTGCAATAGTTTAGCTATCTAACGGTGAAAATATTTTCAAAGTCGGTTGAGTAGTTAATTTTTTAAAAATTTAAATTTTGCAAAAAGCCACTTATAATGGCAAAAAATTTCGCTTCTAAAAATCGAACGTATCTGGCTGACGAACCCATCCACGCTTTTTTGATTTTTGAGACTATTGGGAAATTTTCTATCTCTTAAGGTGCGAATCCACCGAAAAAACATTTGCTTCAAATGTTTGTAGTTGTTTGCAAATGTTTGCAACTGTTTGCGAACACACTGTCTCCACTGAACAAACCGTTACAAACGATAATCCGTTTGCGAATGTTTACAGTTGTTCCACGTATTCGTATTCGTATATAACTACATGTATATTATATCGCAATATGTATAATGTACATACATATTATGATACTCGTTTGTTGTTCGTACTTCGGGTATGTACTTCGTATTAACATACCGTCTCCACCAGAAAAACACAAAACGTACCAAACAACAAATTCCCTTTGATGTACCGACTTTGGACGAAACACTACAAACATTAGCAAACATTCGTGACGATCGTATCCACCAAACAAATTTTGTGTTCGCAAACATTTGCAAACAGGTTGCGCGCTTGGTGGATTCGTACCTTCACTGGTTACGTATATCAGTGCTGGTTACACTGGTTCCAGTAGTATAGAGACAGGTATGTTATCTCTAGTGCTCTATGGTCGCCAATATAATTATTAGATTTCGAATTTATTCTCTGATTATAGCGGTTAGTTTTCTTCTAAATTCAAATTTCATTGTTTGTTACATGCGTTTACATGCAAGCTGTCAATATTTTTATTTTTATTTTTATTAAATTTATTTTATAATTTAACCTAAATATAATATACTAATATACATAATATAACAAGTAAGTAAATATTAATTATCTATATGTATTTATAATCTATAATTATGTATTTTATATACTTTTCTCTTTAAATTTGATGTTTTTTTTTCTAGATACGACAAGGTTTAAGGAAAGTGGACGAAAATTATTTGGTTCTTATAAAGGATCGACAAAGATGAATAAAAAATTAATTTGATTTACGTTTGAAGACTAAAATTAAATGAATTTTTACTTAATGTAATTTTGATTTTGATTTAATAGAAGTAAAAATTGCTGTTATATTTGCAACAGATTTTAAACTGGAAGTCTTATTTATAAATTGAAAGAAAAGTTACGAAGCAAAAACAAAAAAATGAAGGAGATATTTGCCTTATAAAGAGAAAAAACCAAAAATCATAAAATAATTAATTAATGTATTTAAAAAAATAAATAAATAATAAAAACGTGTTTTCTTGTTTAATTTAACTAAATAATAGAATGTGTCAGTTTAACCAGCACTATTTTAAGCTAAATCTACTTTCCAATTTTAAATTATACTGTTCGCGAGTTGAAATGACTGACAAAATATGTGGAAATTATAGTATTTTTGGTAATTGCTATGAACTTGAGTATAAAATGGAGAATTTATTTTGTTCAAAACTGCCGCAATACTTTGAGAAATAAAATATATTTTCTGTTAATAACACCAAAATAAATAAATAATAAAAACGTGTTTTGTTGTTTAATTTTACAAAATAATAGAATGTGTCAGTATGCCAGCACTATTTTAAGCTAAATCTACTTTCCATTTTTAAATTATACTGTTCACGAGTTGAAATTACTGACAAAATATGTGGAAATTAAAGGATTTTCGTGTATTTTCGGTAACTGCTATGAGTATAAAATGGAGAACTATTTTGTTCAAAACTGCCGCAATACTTTGAGAAATAAAATATATTTTCTGTTAATAACACCAAATTTTCCACCGCAGGTGCTGAAGTATACGAAATTTTACTAATTAACTTACGAAATTAGCTTTTTGTGTTTCATTATTCTTATTTATTTGTACAAGTTTTTATTATTTTCAAAAGAAATATATTATGAAAAAGAATATGTTAAAATTTTTATGCATTTCGTATGCTTGAATGCATCCACCTGAATTGTCAAATACATAAATTACGTATAATTCAAGAATTTTATGTTAGAAATTATAACAATTTGATATTTATTTTGTTTTGAATCTATTATTGGTAGAAAAAAATTATTTGAAATGTAAAACAAAAAAAAAAAAAAAAAAAAAAAACGAGGCATTCCAAATAAGTCATCTATTTCAGGTTTGGTCGAAAATGAGTTAGCGATGAAAATGAATTCTTCAGCTTGCATTGCTTAGTACAGTTTATTCAAAAAGGGGTTTTATTTCAAATTACAGTTATAGCAAAACTGGCCTTAGCAGTAAGTTGTGATAAAACTACCCTTTTTCATTTTTTTCCTTAAATAACTCGTTTTGTATGAATTAGGCGATTTTCGTTTTAGAACGCCTCATATTTCTTAATTAAAAACAAAATGACAATGGTATTGACAATCGTCTACTTTGTGTATAGATATATAAAGACACGTTTATGCTGGTGGATAATATAAAAGATTTATTCAAATAAAGAAAAATTACAGTCTAATTGATAGAATATCATAAATATAATGATTTGCTTATAATTATTAGACATTATTTTTTAGTATTTTATAATCAATCTGATCAAATTTTTGAAATATATTAAGGACAGTCTAAACAGAGTTTACGGTATGCGTGTAATTAAACTAATAACATGGGGTATGTTAAACTGATGTTAGACAAGGACAAAAAATTTTTAACCCAAAATTTTGTAAATTATTTTTAATTTTTCTGGAGAACCAGCTGACAAACAGGTGTAGCTCAGAGGACCTTTTTAATAAAATTTCGTGTGCTTTTCGCACTGGTATAAAAAAAACCTTTGAATTCTAATGTTTTTAGCAGTTAGGACACTTTTTGTCAAAAGTGCCCAAAAACCAACTTCTGGGCATCTGATGTGTCTGGCTAACGAACTTAGCCTAGCAAATCGAGAATCCAGTTTGCATACCAAATTTCATAAGCATTAAACGTTTCGTTCGAGAGTTATCGCGTACACACATAAATACATATATATATATATATATATATATATATATATATATATATATATATATATATATATATATAAATTTTAGTGAAGTAGATTTTCGGGTTCTAGAGGCTCCGAAACAAATTTCTGCCATAGTCCCGGGCTTAGCTCTTACTATAAAAGCTACGGTAATAGTTGAATTTTCATTCTGAAAATTCGCTAAAAGAATTACAATGTTATTTTATTTAATCTTTAGTCACAAAACAATAATTACAAAAATTTATTATTACAATAATCGTCAATACAATAAGCTTGTAGTTTTATGTCGAGGAAGTAACTTGTCGCTGGTCGAAATACGAAAAATACGAAATATATTTTTTCTCAAAACGGTACAATATTTTACAACGTTTTTATGTAATTACAATACTTCACTTAATTCTAGGTACCTGCAACTAGTGCTTAACCCTAACCTAACATATACAATTTTAAGTAATACAATACATGAAAATACTTAATTGTTAATGGCTCTATACAAAGGAAAATTTTCAAAAAACCTTTAAACATGAATAATTAAAAATAAAATAAAAACTTAACCTAAAAACACTTACGCACACACTTTCTCTTCACTTACTCCGTCCGCACGTACATATTTGACCGCCCTCCGGGGCCGAGGGCAGTCACGGTGGGGAGATATCCATCGGCAGGATGAATTTCTTGCTCCGCTTGGACAGCGTCTTTGAAGGCAGGAACATGTCAGCAATTCGGTCGTTGTGGTGAAGACGGCATCTGGCCAGGTGACGTGAATGTAGTCAAGAACAGGTTCAACGCCTGATTCTTGATGTAGATGACGTACCGGGGTACGTCGCGGGGCGTTCAGGATAAGACGAAGTATCCTGTTCTGAAACAGTTGCAATTTGGCAATGTTGCCAGATGAAACATTGCACCACACAGGTGCGGCGTATGTGACGATGGGCCGGATGCACGTCTTGTACAGCTGTATCTTCTTCGCCGTCGGGATGACATTGGAGATGAGTAGGGGCCGCAGTCGGGCAGCAGCACGTTCGCCGGCGATTCGTCGTCGTGTTACAGCTGTCTTGAACGTGAGTTTACGGTCGAGGTACAGACCGAGGTATTTGATGACAGGTGATGTGGTGATTCGGGAGTCGCCGCATCGAAGCTGGGAACGTGGAAGCAGCCTAGAGTGTGTGAAGATGGTCGCCTCCGTCTTGTTGGAGTTGACTTTGATGCGGTTCTCCTGGAAGTAGTCCTGGAGGGTGGTGAGCGCCTTTTCAATCCGCCTATCAGCAGTCGACTGGTTCGCTCTCGTTGATGAGGTGAAGACGGCAGTATCATCAGCGTACAGGGCGATCTGGACCTTGGGTGGCATCTTGGGGATGTCGCTGACGTATAAGCTGAACAAGACTGGCCCAAGGATCGAACCTTGGGGCACGCCTGCTGGTATCTGTAGGACGCTGGACTTGGCGTCGCCGCTTTCGACATAAAAGCTCCGGTTGGTGAGGTAGTTCTGGATGATCTTGGTGATATACATTGGTACATCATGGGACTGCAGCTTGGCGATGAGGTTGGCGTGCCATACATTGTCGAAAGCTTTCTCGATATCCGGAGATACCAGCGTTGTGTTCAGCTTCTTGCGTAATCCGCGGGTGATGTGGTCGGTAATCCTAACGAGCTGGTGCGTCGTTGAGTGACCGGATCTGAAACCAAATTGATCATTTGGGATTAGTTCATGTTCTTCTATGTGTGATAGAAGGCGGGTATCGATGACTTTTTCAAGGAGTTTGCTGATCGAGGGAAGCAGACTGATAGGTCGGTAGCTGGTAGGGAGGTTGGGTGGTTTTCCTGGTTTGGGAAGAGGAACAACTTTTGCCACTTTCCACTGTTGCGGAAAATAGCTGAGTTGTAAACAACTGTTGAAGATGTGTTTCATTTGAAGAAGAGCTTTCTTCGGCAGCTTTTTCAGGTGCCGGTTGGAGATGGTGTCGGCGCCGGGGGCCTTATGATTTCTTGCTTTTCTAATGTGTTTACTGATCTCGTCCACAGTTGTGGGTTTGATAGTAGTCGGCAGGACAGACGCATTCGCGACTTCGGCTGCTGCTCGTGCAATACCCTCGCTTTCACGTGGATGTGGCAGCTGCTCTCCGATGCGGTGCGCCTCCTGGAATGAATCCGCGATAATTTGGATTTTCTCCGAAGAATCTGTAACTAACAAATTGTCTTTGTTTAGTGCCGGTATTGTCGCGTCACGTGGTTTGAACGAGCGAATTAGCTGCCAAAAGTCCTGGTTGGAGTCAATCCGCTGTTCAACGTAGTCGTTACATAGTCGTCCGCGTTCGTCGCGTATTTTGTCACGTATCTGTCTGGTTAGGTCCGTCTGTAAGTCCTTGTAATGTATCTGTCTTGTCCGCTGGTACAGTCGTCTTTGTCTGTTCCGTTCCCGGATTAGTTCAAGGATTTCGGGACTCGGGTTATAAGTGTAGGTGCTGGGGACACGTTTGGTTGGGATACAATGCTTACTGGCTTCACCAATTTCGTGCTGCAGCTCCTCCAGGACAGTGTCGACATCACGAATAGTTTCAATATCCTTTCGAACATTGATACCTTCGTTTATCATAGTCCTGAATTTGCTCCAGTCCGCATTAGCAAAATCCGGCACTGTTACGGGTTTAAGTTTTTTCACACGAAAGCAGAAGTCCGTAATGACAGGAACGTGGTCGGATTCAGGTCCTTGGATGGTGTAGGTATGACAGGAACGGGTATTCATGTTTTTGATAATGGTTAGATCGATGGTGTTGCAAAGGAGTCCTTTTGCTCGCGGGTAGTGTGTGGGACCGTCCGGGAACAGTAGTTCGGTTCTAGTCTCTTCGAGAAGCCGCATTAAAATCCTCCCGTTGCTGTTGATATCAGTCGTTGCCTTATTCCACGCTGGGTGGAACGCGTTGAAGTCGCCAGTCAGTAGTGTATGAGGACTGCGGTCAAGGAGCTTCTCGAAGTCGTCCGCATCAATTTGGCCGGGTGTGTAGGCGGCGGTGATGATAAATGGTGGCGTCGCCTCGATCAGCACGCTGACATGTTCGGTATGGATTTCGAGGTCCGGCATTGCACTATGCTTGACAGCCCTACGGATGAGCAGTGCAACCCCCTCTCCTTGGCGGTCTTCCCTATCTCTACGGTGGATTTTGTAGCCTGGAACAGAAAAAGTTTTATTAAGTTTGAGCCAGGTCTCTGTGATGGCAGCAGCATCAACGTTGTGGGTGTGCAGCAGAGCGAGAAGTTCTTCTTTCTTCATCAAAAGACCATCGCCGATGTTCAGGTTGAGTAGGCGAAACCGCTTAGTTAAAACGGCTGGCTCACTCGTAGATAGCAATGGCACGTTGGAAGCCATCGGAGCAACTACGAAGTTTGCTGTTCAATTCACGAACAGACTGTATCATGGTTTTGATATCACATAACTGATTCAGTTGACTCAGCTCTGTGACGAGTGTGAAAAGATCATCCGATGGTGATCCAGAACTGGATGTGGATGGGATTGGGGCTTGTGTTGGTTCAGGAGCGGGACCGGGAATTCCTGGAGCTGGTGCAGGTGGTGGGGCAGGAGCAATTGCTTATGGCTTTTGTGAGGGACGTTGGTGCCGTTGTGGAAGTGCTGGGAAGTGGTGTACGTTCTCCAGAACTGGGGCCGGTGCTGGAACAACTGGAGCAGGAGCTGTTGTTGCGGTCTTGAACCATGGGTTGAAAGTGGGGGCCGGTGCCGGAACGAATGCAGGTCGCTTTGGGGGCGTGCGCCTGGACTGCACTCTTCGCTGGTATTCCAGGAGGGCTGGACACTGCCGGTAATTTGCCGGATGTGACTCGCGGCAGTTGGCGCAGGTGGCTGGAGTATCTCTAGTCTTCGTACAGGTCTCAGTGGCGTGCGTGTCACCGCATTTCACGCACCGATATTGGCTGCCGCAGTTTCGAGATGCGTGTCCGTGCTTCTGGCACCTGAAACATTGTGTAGTGCCGCCGGTCTTCTTATAGCGTTCCCAGTATGTCCGGGTTTCCAAGACATACGGGATCTTCTCGATTTGGGACAAAGAAGTCCCACTGGCGAAGTTAACCTTATAACTTCCCATTGTACGCCCTTTCATTTCAAAGACAGCTATGACGCTGAACTTTTCGTCTAACTCCTGCTTTGTGTCCTCGGCGCTGTCCGTCGGCATTTCACGGAGTACCATCTCCGTCGGTTTCTCTTCGGATAAGGTATAGGTGTGATGATCCACCTTGCCCTCTAAAACCCGTAATAGATTGACCCGATCGGCTGGGTCCTCCACGAAGATGCGGCACTAGGACCGCGAGTATTTGAAGGTCCATGGCCTTGTGCAGGCCATCTTGCACAACTCGACGAGCTGCGCGTGCGATTTTAGTCGTTCATGCATAACGATTGGTGGAAGCCGACGTCGGGGGGCGGCGGCACTGGTACTGGCGGCGGGTGTAGTGGATGCTGCGGCAGCGGGTCCGGAAGATGGTTTTGGCACCGGCTTCTGGGTATCAGCAGTCGGGACGGCGGCGGCGGCGGCAGGTGGCTGGAACACCAGAGCTGCAAATTTATTCGCATGCTCCAATGGGGCGGGGATAGGAGACGACGGCGGTCTTTTCGATGTCTTCTTTCGGATTTCAAATCCCGAGTGGCATGGGTCCGTTTCCATCCTGTCCGAAGCGCAGGATGGCTCTTCTTTCTTCTGTTCGGCTGCCGCCAGCCGAACGGTCTCCTTGTTGATCCTGGCGGCAGTGAACCGCAACTTGTTTCCATTGATTATCTGTCTCTTGTAGACAGTGTTGTTGTTCTTCAATTTCTGGATACCTGAAACAGAAATTTTGAAAATATATTAATAAATTTAAATTTAAACAAAATATGATACTGTGCAACAAAGGTACATATAAATGCACCAATAGAAACACAGTCAAATACTCTGTAATTATTGCGAATATAAAAACTCCAATAATAATATTCAGCTAGGCGAGTCGATGTTTCCTCAATCGAATCTAATCGCTGAATGTCGCTGGTCGGTTAATCTTCTTTATTTATAGGCTTCATAATGCTGATTCGATATGCACGTGTCACTGAATCAGTTTCCCAGTGATGCGATGTTTGTGAGAATTGTGAATTATGCATTTTTGATACCACAGAGGACAGAGGTACAATATGTATCTCTCCACTACTGGAATCAGTGTAACCAGTAAGAGATAGAAAATATGTTATATACGTGCACGGTGTTTACTTTGTATTGGCGCGCGACACTGTGTATGTGTGCGTAATCGAAATAGAGGTGGAAGTCACGTGACCCTCTTCGCATACATATGTGTGATAACAAAACGCAGCGTTTGGGGGGTTCTACAGTACTAACAACAATCAAATCCACTGTTGTTTGACTGAGCTTCACTGGGTGAATGCCAGTGAAGCCTGACTACCTACGAGCTTAAGGAACACAAAAATGCACACTGCAGATTTCATGATAGAGATAGTTGCTGTGTCTCGATTACTCCAAGTTTGATACAGTGCAACTTCATCATTTCCATTGGATTGAATATTTGAAATCAACATTTGAAACCTGATACTCTCTGCAGTGTCATCATTTGTGTCTATTGTGTTGTGGTTTTTATTAGGTTTCGTTGTTTTAGGTTAGGTTATGTAATTTTCGGTATCGATAATTTTCGATAAGGAAAACAATAATATTCATTGAAAAACAATCCTAATAAAGACCTTACATATGATAGTCCAACTTCAGAACCACTTATTGTGACATTATTTTACCCACTATCAGTGTGTTAATTGCAAAAATTAGTGTATATAAACTAGCATGTAACTTAAGAGGGTGACTCAACCCCTCTCCAATGTTGCTCAACCTGAATTCTGAATTCGAGAATTTCATTTCTACGTTATTCTAATTGTCTTAAGCTATTTTCCATGAAGAAGAACTTCTTGAAATACCCAAATAGTACGATTATTCGACATAGTCACCCTCTAGTTAACTACCCCTAGATTTCAAATCTGTAAACAAAATTTTTATATTGTTTATTTTTCACCCCCTATTTTCAAAATTAACCCCCAAATTTTAACCCCCAACCACCCCTGTTGATGTAATTTGAACAAATTGCATATCAATAGATAGCTCTTTAAAAAAGAGTAACATCGCCAATTTAAAATTTTGCTCTATCTCTTACTGTTTTCGAGATATTTGAAAAATTAAATTTTTACTCCAATTTTTGGAGGGCGATTTCACCCCTTCAAACCGTTTTTCCTTAGATAAAAAAAATACGTGTCCCTTAGTTTTTAGTGTTCTACGATATATTTAAGTTTCATCAAAATCGATAGGTCCGGCCTCGGGACCTTTACTTGTTAGAAACTCTCTGAGTAAACCTAGAGGGCTGAAATTTTGTATCTGTATTTATTTAATATCGAGGGTGTGTCCTTTAGGGATTCCACATTACCTTGCCCCCCACTTTTCCATTTTTACATCGGAATTCAATAGTGTTGTTATATGTGGCTAAATGTGCTAAATTTTCATAATAATATAGTAGGCTTAATAAGTTTAAAAAAAACAAATGAATTAAATACTATCATTTATGACGATTGAGTACTTAATCAAACATATTAACATATGTTTCCTGGAGATACCACAGGTGTTAAATTGTGGAAGCATGACTCCATTTTATTAAACCCAACTTGTAACCACGGAGACTTGTTTATAAATATTACATAAACTATATGTCATTTCAGTTAAATTTAACCATGTTTCGTCACTTTGAACTTAAATAATTCCCGTTTTCTTGGCTTAACTCTTTTATGATTGCAATTACGTAAATTTTAAATTTGCAGTTTATTTTTAGAAAAGAATAGAAGATTGATTTGTTTCGAATATAAGAATTATTTAATTTTTTAACGAAAACTCATGATCAATTGTATCTGAAATGAGGTATGGTTTGACCGCTATTCAAGTAATTACATCAGTTATTTTAGCGTATCTCGAAAACTCGAAATTCAGCTATTACGGCCGCTCTCATGACGAAATATGAGACCGATATATATATATATATATATATATATATATATATATATATATATATATATATATATATATATATATATAAAGTAGACTTATACAGTCTATACGACAAGAACGGTGAGAGGCGAGAGTAGGGGCGCTATCCGTTTTCGGACCCGTAGAACACGAATATGTAGAAAAAAAATGTCTGATATATATATATATATATATATATATATATATATATATATATATATATATATATATATATTCCCGCCACATTTTAATTTGTGTAGGGCCCCCCTATGGAAGTTAAGAGATGAAATTTGGTAAATGGGGCTCATTTTCGAGGCACCTCATACTATCAAAGTGGGGTCAAATTTTGGGAAAATTTTTGATCCGACCCAACTTTTGAGGGGGTGGTGGGGGGCGGAAAAGCAATAAAACTTTTCCAAACCGGTTGGAGATAATGTGTCGGTAAATTATCTACAACATATCCAAAATTCAGCTTCCTTGGATGATTTGGTGGGAGTAGAGGGGGGAAAAACGATTTTCGCTGGATCTAACAGGCCCCCAGCCCCCCAGAATTAACGTAGAGGGTTGAAATTTGGTGTGTTGATAAAGTTCGTACCTAGGTTGTGCTTTTTGGAGGTTTTAATATTTTACCCCCACCCCCCTCATTTTTAAGCTACAATTTCATGCATTTTCGACGTTTTCGAAGTTTGTACCACTCGCACAGGTCACCCAAATAAACCTAGAGGGCTGAAATTTTGTATTCGGATTGAGTTAGTATCAAGGGGGTGCCTTTTGGGAGTCTCGACTTTCAAACCCTACCGCCACCATTTTTATACCCAAAAGAACATGATTTTTCTTGTTTCTTAACAGTTTCGTTCAGGTCAAAATCTCCCCAAATAAACCTAGAGGGCTGAAATTTTGTGTACAGGTTAAGCTAATAGCCAGACACTGCTTTTTGGAGGTTTGAACTTTTGACCCTTACCCCCACGATTTTTACGCCAATTTTTCCTTAATTTTTTTGCTTGTTTTCTAACACGTCTAGAGACTCTCTAAGGAAACCTAGAGGGCTGAAATTTTGTACGTGTATTCAGTTAGTATACAGCTAGTACCTTTTAGGGAGTCCACATTACTTTTCCCCCCACTTCTTCCATTTTTACATCGGAATTGAATGCTATTGTTAAATGTGTTTTAAATGCATTACTTTTATTCTAAATACAAGTAGCCGAGTAGTAATTTTAAAAAATTTAAAAAAAAGTGAATACAATTTTTTAACAAATGAAATACATACATATTAAGTAATTTGAAAATGTTATTAAAGTCACTGTTTATTTATAAATTAGGAATTTTGGATTTTTATTGTTTATAAAAATATCTTCATAAAAGCCTTACAGTTTACTATTTAAGTTCCTTTTTTAATATTTAAATACCCCTGTCGCAGCATCTGCATAACATAGCGAATTTCCAAATCTTGGGCACAGGCGGATCTCATCTAAGACCTGTACCTATTTAAAATAGTTTAGCTTTCTAAGAGTAAAAGAATTTTTAAAATCGGCTGGGTAACTAGTTTTGGTATTTTTAGGGACCCAAGAACCCGAACGAATTTTGTGCAGCATAGTTGTATCCATCTAAAATAATTTAGTTCTCTAGCAGTGAGAAATTTTTTAGCATCGGTTCGATAGCTTATTACTGGCGTTTTCGGATCTGCAAGATCCCTGTGGACCTCATTAAAAAATCAGCTCGACCGTATATTCTAGGCGGACTTTATGTAATATATATATATATATATATATATATATATATATATATATATATATATATATATATATATATATATATATATACTCAAAACCCATTGTGTAGCATTCTACGCCGCATTCGCATCAGCAGGACAGTTGTGGATCTCAGATAACACAACCTGTACCTATCTAAAATAGTTTACCTCGGTAATAGTATAAAAGTTTCAAAATCGGTCAGTTATTTTATTTTTGACACTTTTAGGTCCTACTGACACTGTCAGACCTTACATAACGTAATCTATATGTATCTAAAATAGCTTAGCTCCCCAACAGTGAAAAAATTTTCAAAATCGGTCGGTTAGTTTATTTTTGACACTTTTGGATCCGATGGACCCTGGCAGACTTTACATAACGTAATCTATATTTATCTAAAATAGTTTAGCTCTGTAACAGTGAAAAAATTTTCAAAATCGGTCGGTTAGTTTATTTTTACCACTTTTGGGTCCCATGGAACCTGGCGGACCCTAAATAACGTAATGTATGTCTATCTAAAATAGCTTAGTTCCCCAACAGTGAAAAAATTTTCAAAATCGGTCGGTTAGTTTATTTTTGACACTTTTGGATCCCATGGACCCTGGCAGACCTTACATAACGTAATCTATATTTATCTAAGATAGTTTAGCTCTGTAACAGTGAAAAAAATTTTCAAAATCGGTCAGTTAGTTTATTTTTGATACTTTTGGGGTCTATGGACCTTGGTGGACCTTACATAACGTAATTTATATTTATCTAAACTAGTTTAGCTCTGTAACAGTGAAAAAATTTTCAAAATCGGTCAGTTAGTTTATTTTTGACACTTCTGGATCCTATGGACCCTGGCAGACCTTACATAACGGAATCTATATTTATCTAAAACAGTTTAGCTCTGTAACAGTGAAAAAATTTTCAAAATCGATCAGGCAGTTTTTTTTTGAAACTTTTGGGTCCTATGGACCCAGGCGGACCTTACATAACGTAATCGATATTTATCTAAAATAGTTTAGCTCTGTAACAGTGAAAAAATTTTCAAAATCGGTCAGTTAGTTTATTTTTGACACTTTTGGGTCCTGTGGACCCTGGCGGACCTTACATAATGTATTCTAAATCTATCTAAAATAGTTTAGCTCTGTAACAGTGAAGAAATTTTTAAAACTGGTCGTTTAGTTTATTTTTTACAATTATGGGATCAGTAAATCCTGGCGAAACTCATACAAGTCTAGTACTCTAACAGTAAGAAAAGGGTTCTAAGGATCTCATATAACTTATGGCAGTCCGTAAGCTTCTTGCGGACATCATTTAATTAATTAATTCAAATACTTTAACTTAGTAACTGTGAAAAAATTTTTAAAATCGATTGGTTAATTAATTTCTAGCCTTTTTAGGTCCCGAAAACCTTGACCTCACATAAAATACCTTAAATCCAATTGAAATGGTTTAATTTTTTAACATTATTAATTATTAGTGAAAAAATTTTCAAAATCGATTCAAAATATTTTTCCGTGCATACATATGTACATTGTACATATTTTGTTTTGTTTCATATTTAATAATATTATATCATAACATAATCTTCAATTTCTTGTTTACTTAAAAATTCAATAAAAAAAAAAAAATTCTTCATTACATTAACTTAGAAAATCTGTTTAATTTACATTTTTCAACATGAGATAGAACCATGCTAATTATAATGCAATAAATGAGAAACAAAACTCTATACATGTATGTGTGTTATAACACATGTATGTGAATAGACTTCACTTGTTCTCACAAAATTCTTTAATAAAAAATTGAAATATTTTTATACTTCATAAAGAACTGAGATATAAATATAAATTACTTATTAGACTAACAAAGAAAGAAAACTAATAATATAATGGTGAAAATTTACATTTTCTCGAAAAATACTTAAAATAGAAAGAAAATTATAAGAATATTTTCTTCATAATTTTTTTTTTCCTTTTCAACGATATAAAAATCGAACTGTCTTATGATAGGATCGAATGATAAAAAATGGCCAGAAAACCTACTTCTGGGCATCCGACGTGTCTGGCTAACGAACTTAGCCGAGCGAATTCAGAATTCAGTCCGCACACAAAATTTCATAAGCATTAGACGTTTCGTTCGAGAGTTATCGTGGCGACATATATATATATATATATATATATATATATATATATATATATATATATAAATTTTAGTGAATATCATTTTCGTATTCTGGGGACCTCAAAACACATTTCTTTTATGATCCCGGGCTTAGGTCCCGTCATGACACCTACTGTAATAGCGTATTTCCAGTTTCACTTTTGGAAATTCCCTAAAAGAATTAATTTGAAAATTTAATTACAATAATACTTAACAGATGGCAGCATTTTACATACAATTTAAACGTTTTCAGAAATGTACAATTTTTTTATTATTTTTTATTTTTACAATACATATAGTTAGAAACACAATATACAAATTTTTATTATTTTATATAAACACACATAGATAGATACATTATAAATTTAAAAATTCAATTATTGAATTATAGTAATATTTAGTAAATGAGATAGATGGCGACATTATACATATTTAAATTGTGACATGTCATCCATTTTGTATCCAAAACAAAGCGGGAAGCTTCAAAATTAATTATCACATGTTTGAGTAAATATTTTTGAGTATATAATTATTTTTAATGAGTTACACGTGCGTTTTTTAATGCCTAGTTTTAAGCGTTAAATCACACGGCGTTTTTTAACGCTGATCTCCGGCTACACGAGCGTTTTTTAATGCCTAATTTTTGAGCGGAAATTAACGCGGCGTTTTTTAACGTTGATCCGCGGGTACACGAGCGATAAATAATGCTATTAAAAAGGCGTTAAATGAAGCCGGTTTTTAAAAGAATTAGCTACATGTCCAGTTTTAACGTACTTTGTTATATAATCTCCATCAGTGCAGAATTCACAGGCTTGTAATTTATTTTACTTTAAAAATAAGCATTTTATTAAGAAAAAATTATGGCAAAATTAAGTATGACTTTAAAGGCTATTATTTCATTGCTGATTGTTAGAGGACGTCGCCGTAAACAAAAACAGCAGAGAAATTGGTGGATACATTCAGTCATTAGCGATCAATTTTACAAAGGGCAATTTAAAAATATGCACGAAAAATTAAAAAATTACCCGTATTTATTTTTTGACTATTATCGTATTTCTATCAATTCATTTCAATATCTTCTGTCAAAAGTGGGTCAAAAAGTTACCCGTAAACATATCGTTATGCGAGACAGTATTGGAGCTGAAGAAAAATTATCGGTTACTTTAAGGTAAGTGTTACTTATAGATAATAAAATACAGACCATACTAATCTTTAAGTAATTTTATTTTAAAAATAAAAAATACAAAATTTTTCATTAATATGTACTGTAGAAAAATACAAACAAACAAAAAATGTATATACACTTTATTCTTTATTTTTCCAAAGATATTTATTCTAAATCAATGAATGATTCATCTGATTCAACTGATAGGGGTGTTGCCGTTGATATCGAATATGGTGACACCGTACCTGATGTGGAAGGTAAATTGGTGTCGGGGATTATAATAATATTTTCTATTCTAGGTTGGTTCCTGTTATCCGTTGTGCCATAGCTTTGCAATAATTGCATTGTTTTTATTTGAAAATCTAATTTATCGTCTATCTAATTATCATCATTCAAAGCGCTTACTTTGGGCAACAACGATAACAGGAACATTCTATCCAAATTTTCACTTTCAGGATTATGCTGTTTTAAAATATTCAAAAGTTGGCTTTCGAAATGATCTTCAATTTTTTTTTTTTTTTTTTTTGATGGCGGAGTAATTTTGCTTTCTTGTGGTCGTGGGCTTGTGGTCATAATATAACTAGTGGTAGCTTCATCTGGAGGTTGGGTCTCGTCTTCTAGAATGACTTCTTCCTGGGATTCGCCCATATTACCAGAAGTTCTGAAAAAATTACTTTAATTATAATATTTCACAATTTAAACAGAATATAAATTTAAAAACATTTAATCTTAAAAATTCACTTTCGAAATTGAAACACACTTGAAAGGAAACTCATTTGTTTGTGGTAAACGTAGGGTTTCTTTGTATCTGCAGCGGAACCAGACGGCGCAGGTTTTAATGATTTTATATAGGCGTCTTTTAAATACTTCCATTTTTTTCTGTATTTCTTTTCCTATAAAATAAAATTAAGCACATTTAGTTCTTGATGTTTTTCTTTTTATTCCTTGATGTTTTTCTTTTTGATTTAATTATCTTCTTGTTCTGACAATTTTACCTCAACTTTTTCTGTAAAGTTGATCTTTATAGACTGCGATTTTTAATGCCTGATGTTTTTTGATAATGGCATTAAATATGCCGAAACTAGTCAAAACTTGACCACTTTTTTGATTGAATTATTTTTTGTTTTTTAATTTTTCGATATGATTTTTGATAATATTATTAGGTGATCACATCACTTTTTTGCGGGTTTTTTGTCGTCTCTTTTATTATTGATCTTATAATTTCTTCCCGCAGTTGGTTTGATTTGGTAAGTATAAAAATATTAATTAGAAATCCGAACATAATAATAATAAAGAAATTTAAACGAATGAGATATTTTCAGCAAATTTTCGTGATATTTAACAATAATTTCTACATAAAATGAATTAAATTTAAAAAAATACGAACTAAAGTTTGTTATTTTTATTTAGATTAGATTAGAATATTTCTTACGCTTTACGCTTTACGTCTAACAATATATTGTATTGTGGAAAAGGCGACATAATAAATTTCAAATTGTCATCACATAAAAACACAAATCCGGGAGCTTTTTTAAAAAAATAACATGAGATAGAAACACGTATGGATCCTGGGTGAGGGAGTGGAACAAATGTATATGGTCGATTGCCTTGCTTAAAAAAATTTTTTCATTACATATCACTGAAAAAGCTTCCTTTTTGAAAAAGTACCATTTTAAAAATTGAAATGGAAATAGTTTGTCCATATAATAAAAAAAAGACAACAAATATCCTTTTGGAAATTTTTTAATCCATTTCTAACAAATTTCTTAATTTTTCTCTGGAATTAGTTTACGTAAAATAATAATTTAAACACTTATCATACCTAGATTTTGCTCATCTTTCCGATTTTATAAAAAAAAATTTAAAAAGTTGTTTAATTCTGACAGAAGACTTAGTTTTTTGACAAAAAACGCTCGAAAAACCTACTTCTGGGCATCCGATGTGTCTGGCTAAAGAACTTAGCCGAGCCAGATGAAAATTGAGTCTCCATACGAAATTTCATAAGTATTAAACGTTTCGTTCGAAAGTTATCGTGGCGACACATATATATATATATATATATATATATATATATATATATATATATATATATATATATATATATATATATATGGAGGTGTATCTGTGTCCTTTGTAGTGAACACAGTGCTAAATTGTTGCTCTTCTCTTAATTAATATTTAATAAAAATTAAGTTACGTGAAGATTAGAAAACAGTTACCAGTGTTAAATTTTTAATTAATATTTGTAATAAAGTTAAATTTAATTGTATTTTTATTGATTTAAAACAAATAATAATTGATAAAATAATAACACTTGAATTTGTTTGGTTATATCATTGACATTGGATCAATTGGCGCGATTCTGTAGTTACTTAAACATACATTCATTGTTGTTTTGATTTTGTGAGTGTACAAATTTAAATAATAACAAAATGTCAATTAGTGATGTTCTACAAGCTATCAATAGTCTTCGAACTGAAATAAAATCAGAAATTAATGAAATAAATGTAAACCTGAACGCAAAATTTGACCTTCTGCAAAAAAATTATGCTGAACTAAAAATTAAAGTTGATGGGCTGGAGCAAAAAGTGAATACTTTAGAACAGCAATCTCGCTGCCGAAATGTTGTTATACATGGGTTAGAAAATGTACCACAAGAAATCAACGAAATGTACGATTATATATTAAACTTTATGAAAATTAATTTGAAGGTTGAAGTTGTTTTAAACGATGTAGATTTTGTTCGTAAACTCGGACGTGGTATAACCGCGCCTATATTAGTTAGTCTAAAAACACTTCGCTGTAAAAAGATGTTGATGTACAACAGATCGTCTCTCAAAAATAGTAAAATATTTATAAATGATGACCTTCCCAAACATGTCCGTCTAATGAGGAGAAATTTATATCCAATTTTATCGCAGCTACGGAGAAATGGAAATAAGGTTTCCCTAGATTACGACCGTATCTATGTTGATGGTAAGCTAGTTACGGAGGAGGATTTAAGAACAAGAGAATCAACACAGAAAAAAAGACCTCCGCCAGATAACGAGGACACTGAACCCGCCAAAAAGTCCTGTGCATCAGCAGGTTCCACATCTACAGGCGAAACACCGAATCTAAAACCGTCAACTCTGGAAAATTTTTTCCGTAAACGGTCTGGTTCTCTACCGAGTGTTACCTTGGACCCCCAACAACAACCTGGAGACATCTCCCCTTTAGTTCAACACCGGTGAATGATAGAAAGTGTAATAGTGTCCAAAGTGATGTAAGAATCAGAAACAGATTAAAACTTTTATTTTGGAATTGTAAAGGTATTCATAACTTTTTGTCACTAGACTCCGATTTAAAACATGAATTTAAAAAATCTACAATAATAACACTATCAGAAACATTTCTAAGTAGTAATATTAATTGTAAGTACGATATTTTACAAGATTTTGTATGTTTTGAATCTTTTGGAATTAGGGAGAAATCAGTAGGTAGAGCTAGTGGGGGTTTACTATTATTAGTTAGAAAAAGTGTACAATGCGAGCTAATAGATATTTCCACAATGTGGATTGCCATTAGGTGCTCTTTAAAAAATATCTCGTTTGTTGTAATTTCTGTCTATTTTAAAGGTGATTATGATATACAAGTTACTTTAGAACTACTTAACGATCTTTTGCTGTTAATCGAGAACAAATTCCCAAATAGTTTAATAATAATTGGTGGGGACATGAACTGCCGTATCGGAAATTTAAATTACGATACAGGCGAAATCTTTGATATTACAATGTTAGAAGAATCGAGGCGGTCTATGGACTCGGTGGTGAATGCAAGAGGTAAAGCTCTCATAGAATTCATGAGTACTAATGGATATTTTGTTTTAAATGGGAGAAGTTTAACTGATTCTGTGGGACAGTTTACCTACCTTAGCAACAGAGGCTGTAGTACAATAGACTACGTCTGGGTAAATACCGCTGCACTAACGGAAATTTATGATTTTGAAATACTGAACATACCGCTACTGTCAGATCATTTACCATGCGTAGTATCTTTGATTAGTTGGGAGAAGGACAAAGAAAGTAACTATAAGCCAATAAATAAAAAAGAAAAAAAGAACAATTTAGTAAAGCATTTAAATTGGGAAGAAGAAAAATGTCAAAATTATAGGGAATTACTATCTAATGTAGTATGTATTACAAACGAGCCAAATATAGAACTGATGTATCAGACTTTTATAAACAGTATTTACACAGTAGCATCCATTTTAAATATGTCCAAAAAAAACAATGTACATAACACCCACTACAATCAACAAAAACAAAACAAACCTTGGTACGACACAGAATGTATTCAAATTAAATCATATGTTCGAGATGCACTCAAACAGGCAAAAACAAATAATTTCACTGGTTTCAACCTAGAGCTATATTTACTATGTAAAAAGTTATATAAACAAACAATTAATCAAAAAAAAGATAATTGTTATCAAAATATTAAAAATAAATTAATTTCTGTAAAAAACAGCAATGAATTTTGGAAAATAATCAATGAATATAGGGTAAAACGGCGAAATTATTCAAACAATATCGACCCTAGTATTTGGCAAAAATATTTTAATTCACTTTATCCCCCGAAGTCATGCAGCATAGAGAATTTTACAGACACAACAAATCCATATCTCGATACGGATTTTTCACAGGAAGAACTCAAGCTGATTTTAAAGAAAATTAAGCCAGGAAAATCACCGGGTCCTGATGCTATCACTAACGATTTCATCAAAAATCTCCCTAATAATTTCCAAAATTCAATGCTTGAAATGTTTAATTTCATTTTAAATAGTGGTAATATCCCTAAAGAGTGGGCAATTAGTAAGATGATAACGCTCTACAAGAAAGGTGACCCGACAGATCCTAATAATTACCGAGGCATAGCTCTTTCGAACTCCATTACAAAAGTATTTACAAGGCTTTTGTCACAGAGACTGGCAAATTGGGCAGAAGCTAGTACGCTGATTCCTGAAACACAAGCAGGTTTTCGCTCTGGTAGAAGTTGTCAAGATAATATATTTATTCTCAATTCCCTGGTTGGTCAGAATTTACAAAAAGTAAAAGGAAAACTATTTGTATGTTTCGTAGATCTTAAGAAAGCTTTCGATTCTGTAGACCATAGTCTATTATGGCAAAAATTACATTTTTTAGGCGTTAGTAAAAAATTTATCAATGTTTTATACAACCTTTACGATAATGCTAAAATACTACTAAATTTCGAGGAAACAATAACTATAAATGTTACGTGTGGAGTGTTGCAGGGGGATTCTTTAAGTCCTCTATTGTTTATTCTATTCTTAAGTGATCTCGATCAATTTCTATCTGAGCATGACGTAGATGGTGTTAACATAAATCAGTCAACAAGAATAGCCCACTTACTTTTTGCAGATGATTCTGTCTTAATTGCCAACTCTCCCCTACATCTTCAACGTAGTTTAAATGTTTTTAAAAATTACTGTGATTTAAACGAATTATCTATTAATACGGAGAAAACTAAAATAATGGTTTTCAGAAAAGGGGGAAAAATTAGAAAGAACGCAAGAAAATTTTATGTAAATAACAATCAAATTGAAATTGTAAATAAATTCAATTATTTGGGGGTGATATTCTCTAGCTCAGGTATTTTTCTGGAAGCCATCAATCACAACATTAAAAAAGCGACAGTTGGTTCCGCTTGTGTTCGCAACATATTAGCTAATTCAAAATCGGATTCTTGGGACGTGAAACTTAAGCTGTTTGACTCAATTGTACGTTCTACCCTCCTATACGGAGCTCAGACGTGGAGTTTGAGATACTTAAATATGATGGATAAAGTTCAGTGTAACTTTTTCAAAAGTATTCTTTGTTTACCAAAAAATACTGCGCACTACTTAATACGAAGGGAGTTTGACAGAGCGGACCTGAGTGTGGTAACGTTTAAAATAATTTATGACTGGTGGGTGAAGCTGCTATCCCTACCAGAGGATAGACTGTTGAGGAAATGTTACCTAAATATATCGCGCCCTATCAATTTGAGTACCAAATATCAAAAATACAACTGGGCTACACAGTTTAAATCTTTATTAACGAATTTAGGCTACGAATCCGTTTGGAATGCACAGAATGTATCAGTTGCTAGAGAGTATAGCACCGAAATAGTTGAAAGTTTTCTTAGGAAAACCTTTATAGAGGACGAAGCAAAAATTTTGAACTCTACGTATAATACACGGTACAAATATTTGATTTCGGATTCTGATCACCGATATTTTAATGTTCAAGCTCCAATTAGAGTATTGAGAGTAATATCTCAAATACGTCTTATGGGTGAACTCGAAGTGAAATTCTATGTTCAAGGTACACTTCACAAATGGAGTGCGCAAGAGGTATGCATGTTGTGTAATTCGGAAGCGTGTGAAACATTACAACATTTTTTACTAGAATGCCCAATTTTGGCTTTCACACGTGAAAAATTTATTAATAAGTACTTACAGGACAACAATAATTCAATAGTAATTGTAGCAACACTAATGTCAAATATGAATTTAGCCAAAATGTGGGACCTCTATAATTACTGTTGTGATGCACTGAAACTGAGGAGCTTTGCACTAAGCCTCTAGAAACTGCCCTGTTAGTACTCATCAACTGACTGTAATTGCAATGTACAAAACAAATATAATAAAAACACGCATATTAATACATAGTTGAATCAACCGAATAGTATTTGATTTCTCTCTCCCTTTCTGACTACTTTTCTCCCTCTGTTCTATTGATATTGGTACTGAGTTATGTTACTTAAGTTGTTCTACCTACAGAGTAATTATAATTAAATAATAAAACTGTATTTTTATCTGTTTTTGTTTCTCTCTCTTTTTGGACTAATAAGTAATAACTAACTTTATCTTTTGTTTGGTCTAATACTATCAATTTATAGTATTATTGTTATTTTTATAATTTTAATATATACTTTTGTAATTTATCTTACTATTGTTACTTATCTATTTTCTTAATATTATCTACCTATTTTTATTTTTATTGTAATTTGAATTATGCCATATGTGTAACAGATACACTCTACTGTAATAACTTTTATGTTTAAATACAGATTATTTATATATTATTATTATATTATATATATATATACATATATATATATATATATATATATATATATATATATATATATATATATATATATAAATTTTAGTGAATATCATTTTCGTATTCTGGGGACCTCAAAACATATTTCTGTTATGATCACGGGCGTAGGTTGTGTCATCACACCTACTGTAAAAGCTGAATATCCAGTTTTGGAAATTCGCTAAAAAAGGTCCTAGGGATCTCATATAACTTATGGTAGTCCGAAAGGTTCTTGTGGACATCATTTAATTACTTAATGAATTCAAATACTTTAACTTAATTAACTAATGGTGAAAAAATTTTCAAAATTTTCGAAATTCACTAAAAAAATCATTGAAAAATATTTGATATGTTTCGATCAATTAATGGTCAACATCAGCAAATAAAAGTTACTCAAATTGAAGAAAAAAATGAGTTATTTGTCCGTAGAAATTAAAATATAAATTCTGAAAACGAGCAAAGAAATATTGAAAAAACTAGATCGGCAAAACATTCTGACAAATAACACACTTTTGAAAAATATTAAATGATTTTCAAATGACTTTGGAAATTGACCCCAAGGTCGACTTCAAAGTCATCATGAAGTGCATCACTTTGAACTCTATAACTTTGGTCCTAAACACTTTTTTCAGAAAATATATCGTACCATAATCCACTTCTATGTTGATTCCTGGTCTCTTTTCCTGGGTTTCTAATATTTATGTCATTAAAAAAATGTGCTACCGTAGACAAGGATGAATACGGACGCATTCAGAATTCACACCGTATTTTTTTGTATTTATTTTATGAGTACCTAATCTTTAATATATTAAAAATTTACGCGAAGATGGTCACTTTATCACAGTATCCAAAAAAATTTAAAAATATCGGTGGTTTTTGAAAAATTAACAAAAATCGTATAATTTCTTCTCTATGAAAAATTGGGGTCAAAAGAGACGAGAAAAGAGAAAATGGGGACAACCCGTAGGGTCGACCAAAATTGAAATTCTAATATAAAATAATTGTGAACTTTTTGTATTTATACAGTAAAAAAAGAAATAACAGGTACTTGATGATTTTCTATAAAAATAAACGTAGAATCTAAAAGAAAATTTATAAAGTATAGAAATGTTTTACTGAATGTATTTATAAAAATTTCGAATGACTTGATAACCTTGAAAGTGCTCTCTTCTATGTCTCAATACATACGTCATACGTCCCTAATCGCCCCACATTCGTCCCTTTATACTTGGACGTCCCTATTAACCTATATACTGTCCCCATTCACACCTTTTCCGTCCCTATTAACTTCCAACTTAGCCCAAATCTCAAGTCCTCTTTATTTCCTCTTAAAAAATAAAAACAACTAAAAGCCTGCAGTCTTTTTTTCAGATATGTTCTAAAATAATTAACGATTAAACAACAATTTATTCATTAGAGCACCGAAAAATATAATTTTTAGATAAAGTTTAAGGAACAAAAAATAGCACTGTTTGAAGACGTCAATCGAAACCCAATTTTTAATACTTTTTATTCAACTTCAAGCTTAGTCACTATTGTTACCCGAAAAAATAATAATTATACTATAATTTAAGTAAGATATATGTTCGCATTTACGTTTAGTATTTGTAAATTAAGTTCATGAATAACATTTTTCGTTTCGTTCCTATTCACCCGCCCGTCTCAATTTATCCCATTCTACGGTATTTGTTTCAAAAATTCATCACAATCATTGCTTTTTTTTACTATACAATAGGTAATGTAATGAGAACATATTAATTTTTTTGCAAATAAAATCATTTTCATGTATTAAAGTACTGACATGTAGTAATTTTTCTTTTTTTGATTCTGTCAAAAAATCTTCCACCACACTTGTCACTGTATCAATACTTTTGGTTGTTATTTTCATTGAAGATCCAACCTTTGCTTGAAGATCCAACCATCCACGTACGATTCTCTTGTAGATCTGTGAACAAAAACAATATAGTCTTAATTTGACAGTAACATCGGGAATAAAACATAACTTAACACTTTCCAATATTATTGTTTTACTAATTAGGTATACCTGACGCTTACACACAAAAACAGTATAACAAGTAATACTTACATTGATATTTTAACATTCTGCAATCCGGCAGAACAGAAATCTGAGTTACATGCAAAGAACTTTGCAAACATCATTGAATCAATTTTTAGCAGATTCGTACTATCTGCCTATCTGCAGTTTCGGTACAGAAGAGCATACTTATGTTATATCTGAAAATATCAATTCTGTTAAAAAAAAATATTGAAAAGATATTACTTAATACAGTTTCTTTAAGTTATTTCCTTACCTAGTAAAGTACAGCAACAGCTTTACAGAAGCATGTTATTGGCAAAATTTTACCATTTTTTTCAATTACAATATGCTTTGCCGCTACTATTTTCAATCTCATATTTTCTTATTTGAATAAAAATTTATTTCATTTAATTATTATGTCATTGACCATAAATAAAATTCAAATAACCTAAACCCCTCTGTCAAATTCGAATAAACAGTATAAACAAACAAAAAACAATTCAAATTTTCAAATTTCTACCACATTCATATTTTAAATTTAATTGTTATAAATTAATGATTTATTTACATATTAACACTTTCAGTCCCATGGCTTCGGCATCCAAAACCAAACAAAACATCCTCAGAGGCCGACCGCGATCAATATTTAGAATAATAAACAAAATACTTAAAAATATTTATAAAAAAAGATTTTATGTTATTCTAATAAAAATAATTTATTACTATGTACCGGACACTTTTCATTTTTGTACATATAAATTACATAACATGTTTTATTATCAAAATATCTAGGCTGCATCTTTTCTTTACAAATAATATTTATATCCACATATGTATGTATGTGTGTATTGTATGTTTGTATATATATATGTGTATTTTATCAAAATAATAATAACTATGTACTCATATTTGGACCTGTCTAACACATACATGTTGAATCATTTAGTGTTCTGTGGAATCATTTTATGTACTTGTTTACATAAAATTTGTTGAAAAATATTGTCGGCTTCCGGGGAAGTTTACTGTGAAAGTGCTCGGGCCTCATAGTGTTAAATTTATCAACATAATTACCTATTTAATATTTGAATGCAATCTAAATGTAATGTAATTAATACTTATAAATTTTTATTGAAAAATTTAATGTTATAAAATTTTCTTAGAATATTTATTTAAAATCATAGTTATCTAAACTCGTGTAAAAATACATAATGGGTCCTTTACACAATTAAATAAAAAATCTGTCAATATTTTTTCAACTTAATAATAAAATAAAAAAGAAATTTAAACGGAAGTTATATTTTCAGCAAATTTTAGTGAAATTTAAAAATATCTACAAAAAATGAATTAAATTACATAAGGAATATTACATAAAATATTCCTTACACTTTACGCTTTATATATTGTGGAAATGGCCACATATCAATTTCAAATTGTCATCACATAAGAACACAAAACTTTGAGCTTTTTTAGAAAAATTACAACAATATTTTTTTGGGATATATAAATTTCACGAAGAATTTTTTCAACCTTCTCCCAAATTGCGTTAACGCAATTTGGGAGAAGGTTGAAAAAATTCTTCGTGTTTTTTAGAAAAATAACATGAGATAGAAACACGTATGGATCCTGGGTGAGGAAGTGAAACAAATGTATATCGTCGATTGCCTTGCTTAAAAAAATTTTTTCATTACATATCACTGAAAAACTTTCCTTTTTGAAAATGTACCATTTTAAAAATTGAAATGGAGATAGTTTGTCCATATAATAAAAAAAGACAACAAATATCCTTTTGGAAATTTTTTAATCCATTTCTAACAAATTTCTTAATTTTTCTCTGAAATTAGTTTACGTAAAATAATAATTTAAACACTTATCATACCTAGATTTTGCTCATCTTTCCGATTTTATAAAAAAAATTTAAAAAGTTGTTTAAT
This sequence comes from Brachynemurus nebulosus, assembly GCA_035578155.1. Classification (NCBI taxonomy): domain Eukaryota; kingdom Metazoa; phylum Arthropoda; class Insecta; order Neuroptera; family Myrmeleontidae; genus Brachynemurus; species Brachynemurus nebulosus. The sequence goes on along the minus strand of JAPWDM010000084.1, from coordinate 182,967 downwards.
TCTGACAGAAAACTTAGTTTTTTGACAAAAAACGCCCGAAAAACCTACTTCTGGGCATCCGATGTGTCTGGCTAAAGAACTTAGCGGAGCCAGATCAAAATTGAGTCTCCATACGAAATTTCATAAGCATTAAACGTTTCGTTCGAAAGTTATCGTGGCGACACATATATATATATATATATATATATATATATATATATATATATATATATATGTATATATATATATATATATATATATATATATATATATATATATATATGTATATATATATATATATATATATATATATATATATATATATATATATATATATATATAAATTTTAGTGAATATCATTTTCGTATTCTGGGGACCTCAAAACATATTTCTGTTATGATCCCGGGCGTAGGTTGTGTCATCACACCTACTGTAAAAGCTGAATTTCCAGTTTTGGAAATTCGCTAAAATAAAACACAAAGGCAATTGGCGGATAAGCATCGATAGAAATGCGCTCGTACGAATTGTGTTGGCCTTTTCCCTGTTAACTGCTATCGGCACAAAATTGAATTTTACTGAGATTCAGCCCTTAAAAACTTAAAACCTTTTTTTAAAGCCCCGATCAACCGGACACTCATCATCAGTTTTGAAACCACCAAAATTACAAATCGCTTGTGGACTTTCAATTATATTTCGCTTGTAGACACTCAATACCGAAGATGAAAGGAAAAATTCGACTTCCGTGATGGGGCTCCGCTGCTCACGGCGTTTTTTTATTCAGCGATCGATTTTACAGAAAGCTACCAAAAGCCAATTTTTTCTTGATTTTTCAAATTCATGTAGAGCATGGAATATGATTATATATGATATATATATATATATATATATATATATATATATATATATATATATATATATATATATATATATATATATATAGGGTGGAAAATAAATAAGTCTCCGAAAAATAAGGGGAGAAAGGTCTCAGTTTACTAATTAGGTTTTGCTAGTTAATTTGTCCCGATCAAGTTTCATTTCAAAAATATTTGATCGTCAAAAACTTATTAAAAAATGGCCCCTAGAAAAAAATCCTTAATCAGGCTCTGACTACCTAACATACTTTTTGTTTTTGTTTTTTTGAATGTTAAACTTTTCGTCAACAAAATATGTTTACCGAATCTTTTGAAATTAAGTGTACAGTAGCGTACAAAAATAATTGAACATATTTTGTAATAAAACAATTGCAGGTAATATTTCATACTTATAAATTTGGCAAACATCTGGAAACGACTCCAGTAATTTAATATCTTTGACTTACATCAGGTTTAAAAATTTCTTTAAAAAAAAATTCATTCTAAACAATTAATTAGAATTTTTCTAAAACTTTTGTAGGTCATTGTACATGAAAAACAGCTGTATAAAAATATAGGTTAGTAGTCATTAGGTCATTATCTGTTATGTATATGAATGTGTATATGTAATAGTAATAGAAAAAGCCAAAGATTTTTTTTTTAGTCCTCATAAAAATAATAAATTATGTACCTACGATACCCATAAATATACAGTCATTCAGGGCCCCGAAGAAAAATTTCGAAACCCTTATTTATAAATACGAAAAAATTCGTCAAGTGCGTGTTTTTGACACGCACTAAGTAATGTCACCTCAGTGAAAGTGTATATTTATGATTTTTTGGCTCGTTTTTTAAGTACAGTGAGAATACAGCCCTCTTGCGTTTATTCAATATGCATGTACAACTCTACAGCCCTCTTGCGTTTATTCAATATAGATGTACAACTCTACATATAATAATGTTTCCCCCACTATGATCACACAACAATGTTAATATGTCATCCTTCGATGACATAAAAATGGTTCCCAGTAAGTGACATTTTATATCAAAGTATATTTTAAAATTAGATAACGTCTTCCAAAAATTAAAATCCAAATTATTACGAGAAATGTTGAAAAATTGATAAAATTTTAATTTTTTGTAACTAATTTCAAAAATAATTCCATGTACCTTATTGTGCAGTATATCATTAGAAAAATCCCTTAAAATCAAACTAAGGTTCTTTTAACAATTTTTTTTTTTTATAACTCATTTCAGAGTTATTGTAATTCATAGTCGATGTGATTTGTAAGGAATCAAATTATCACTTAATTGGCTTTTCGGTAACACTAGTGCAAATAACATTGTCAAGTAATTTATTTATTTGCATAATAAACCGTAAAAAAATACCATAGGTTGCACAACTGCAAAAAATAGTAGCAGGTACTACGGAACCCTGATTTATTGTGTATGAAATACACACTTAGTTAACTTTTATATGTATGTGTAAGTAGCATTCGTTTTTCACATAATAATATTATGTTTATTATTATAATATATTAGGGGTACCCATAAGTAATCAATATAGTCCGGATAAAATAATTTTTCACAGGACCGGCTTAACGATTTCAGTGTAATACTGTTAGACTGTTTGTATTTATGTATGAGTCTGCTAGAGCAAATAATGTTCCTTTACATACATACATACATAAACTGATTAAATTAAATCGAATTAACATAATATGTTTTAGAAACTATTACTAATTTTTCCTTAAAAAATGTTCATACAAAACTAGTATATCTTGCCAACAAACTATACACAAATAAAAGTATACATAGAAAAAAAGATGTAACGTTAATAATGTGTTATCTAATAAAATATTATGTAGGTATTTATTTCATTTTTGCTAAGTAATATTTTTTTTGTATATACTTTTGAGCATTGAATAAATAGTGGGAATACACTTATATACACAATCTATATGAAAATGAAAAGTGACTAAAGTGTTGACGAATATGGATGGTTAAACAAGAGGGGATTTAAAATTTTTCTAGATTAACTGATGTTATATTTGTTAGTATAAATATTTTTAGAACATTTATTAATAAATACTCTCAAATTACAACAAAAATCACATAAAAATTAAAAAAATATTCATTACCATCGATAGTTTGTAGGTATTCTGTGTTTGTAGATTATAAAAGGTGTTAATCAATATGACGATTTTGCTTCAAAAAAATAATATCTAAAAAACTTCTATTGTATGGTCCATACAAATATTCTAATATCAATAGTATCTGTGGTTAAATACAAATAATACATACGTACATATTTATACGTACGACACGTACGATGTCATCAAAATGATGTTTTGTTCATGCGTTTGAATGAAATGGACAACTAGATTAAATATTGCTTGATTTACATTGCATGTGTATGTACCTATGTAGAAAACTAAAAATTTAAAAAAATTGTAAACAAGGTACATATATTAAATTTTAAAAAGTTAAAAAGAGATAAGGAGTTTGTTTATCAATTTATACTGAAAGACAGCCGCCGGTGGAAAAGAAGACAATAAATTTTGTTTTATATGTACCTGCCAGCTAGTTAGACAAATAAATATTGCAAAACTTTAATTCAACAAAATTTGGGGCCCCTTTTTATTTTTGATATAAATCTCACATAATCAAATTTTTCTAAAAAGTTTTTGCTTCTCTATGTTGAATTTCAATAAATTTTCAGGATTCTGTTATTTCTGATGTAGCAGACTCATACATAAATACAAACAGTCTAACAGTATTACACTGAAATCGTTAAGCCGGTTCTGTGAAAAATTATTTCATCCGGTCTATAGTAATCAATTACATATTTTTAATTAGGAATTTTTGCTTCGGTTTAATTCAGAATGTTGACTTGTTAACATGCTTTTTAGTGCGTAATACTGCGGCACGCGACCTTGACTTTGTGTTCATAATAAAAATTTAAGTTTTCTTACATTAGTGCAAAATGGGAGACAATCAATCAACAGAAGAACATTTACGTCATTGCATGCTTTTTCATTTTTGATCGGGTTTTAATGGAACGATTGCAACAAAAGAAATTTGTGATGTGTATGAGAACGTACTGAAAGTCAGTAAGCGTCAGCGTTGATTTAGAAAATTCCCCAGTGGTGATTTTGAATTATCCGACAGTGATCGAATAATTCGATAGAGATAGGAATAGTTCATTTTAAGCTGCTAAAGCCAGAGGAAACAGTTACAGCTGAATTGTATTGCCAACAATTAGATAGATTACATAACGAACTGTTGATAAAACGGCCAGCTCTCGTCATTTTTGAAAAAGTGTCATACTACAGCATGACAATGTCAGGCCTTTTGCAGAAAAAATTAACTCAACAAAAATAAGGCAGCTGAATTGGGGAGTGTTACTACATCCTCCTTATTCTCTAGATATACCGCCATCTGACTTTCATTTATTCCGATCCATGAAACATTCTCTAAGAAATAAAAATTTTAAAAACATCGTTCATGTGCGACCTCACCTAGAATCATTTTTTTCGTCAAAACCAATTGAATTTTATGAACCAGGGATTGAAATTCTGTCAACAAAATGGCAAAAGGTCCTCGATAACGACAGAGGTTACATAATTGACTAAATGTATAATTGAAGACATCAATGGATGAAGGTGTTATGTCACATTTTTTCAAAAATTCATTTTTTGCCAAATTTCGAAATATTCTATGCCGAAGTATCATATATTCAAATTTGGTTTCATTTCGTCCAATAGTTTTGCAGAAATTCAATAATAAACATGTGCTATTGCATGGGAAGTATATGTAAATAAAAACTTTCAAACGCTTCTACTGTAAAATTATAAAAATGTGACATAACACCTTCATTCATTGATGTCTTCAATTAAATAAAAAATAAAATCTTTTATTTGGTTATCAATGAAATAATTGATTACTTATGGGTACCCCTAACAATATTATGTTTATTAGTAGTGAACGTAGTCTTGTTATTTTATAAAATGTCATGGATAATTTATGTACATATTTGTATAATTGTCTCATAAGGGGAAACATCCAGAACTAGTATTTTTTGATTTTGATGATTTTTATATTTTTATAAGCTAACAGTGTTGTGTAGTTGGGCTGGGCTATTAGTTTTTCGATATCTGTTGGTTCTGTAAAGTACATGTGGGTAAAGTGAACCACGTGTAAACTACTTAAAAGATTTTTTCTTGTTTTTCTCCAAATCAATATTGCAATAGGAAAGACGAAAATAAAACTAAGTAATAGTACTTTAAATGAGTAAGTAACGTACCTAAATTCGTTTACCTGACCTGTCATTTTAGAAGTAAATTTATTTTATAAATGTAAAATTCAACCGCCATTTTTGAAGAAGCTTATAAACCGATTTGGACATTTTAAATTTCTAAGGATAGTACTAATCAAGTACTATCAAACGGTAAAACAAAATCAATGAAGAATCAACTCTGCCAGTTTTTATAGAAAAATTTCAAAATTTTTTCATAAAAGATTGTCATAATATATTATTCAGTTAAAGAATTGCCTATAAGGGGAAATTATCTTAGATCATACTACCTACTCGAGTGTCATGAAACTATAAAGTAAAATAAATGGGGATGATTCTTGGAAAAATTTTGTAACAAAAATTAAAAACTTTTGTGGCAAGATTGAATAAAATACTCATTATTTTGAAAATGACTAGAGATAAAGAAAAAATACAAAGGATGACTACCACAAATTTTTTTTAGAGATATTGAATTATATAAAAGTTTTTAAATTTGTACAAATAGGGGTGGCTGGGAGTTAAATTTTAGGGGATGAAACTTGTAGTACGGGAGTGTGAGAAAATAGTAACTAAAATTTTGACGTCAAATTTTGTTCTCATAATGTTCTCATCCTTTTTTATCCTTTTAACAAAAATTTTATATTACATGTGATTAAAGTGGTTTACGCATGGGTCATTTTGCCCACATGTACTTTACAGAAACAAACAGTTATTGCAATACTAATAGCCCAGCACAGCTACACAACACTTGCAGATTATAAAAATACAAAAAAAATTAAAATCTAAAACTACGAGTTTTTGGGGTGCTTCCCCTGATGAGAGAGTTAGCCATTTACAAGTTCCAATTTGATCTGTTTAAACTTGCATACTGCTTAAAAGTCGATTTTTGTGAAAACTAATACTTATGTATTATGGGTTATTTATGATGGGTTTGCAGCTACAGTAAAGTTCATGATTTTAAATAAATTTTTGATTGTAATATAATTTGCCTTTTTTCACATCTGTCTCTTTTTACAAACTTTTAACTTTTTAAAATTGTTTAATAATGAATTTTTGATCTTAGTGAGAAAATTGAGAGACGAAAAAATAAACGGTTATTTGACATTGTTATTAATTTCCCTTTATTCTCATGTACTTCACTTGGAAACTACCAAATGTGAAAACATACTGTAGTCAAAAACAACTTCATATTTCACGTTTTTTGGACCAGGTGTTTTATGGTACCTTAAAATCCGTTATCTATAGTTTAAAATTAACTTTTAGTATTACCTTTCATTCTATTATTAAACAGATAAGTCATTCTTAAATTAATTTATGTTATACGTGTTTTATGCGGGTGCCTAATACTTTTGGCCAAGGTTGTATAATATAAGCCATACCAACTATGTACATATTATGTACATATTATGTACATATTATGTAGTTGTTTATTTATTTAAAAAAATTTTGGCTAACCTGTGACGATGATGTGGATGTCTGTGTGTTTGTAAGTATCCAGGTAAATTGGTATTTCAAAGTGTTGTTGAAATAAAAGAATAAATTTGGTAAAAAATTTACAGCGGTGACTTTCATGTGGACATTTTAAAATTTTACGATAATGATAACTGATGCAGATAGTTTCGCATTTTCCGTTAGAGTTTTCCTCTAAAGTTACTCAATTATGAATAAAAAATTTTCTTTTTGATAATTGAAATACATTTTTGTTTCTAATATAATTGGCCTTTCGTCACATCTGTTTTTCTTTACAAACTTTTAACTATACCCCGTTTCAAATACAATTGAGCATGAGTCATCGTCAAAAAATTAAATAATTCTTATATTCGAAACTAATTAATCTTCTATTCTTTTCTAAAAACAAACTGCAAATTTAAAATTTACGCATTTGAAACAATGAAAGAGATAAAGCTAAGAAAACGGGAATTACTCAAAGTCGTAAGTGATGACTCATGTTTAAATTTAAGTGAAATAGATTATATTTAAAATCGTTTAAAAATTAATTTTTGATCTTAGTGAGAAAATTGAGAGAGGAAAAAATAAGTCGTTATCAAACATTGTTATTAATTTGTTTTTCACTCATGTACTTTAGCTGCAAAACTATCGAATATGGAACACATTGTACAGAATTTGACATACATACCAATACATAAAACGGGTATTTAGTTATTATAGTTTAAAAATTCATATTTTATGATAGTTTGTTTTTAATTTTTGAAAAATTACAACACATGGAAATTTTTCTTGTGTATTTTTTTCATTGTTCTGTTCTGTTCTTTTTTTATTTGTTTGGTAATTAATAAGTGTTGTTTTCAATGTAATTTGTTACTAAATTAATAATGTGTAATGCAAATACTAATATCAGAGTTATGGCTTTTGCAGTATTCATAATGCACTGTGATATAAAAAACTACAAAATTTTAAAAACTAAAACAAATATTTCATAAACTTATTTTAATCAAAATTTATGAAAAACTGTTCGCTTTTTTGTGTACAATATGGTACATATAAGTTCGACAATCAACACATGTTTACATAATATAGTAAAATAAAAAAAAAATTTTTGTTTATTTTTAAAAAAATTTTTATTATACAGGGTGCGAATAATTTTAGTTTGATCAGAGGCGTATTCAGGAAAATTTATATTAAACGACAAGCGGGCTGGGATGCGATTTTTTCAGATAGCGAATTCCGAAAAAAAATTCATGTCTTCGGCAATTATACATCGAGATAAACCATCTGTCAAAAGGCGGAGAGTTATTTACTTTACACCCTGTATATATATATATTATATATATATATATATATATATATATATATATATATATATATATATATATATATATATATATATATATATATATATATATATATATATATATATATATATACACTAGCGGAAACAAAGGATCAAATTTTTAGCGATTTTTCGAATGGCTGTATATTTGTTAAAAATGATCGTATGGGAGTCGTAATCACAGCAATTTAAAGCTTGAAGTCTTTAGCTTTGAAATCTTCCAACTAAAAAATTTTCAAATCTACGTGTATCGCTCAATCCTAATAAATACATTGAAAAAGAAATATTTCGAAATTTTTTTTTGTTTTTTTGTTCCACGAACTTTCCCGACTTAACTACCACATAGGCCGGATAAATTGTTATTTTAACTTTAATTTGCTTTTTTTAAGGCCTTAATATGACCATTGCTCGCTGAGATATAGGTCTTTGAATGGAAAAGGATAATTTCGTCGTTGACCATCGATATTTCAGCAACCAATGATCGCACAGAAAATTGGAGATGGGTTTTAAAAACTCGATTAAATTCTCTGCAAGGATTAGCCATCCTTTTTTCGAAAAAAATTTTTTTCATGCTCTACATGAATTTGAACGTTTTCTACAATAAAACAGAGAGGCTATTGGCGGATAAGCATGGGTAGGAATCCCCCCAAACGAATTGTGTCGGTTTTTTTTCCTTGTAACTACTATCCACATTAAATTTACTGAGATTTAGCCCTTAGAAACTTAAACCCTTTTTTTAAAGTACCGATCAGTCGAACACTCATCATCAGTTTTAAAACCACCAAAATGGCAATTCGCCTGTAGCCTTTCAATCACATTTAGATATCACATTTAGAAAATACCGAAGATGCAGCGAAAAATTCGACTTCCGTGATGGGGCCCCGCTGCTCACAGCGTTTTTTTCATTAGCACGAAAAAAAAATGACTGAAATTTGTATATCATTGCTGAAATTTGAGTAAGTACTTGTCAACGAGTGCGCCGAATGCTGCGGAAAGGGTGCTGTAGATTCGCGATACCTTACTGTATTTCAAGTTTATTTCCTGAAAATTTTACAAACAGTAGTAGTTTTAAAATGAGAATAAATAAAAATGGTTGTAAACTCAAAAGTTAATTAATTAGGTATAGCAGTTAGGTATATTGTATGCAAAAATATAAACAACTACGGATAGCTTTCTTTATAAGGCTTCACAGTTAACAGAAATAGGGATTTCTCTATCTTTTTAATTTGTTGTTTTTTCTATCCATAAATTATTTTTTCTTCATCCATTCAACAATCTGCACACAGCGGGTGATCCTTATCAATTTCTCTTAATATACTTACATATGTCCTAGTGTGTGTGTGTGTGTGTGTGTGTTTCAATGGATGTGTAAATTTATTTCGACTGCGTCAGTTGTGATCAGGCAGCGTCAGGCTGCGTGCGTCTATATGGTTTGATTAGAAAACATTGAATGATGAATAATGCGCGGCAAGTGGCGCCTCCACTTCCAGAAATTGATTAGCCCAGTCAGTCATCTCCTAGAGTTCCAATTCGACGACAATAATAACAATTGTACATCATTATTTTCATCATTGACATTTATACGGTATCCCATTAATTTTATTTCTTCATTTTACTTAATAATGATGAAAGAGCAACCGTAACAATCGACGACCCCGTTAAGTTAGCGTTGGACCCGCGTCCTCTGTCATTGCTTTTGTATTGTCGGCTGTTCACATGCTGGGACTGTAATTGATGCTTATTAATTTCTGTGAACTGAATTGCCTACCCTGAATTTATATTAATTGACGTTTTGTTGTATCAAATGTAAATTATTATTTTATCAATGGCACCAGACCAATCTATTTATTTACCACATTGCTTTTTGTTTTCAAATTAACGCTATTCAACCAGCGCTGTGAAATTTATAGGTTTAATTGTATTTTATTTCAATTTCCAGTTTTAGAAAAATAAAGTATTTGGTAGTTTAAAATTAATTAAATAGAATTGTTATTGAAATTATAACTACAAGTTTTGCAAGTATTTATATTAACCCTTTGCAAGTGTTTATGTTAACCTCGTGAGGATCATCGTAGACCGACAAAATTAAGATAGAAGATTCGGAACATATTAATTGTGTAAAATATTTTACAGTTTTTATTATTATCACATTTACTTCAATTACCGGTGATCACCAGTAAGAAAAATCCACAGAGCCAGATTTATATAAGGGTACTTGGGACATAGGCACCATGGTCTCACACAAAAGGAACCTCCACAACCACAGAATACGAGAATCACTGTAAATTCAAAATTGTGTGATTCGTCTGGAGCCGTTTGTTGGCTTGTTATAGCTTATATGATTCAGTCGCTTACAAGTTGTATTAAAAGTCATATCGCAGTTGTGCCATTGTTTTTCTATTTAACTTTTGAAATTTAAATAGAAGTGTGCCGTATATAAATGTAAAAATTCCATTAAACAAAAAAATACTCAAAATAAAGGAATATCTTTCTTTAAACAAGTAAATAAAGGGCATAGCCGGGTAAGATAGGGAAAACGGCACGTGACGTAAAATTGATTGTTTTTATAGGAAATAATACTTCTTAGTGCCAGATACATTCCTGCCAAATTTCAACCCTTCAAGGCTAATAGTTTATGAATACACAAAAAGACAAAAATTTTCGAGAAAAAATTTTTTTGACGAAATTACTGAGCCGATTTATTTGAGTTTAATATATATTGTGTACCCAACTTAGCCAAAGTAATAAAAAAAAAATTAACGTTATATCTCTTTATTATACTATTTTATTTAAGTTTTTTAATTTAAGTAAATTTTTTTTTGGCACTTACGCGTTAGCGACACACACCATTTTTTGTTCAATAATACGTCTCTTAGTACTCTATAACATATATTTTTGTCGGTACTACATATATTAGTTATGTGTAAAAAGGGCCATAAAGTAAAGTATCTGCTTTATTTCTAAAACACAATAAAACTCCAAGTGCAACAAAATGTTCCTTTCTCCCCTGAGTTGCAGTTCTTGGAGTTCCTGTGACGGTCTAAAGAAATATATGTTGACTTGTTATAAAAATTATGTTTTAACTTGTTATAAAAAAATAATTTTCAAGGTTAATTTTATTATGAATCTGAATATTTGAATGAAATCAATAAAATTATCCCAGCATACTTACTAAATAAAATTACATCTAAATCAACAAAAATTTAAGTTTTGGAAACTTTATTTAAATAAAGATAATAATAATAACAATAATCCCGGCCATAAATTCAACCTCACGTCCAGTCTTAGACTACGTGCTCGGCGGGCAACTCTTAGCTTCGGCCAGTAGGCCAACGAGGCTCTGGTACCGTGTTTCGACAAGGATGATCGTGTGGAGGGGACGATGTCGTATCCCCCGAGTGAGTGTTGTGCCTGCGTCATCCTGAGTTTGATTAATAGTACCTTTACCGGAATTCAACGCGTCGCCAGTGCTGCGTACTCCAATGGGCGTGATTTTCGGAGTCGGACGATACCATTCGAATGTGTCGGAAAGGTGATATTGCGTCTGTGATTTGTGTAAAAATTGAGATCGTTGTTATGTCACCTTAGGTTCTCATGCCTGAGGTGGTACTTTTTAATTGTTGCTTGTTCTGTGATGGTTTTCGACGCACTCGTTCTTATCAGCCACTCGAACGAGTCGACGTCTGCCCGAATGGCTTGAGCGAGCTCGCTCAGTAAGGAGACGTCGTCGCCCCTCGTACGGATGCGTTCATGGGCCGTCGAAGTAATATGAACATAGGTCAGATGTTGATTGTGTGATACTCTGTGGCACTGTCCCGCTCTCTATAAGCTCGACCCGGACGAACGTGGCCTTGTCATCGTACCGGTCTTTCGTGTAGGTTTACCCCGACATCTGACAGAATGGCACATGTACCCAGTAATCAGTTATCTGACAGCACAGTACATGTTGCTCAGTAATCAGATGTCACTGTCCCTACACGTGTGAGTTCCTAGGTGTTGACGAAGCCAATTCGGAATTTTCGAGACTATGGGGAGCGGAATCGTGTCACAGAGCAGGAAATTCTTTAAAATCTGTGATATTGTCGTTTTCTTTTTTAAATAAGATTGTTTTAACGATATACCACTGAGGACCTTTTCCACCCGAGGTGGTACCTCACTTTTTATTCTTATTTGTGATATTTTGTTATACCGCTGTGAGCTTACTGTTGCGGCCCTTCAGCGGTATTGTTTTAACTACTTATTGCAGCACTCGTCAGCCTGTGGCTCCCCAGTGACGTAATAAGATGTTCCTTTTTTTGTGATATATTCCTGGGCACCACATCTAGACAGTATTCTCCACTCCGAGGCCCTTTACACCTCGGAGTTGCATCATTGATTTTCAGACCTGGGTGACCGGACGCTCTAGCTAGCACTTACCGTACCGCCACCAAGGACTGTTCGTACTTTTTAGGCCTTGGGATGGCAGGGCTCATCGTTGAATTTTAATATGTGTATGTTGTTTGTCCATTGTTTATTACATTTATGTGTTCCTGTCTTTATGTGTTATTTTTATCTTTACTGAGTTTTTACATCCACCTGCAGCAGTACCCCAATTTTAATAAAAAAAAAAATAAATAAATAACAATAATACGTCTTAAATGTTATATTTTTTTAATAATAATAAGCATTAACTTAATAAATTGCAACAAAATACTTCAACAATGTGTAGTAATAACAGTCCGGCTAAAACCTATTGTAGTTATAAAAATAAGTAGGTAAATTACATGTACATATAACTAACTTGAAGATACATGAACCATTTTTGGCGTGTAAAGGATCTGAACCTACGCTCATACTTAAGAATGTAGTGTACATATGTACGCAATATGTATCTCGCCCCTCTTACTTGATGTTTTTGTTGCACTTCTTAAGGAGGTACAGAAAGTGGATTTTTTCTGTAATAAAATTACATACGTTCATAACTACGACAAACAAGCTTAGACAAACGTCTAGCTTTATCTGCCGTCTGTCTTATTTTGTTAACACGATGACGGGTCATGGGGAATTATAACGAAATGACCAACTGGTATACTATTTTGACAGCTAATCAACTTTGTATGAAATTGTTGACATTGTAAGACGTGGTGTATGAGCTAACAAAGTTTCACTTGACGTCTTACAAAGGAAAAAACTATAACAAAAGAGAAATCAATGTCTATTTTGTTTTTTTGATAAAAAAGGACAAACGGCAGATAGTGTTGGACTTTTGTAAATTTAAACTACATTATCGTAGTTATGAACGTATGTGATTATATTATTTTAGAAATAGGACAGATATTTTACTTTATTGTCCTTTTTATATATAAGTAATATATGTAGTACCGAACATGATATGCATTTGTATGTAAATATTATTACGTTTTACCAACTAGAATCTTTCCATAAAAATATATGTTATAGAGTACTAGGAGATATATAACGTGCAAGTGCCAACAAAAATTTACTTAAATTAGAAAATTTTAAAAAAATAGTACAATAAAGGGATATAACGTTAATTTCTTTTTTGTTACTTTGCCTAAGGCGGGTAAACAATATATATTAAACTCAAATATCGGCTGAGCAATTTCGGCAAAAAAAAAAACACATTAAGAGGTAGCACTTGAAAACTTTCCATTTGCAAGAAGTTTTCGCTTCTACAGTTCCTTGAGCTAAAAATTACGCCTTACAGGGGTCTTCACATGAAAACTGGCCATGGGCCTCTCAAAGGTTAAATACAGTGTTGGAAATCCGTAACACAAATATGAAACTTATGGTTAGTTATAAGTGTTTCCTTTCTCTTTGTCGTCCAGAAATTTAATGTAAAACTTAACTAATGTAAGCAGAAAATATTGCTCAAAAAGTTCAGATGCAAAAAATTTTTTTGCGATCATTTGATTAGATACTTTTCTTTTTAATAAAACAATGAAAAAATATTACCCTTTCATTTTTGGGTACGATACAAAGTATAAGAATATTCATAATATATATATATATATATATATATATATATATATATATATATATATATATATATATATATATATATATATATATATATATACAGTAGTAGATGTTTGTGATAACGAATAATGTTATCAGCCGGTTATTGTTATCAAAAGTAAAAAGTTCCATACAGTGACCATCATAAGTGGTTCTACTGTACTTAAAAGAAAGTTGTGGTAGGAATAATTTATAATTTTATTCGAATTTATATTTCTGGGGAATTGTTAAATACAATACATATAATACATAAACAATATTTCTACAGAGATGAATTGACACCTTTCCTCAAGAGTCGCCTTAAAAAAGAATATTCAGTGGCTATCAGTAATTAAAAGTTTTCATTTCATCTATGATTTTAAATGAATAGTTCCCAAATTTTTTAGTTTAATTTACAAAAGAATTTACAAAATTCATGTGTATTCAGGAGCAGAAAACGTTGGCAAAATTACGAAAATCAGTGCAATGTTATTGGTTTTAAAATACATAATTACATATATATATATATATATATATATATATATATATATATATATATATATATATATATATATATATATATATATATATATATATATATATATCAATGGCGACGCGTGAAATTATTACCTGGGGAGACAATCTTTTTTTACCATATTTTTAAATAGACTTATTTTCTATCTATTTTTATTTGGAAATCTGTAGTCTTTCTTAGCCTAGTTTTTTTCTATAACAGACCTTCTGACCCAGCACTTTGATTACAAAATAAAAATATTGAAATTTTTGACCAGCCATTTGTGCTTACTGCGCCAAGAGTAAAAGATATTGAAATTTTTATTTTGTTAATTGCGGTTAGTGTGAATTAAAGGTCTTCAAAAAATTTAAAATTTTAGAATAACTAGTTCTGAAATTAGTCAGTTTAGATATATTATAGTTTTTAAATTAGATTCACATTTTATTATTGCTAAAGAAAAAAGGAAAAAAATTAAAAATTTTGATGTAACAGCCTTAAACAGATAACAAAGAAAAACAAATTAGAAATAAATACAAATTTTATTAAAAGGTTCTATCTAATGTTTAAATAATAAACAATAAAATCTCACAAAATTTCCCGAAAAATACTGCTGGCAAGCAAAAAAAACGAGAAAAATTATTTATTTCCCCAAAAATATTGTTGGCGAGCAAAAAGAATCATCAACACCCAAATTTTATTGGATTTTCAATTCCGCCTAAAAAGCGGAAAGTCGCAAACCAGAAATTTTCACCGCAAATTTTACTTCTAAAGCGTCCAGTTTGCGGAAAACCGCCCAATCTGGCAGTCGTAATGATAAAATACTCTTCAGTTGGTATGTATACGTATGCATATATATACGTATACATCAGTAACCAAAGGCATACGTCGCATACGTATCAGTAGCGAAGACAAAAATAATTCTGTTTCCCCTAACACTGCATATCGCGTTATTGTTTCAGTTTTTTTATAATTATTCAAAAAGTACTGAATATATTTTGATAATTTTTGTACTATTAAGAAGAATACTACATTTTACACATAGATAAGAAAAAATTATTCCAAATTCTTTCTTAGTTTTTGAGTAATAATAATGTAAAAAAATATTGGAGAATACTACATACATACATGCAGACTGTGTGTGTGAATGTGTAAATGGATACTTGTCACACATGCATGCAAGCCAGGGTAAACAAAAATAAACATGTCTTTTTTCCGTTTTTATATTATTGTTTCAGTTTTTTTATTATTATTCAAAAAGTATTGAATATATTTTAAAAATTTTTGTACTATTAAGAAGAATACTACATTTTACACATAGATAAAAAAAAATTATTCCAAAATCTTTCTTAGTTTTTGAGTAATAATGAATTAATGATGTAAAAAAATGTTTGAGAATACTCTACATACATGCAGACTGTGTGTGTGTGTGTGTGTGTGTGTGTGTGTGTGAATATATAGGTAGTTGTCCACACATATATGTAGAGCCAGGATAAACAAATGTAAAAATGTCTTTTGCCTTTAACCCGGCAGAACTGTGGTGGGGTATCATATACCCCAGTACATATGTTTTATATGATAATTCAATCATAGATGTCTCTACAGTCTGTATATTAATAGTATCTTCCAGTTATTTGATAACGAACATTTTTTTCAATAATACAGTTCAAAATACGTTACTGTTAATTAAAAAAACGATTTAAAATTTTTTTGGGGTATATGAAACCCCACCACAATACTATTGTGTATAAAATAACACTATTTGTACTTTAATAAAATATTACTGTTGTAATTTATTCAAAGAAAAATTTAAAGTTTTGTGTACATAAAAATTAATATAACAATAAAAGTTAACAAACAATTTATTCAGTTTAATAACGGTTTTTTCATATATTTAAAAAAAAATGTCTTATGAACAAGAACAAAGAAGACTGCTTGCTTTGTGGGAAGAAGTATCCACCGAAGAATTAGAGCAATGGCAAGAAGAAGAGAGTGATGAAGAGGATGATATTCAGCCAATCGGTGAAACAATAATTGGTGAAAACAAAGTTGAAGAAAGAAAAACGGACAGCGAAAATGAAAATGATGATTTTGACAATGACACGTATTCGGACAACGAAATTAGTAAAGAATATTTTTTAGATAAGAATACTAATAAATGGTATAAAAATTGCAAATCTAGTAAATTAAAGGCTAGAGCAGAAAATATTATTGTGTTATTGCCCGGTGTGAAAAAAGATGCTCGAAACGCTAAAACAGCGCTTGATTGTTGGCAGCTATTATTTACGGAGGAAATGTTAAACGATATAGTTATCTGTACTAATATAAAAATTAGAAAAGAAGCTATAAAATACGATAAAGAACATCAGTACATGGTGACAGAAACTGAGGTACCTGAAATAAAAGCAGTTTTTGGTTTGCTTTACATTTCGGGGTCACTAAAAAGTAATCGATTAAACTTAAAAGATCTTTGGAGTCAGGATTTTGGAATAACAATATTTAGAGAAACAATGGCGTTACATAGATTCAATTTTTTAATGCGATGTTTACGATTCGATAATATAGAAAATAGAATGGATCGCTTAAATATTGATAAACTGGCTCCCATCAGAAGTATATTCGATAAATTTGTCGACAACTGCAAGAACTGTTATACTCCTTCAGAATTTTTAACAGTTGATGAAAAATTGGAAGCGTTTAGGGGCAAAGTCTCATTTTTACAATATATGCCAAATAAACCAGCCAAATATGGCATAAAAATTTACGCACTAGTTGACGCCAGAACATTTTATTCACTTAACATGGAGGTTTATACAGGAACTCAACCAGATGGGCCTTATAAGCAGAGCAACAAACCGAAAGATGTTGTGGAACGGTTAATAGAGCCGGTATCAGGTACAAAACGAAACATTACCTTTGATAATTGGTTCACGTCCTACGACCTAATGTTGGACTTATTACGTTTTCATAAGTTAACGTCCGTCGGTACGGTGCGCAAAAATAAACGGGAAATTCCTACAGCGTTACTGTATACTAGAAATCGAGACCCTGGTAGTTCACTTTTTGCTTTTCAAAATGATATTACGATTGTGTCTTACATTCCAAAAAAAAAGAAAAATGTTATTTTATATTCTACTATGCATCATGACAAGGCCATCGATCCTGAAACTGGCGATGAATTAAAACCTGAAATTGTTACTTTTTACAATTTCACCAAAGGTGGAGTGGATACCGTGGACGGATTATCAGCTAATTATAACGTTTCCCGAACATGTAGACGTTGGCCTTTAGTAATATTTTTTTCACTTTTAAATACTGCCGGTATTAACTCTCAGATAATCTACAGAGAAAATAACAAAATTATAGATAATATGAACCGGAGAAATTATTTAAAAGAGCTTGGTATATCATTAGTAATGCCGTTCAGGAATATTAGAATTATGAACCCTCGTCTTCCAAAAGCTCTTCGGCAGCAAAATGAATCAAAACAAAGTGAAGTGCCATCGTCTAAAAGAATGCGTAATAGTAAAAGATGTGAATTTTGTTTACGTAGTCAAGACAGAAAAACATTTTATGTGTGCATAGACTGTAAACGATATATCTGTCTAAGCCATGCAAATCTTTTGTGTCCAGATTGCAACGAAAACAGGCACCAAACGTGATTAAAAAAATTTGTAAGAAATGAAATTTAGAATTCTTAAATTCGTCTTTTTATTGACGAATTCTAAGTAAAATAAGATTAATTTTCTACAATAAGTTTAATTATTTTTAGAATATAATAACTTTATATTTTGTATATTTTGAAATTAGGATTTTTTTGTTTTATTTTTGTAATCTTTTGTTAGAAATATAGTCTGAAATTTAAGTTAAAACGCATTATTATTGATACAAATTTCCACTTTTTAGTAAAAAACACTTATTTATATAGGTGGGGTATGCTATACCCCACCACAACACTGACGTAATTTTTTTTCACCACAATACTGCCGGGTTAAATAGACTTGTAACGTGCTTGTAACTTACCTATTTTCATTCTGTATGACCACAGAGGCTCATATTTTTCAGGTTATATGTATATATTATTGTATATGTGTGTAAAGTGTAAAGGTATATATATATATATATATATATATATATTATACGTACATATATTCGTATATACGTTTTATTTGAAAATGTGAATGTATTGAAAATGGCCAATATTATAAAACTTAGATAATAAATTATTTTAAATTTTCTAAAGGACCTTAAATTTTATGAAATTTAATTTTTTTGGGGAGACACTGTCTCCCTTGTCTACTCCCACGCGTCGCCACTGATATATATATATATATATATATATATATATATATATATATATATATATATATATATACATACATATAATTCACAAATATCATTTTGTGTCATATCATTTTTATCATTTTTTGTGAATATTTTGTGAGAAAAACCATAATAGTGGCTGTGAGTGAATAAAAACTCTACCTATTAAAACTTTTCTTTTTCGCTCAAAAGTGACTAAAATTTGACGTAGGTAAGACGTAAGGAGTGTCACCATCTAGTGATCCTGGATGAAACCTTATGTAGTTTTGTAATTTAATCAATCATAACATGTAGGTACTTTTAAATATCACTATTTCCTGAAATTCTTTTTTTATCACTAAGTTTAAAAATGTGAAAATGGATGTTGTGCGAATGTTGGTGATATTTAAAGATATCTATATAACAGAGTTTTATCAAGGGACACTAGATGGCTACATTCCTTATGTTTTTCGTCTGAAACCCGTACCTACTATTAGTATTAAGGTGAAAAAATATTTATATTAATTCTAAAGCCAGTCCTGTGTAAAATTAACTTGATGGACTCGTAATTTCTGGTTACGCATAATATGGCATATGTCATAAATAAACCTACATGAAAAAGATATTACATAACATACATATTATTTATAACTTATAGGTACATATATTTATTTGCTTAGAAGAAAATGCATGTGTGTGTTATTCCTATACGGACAAAACATACGAGTAAAACCCACGTAGGTATATAACTAAATAATTTAGGGTTTTCATTTTATTGAATTCTCTTACATAATATGATTCTAAGAAATACTTTTAGAAATATGAATGGTTTCAATTGCTTTGTGATGTTTTAGTTCAGTCGTGAAAGTTTTTCTAATTAATGTGGTTTACTATGAATTCACTACGCTTTAATTAAAAATGGTGAGCAAAAGAAACAATAAAAAAAATGTAGTACACTTTGTCCAACACAGTGGCGAATTAATACGAAAATTTTGTGGCAATTTGAAATGCTCGAAATTATTTTCGAATGTTAGAATTATGTAGATACATCATCATATAAGATGACATAATCGCAACAATTACATAGGTAGAACAAATACATTCCTATACGATCAGTGCCTGGTAAACAGGTATAGGCCCGCAGAAAGTGCAAGTTTTTGTGGCCTTTTTCTCCCACCCTTTAAATCTATTTTTTATAAATACATTTATAAGTTTTTTCTAAATGCGCTCTATAGTTTATGTGAAAGGAGTTAAAAAGGTACTTTGAAAATATATTGTGTTTTGATAATTTAACTCATGTGTATCAAGTCCCATAAGAATATTGTAGCTTTTTCACTTTTACCATGGAAAAAAAGTTAGGAAAAATTTTTTACAGCGAAAAAAATAGTACAAAACATTTAATTGGTCATTTCACTGTAGGTAAACACGATAAAAACGAAACAAAAATTCCTATTGGTAAATTTAACCGATTTCAGAACCTTAGTAACAATGTAAGTATTAAATAATAATATGAATTATACTATTTTATTTTATTCGTCAAATTATCTTACCGTTTTACATTTGAGTTTTATATTTTTCTGAATATATTTGTGTTAAAAACTCGAAGAACTGTCAACCCAAAAACGCTTCAGCTACACTGTCGCGTTTTTGTTAGTTGACAGTTCTTCTCGTTAAATTGCTAGGTAACAAATCTTCGTTAGACAAACCTAAATTTATTCGAAAAAATACAAACCTCTCATGTAATAATAAGTGAAAACAATAAAATTTGGTATAAACAACACAGTCGCTGGATTAGAATTTGTAACATCGCTCGCGCGACAAACGAACACAGTTTAATTTGATAAACTGCATGTATCCACGTAAACAATTACCTGTAGAAAAATTTTTTTTGAATACACTAAAATTGAAAAAACATTTCTGAGAGGAACGTAGTCTTGTAAATTTTTATGAGGAGACATTTCTTGTACAAAAATACAGATAACTTAAAACTGTTACATAATTAGGTTTTTGAAGAAATTTTTTTTTTGTTATAAATGGAAAGATCATATATAAGTTTTATAAGAAAACTTTTTTTATTTTTTTTTAAACGTAATAATTAAGAAGTTATATTAAATTAAAAATAAATTTTTAAACTTAGAACCGATAACGGGCCGATAGTTTCCGAGCCCTTATGTGACGTAATAAGAGTAATATGGCCTGAACATAGCTACATTAGTGTCTTTTTATTTTCAAATAGATTATAGACCAAGAGCTACTGGCCTATTTGCGATGGTCATTTCAACACGCATTAAATTGAGAAGATAGAATCTCGGATACTTACTATGCATAGAAATTCAGTTCTGGCAAGCCTATTCGGCCGGGTTGTCAGAACTGAGTTTTTGTGTAGACTGTTGAGTAAGTAGTATCCCAGATCCTATCCTCTCAATTTAACGCGTGTTGAAATGACTATCGCAAATCCACCAGCAGCTCTCCTACTATTATTGTTGCTATGAAATTATTGTTACTATGAAATTATTGTTTCTATCCAAATTATTGCTTGCTATAAACTTCACTGTCGAAATATCGAAACTAAAGAAATATAGAGCTTGTTTTGTACTACTTTGTGATAGCAATACAAAAATAAATTCGGAAAAAATATCTCTCAAGATTTTGAACGTCGAAATCAATGAAACAACCACCAATAATTTTTCCTACTAAATTTTAATAATTTTGACACTTTTGACATATTACCTTTATGACGTCACAGACATCGCGATCGTTTGTAGTGCTGTTTTTAACCAAATGATATTTTTTTTTAAATTTTTCAAGTTTTAATCAATTTATTATTTATTATAAATCATTTTAAAAAAAATTTTCATATCGATTATCAATATTATTTATGATGTAGATTTGAAATAAAATAAAAAAAATGATATTTATTTTTTATTCAAAAACCCAATTCGATTTCACCACTGGGTTGGTCATCGAAAAGATACTTAAATAGCGAAATCTGGGAAAAGTTCTAGAATATTCTTTCAATAATTAAAAAAGATATAAAAAATCCTTTATAAATTGATTGACCAACGAAAAAGTAACCAAGTACCGATATTTAGAAAAAGTTCTAGAAAATTATTTTTGAAAATTAGACAAAATATCGAATATCTGATTTTGCCACCAAATTTTTTATCGAAAAGTGATCAATTAATGGAATTCGGCAAAAGTTCGAGAAAATTTTATTCGGAAAATAAAAAATATATCCAAAAACCGACTTCAACATTGGATTGGACATTAAAAAAGTGTCCAATTAGCAGAATTCGTCAAAAGTTCTAGAATATTCTTTTTGGAAATCAGAAAAATTATTGAAAATTTGGCATCACTATCAAATTGTTCATCAGAAAAGTGACCAAGGAGTGAAATTCCGTAAAAGTTCTAGAATATTCTATCTGAAAATCAGATTAGATACCCTAAACTTGATTTCACCATCGAATTAACTACTGAAAAAGGATCCATGCCGCGAAATTTAACGAAAGTTCGAGAATGTTCTATCGCGAAATCAGCAAAGATATCGAAAAATCTACTTTACCATTTGTTTAATAATCGAAAAACAAGTTGAATACAGGTGGAAAAATTTGACAAAAATTTCTATTCGAAATTTAATAAAGATATTGAAAAACCAGTATCACAAATAGAAGAATTATCGAAATAGAGGCTAAATAAAGACATTTAACAAAAGTTTTAGAATATCTGTTCGAGAACTAGCAAAGACAACCAATTATTTATCATAAACTGGTTATAACTGATTAATTTAGGCTCCATTAATCCCATTGATTTGGTCAACTATAGTATATTTTTAAAAAAATAACAATTCCTTAGTTTTCGTAATCGTTAACTTTTAATCGTAAATATCTCGTACACGGTGCATCGTAGCGAAAAAATAACGAAATTTTTGAAGACTTAAGTGAAGCAAGTTGTGGCTACTCCGAACATATTGGGACTGTTAAAACCTACTTTTCGTTATCGAAAATTATCGACATCGCGTAACTTGTCATAAATTGGTAATAATTAGTTAATTTGGGCTGTGTTAGTCCCATTGATCTGGTCAGTAACAGAACAATTTTTTTAAAAAACTACTTTTCGTCAACTTTCGCTATCGAAAACTTTAATCGTAGATATCTCCTAAACGGTGTATCGTAGCTCAAAAATAACGAAATTTTTGAAGGCTTAAGCGAAGCAAGTTGTGGGTACTCCGAATTATTATAAAATTCTGTAAAATTCTGTAAATTTATGCGATTTTTATCCGCGTAAATAGAATCCCTTTGGAACATATATTCGCGTAAATTGAGGGACCGGTGTAGAATGTTCGAGAACTTTTGTTAAATATCGATGTCTTGAATATTATATTTATTTTATTATCAATTCCATGTTGAAGTCTATTTGTCCATATTTTTGCTTGCTATTGAATAGAATATTCTAGAACTTTTGCCACCGTTTAGCCTCTTTTTGGATGACCAATCTAATGGTGAAATCAGTTTTTTTTTTTTTTTTTGATGCGTTAAATTTACAAACAATTTACAAAAAAAAGTTTGTAAATACTTGCCAATACTTTTTTTTATCAACGTATGATTAAAAATATGATGACTGCAAACCAAAGCCATACATAGTACATATACATACACACACAAGTATAGTACTGTGTAATGTAAAGAAATGCATAGTACATAATTACAGTTTGTTATCTTATCATTTCTTGACCTACGAACTTGTTTTTGCGCTTCTGAAGAATATTCAGTTTTTTGACAGGATAATTTATAATTCACAAGACGTCAGTGCTTTAAATATATGTATAAGTAAGTACATTGTCACATGCTTGAAAAATAGGGGAAGTGCGAGATACGACGGTCGACTACTATGTGCTTAGTAGTACTAAGCACAAGTGGGGGTACAGGAATTCTTAGAATTATATTCTCCTACAAGCCCCTAAGCGGAATAAAGAAATTGGAATATATATACATATATATATATATATATATATATATATATATATATATATATATATATATATATATATATATATATATATATATATATATATATGTGGTGCCATGCACAACACATAAAATTTGCAAATTTCAACAAAATCTATCACCGTGAGATCAACGCAACATAACTACACACAGGATGTGAAAATGCAGAAAACAGCATAATCCACGAGCCAACTACCGGATGTTCCCTAGACATATTAAAATAAAATATATTTTCTATTTCATACAATGTATTTGAATATAAAAATAAATTCTATCTTTGTTAAATAAGTTTTGCTAACTAAACATAAAAATTATTATAAATTCGATGTAAATTCATTATTTTCAGTTTTGGCCATTTTAATAAATTTTGATAGTCTTTTCGTCGTTATGTTCAGATCTTTTTATTTAATTATTTTAATTGTTGTAATAATAATTTTACTTTAATAAAATTAATTTAATTTGAACTTCGTTTTATTAATCAATACCAAATCACATCAAACAAGACAATTATAAGTTAACGAAAAATAAATAAATAAAATCTTTGAAGTAAATAAAACTTAATAAAAATAAATAAAATTTAAATAAAGTGAACAAGTAAATCAATAAGGACTTTAATTCAAGGCAAAGCTGCGTTTCTTTCGTTTTCGATAAAACAAAGTGGCGATCCTCAACATTCCAAACGGGATCTCCGGTGTCGTCCGGGTTTAATAAGTTTCATTAAAGTTTCGGTCACGACAAATCTGGCGATCCTGCCAGGATAGTTATCCTTCGGTCGACAAAAAGGACAATAAGTGAAAAACGGGACATTGTGAATACAGACTGTGAATTTACTGTGCACTACCAGCTTGTGGAACCAGCCCAGGTCAAGACGGTGTACAAAAGGAAAATAACGAGCAACCAAACATTTGCGCTACCAGCTTGGAGTCGAACCAGGTCACGACGGTGTACAACAACTGGAAAAACAACAGAAAAACCCAACTACAGAGACAGGTCAAGACGCTGCAACAAAACAGCCGAGCTTGTACAAAGGTAGGTGGATTGTTGATTTTTCTCTCTGCTTTTAAGTTATTTTTCCAATCATGAATCCTGATTCACAAAATCCATCCCGATCACAATCCCCAGAAGTCTCCGAAGATAACGATGTTCCAATGGAACACATTCCTATTTCATTCCTTGCGCAAATGGTAACCCCATTCAACGGAAACCCTTCCGAACTACATAATTTCATACAAAACGCCGAAAATGCCCTCAACCTAGCAACTGATTCACAACAAAGAGCGCTAACGGCACTTATATTTTCAAAAGTCTCTTCAGACGTTAAAAATAAATTAAATGCTACAAATATTTTATCATTCTATGATTTAAAAATAAAATTAAAACAAATTTATCAAATAACAGAAAGTCTCACATATTTGCAAGAACAATTAGAAACGTGTAGGCAAAAACCAAATGAATCTATAAAAGAATTTTACTTAAGAATTGAAAGTTTAAATTCAAAAATTATTCAAAAGGTAAAATAAAATAATATTTCAGAAACATTATTATTAGGAAAGCTAGCACTCATCGAAGAGATGGCATTACGACGGTTTACACACCATTGTAAACCCGAAATATCAAATATTTTACGCCATAAAACTTATTCTTCGATGAATGAAGCTTTATGCATAGCAAGCGAAGAAGAAGCATTTCTAAACGTTCAAAATCAATTTAAAAATCTTAACGTTAGTAATTCTCAACCTCGTAAATATTGTAAAATATGTAAACGTTCAAATCATAATACAAAGGATTGTAGGAGTAAATCAAATTACCCATCGTATAACAATCCTCCAAATCGATCGGATAATAATCGATCAGTAATTAAACAATGCACATATTGCAATTTTAAGGGTCATACGATTGAAGAGTGTAGAAAAAAACAATATAACGAAAGTTTAAATAACCCTAATCCAAAAGTAGCACATGCAAATGATAATTTAAACTTAAAAACGCTCGGGTCTACAGAAGCCGCAACAACGAGCAAACAAGTAGAATCGGCTTCACAAAAATTCCAAATGGCTTAATTGATAAAAAATTAATTTTTAATTCCCCACATTCAAAAACTAACGAATTTATTTTCTTGATCGATACTGGTGCAAGTGTCAGTCTGATAAAATTGGATAACATAAATCCAAATTATAGTACTGAAATAGATACAAGTATTAAACCAAATATTAGCGGTATAACAGACGGCGTAATACAACCTTACGGACTTGTTTCAATCTTTTTGACTAAAAATAATTTTAACTTTCATCATTATTTTCATTTAGTAGATAGCGATAAGGTCCCATTTCACGGAATAATTGGTTCTGATTTTTTGGCAAAATATAACGCAGTTATTGATTATAAAAATAATTTAATTTCTCTCGATCCAATACTTAATGTTTTCCAAATTAATATTGATCCTGTACGAAAACAAGAAATTATTAAAATTTTAAGGACAGACGGACTTACAGAAATTGAAAAACAAAAATTAGAAAACACCATTTTACAATTTCATACTATTGTGAAATTAGATGACGACCCACCAGGTTGTACACAAAAAATCGAGCACGAAATTAAATTAATTGACAATGTACCAATTAAAAATAAAATTTACCCTCTTCCAAAAAAATTAAGGGACGAAGCACAACGACAAGTAGATGAATTATTAAAAAATGGTATTATTCGTAAA
This sequence comes from Brachynemurus nebulosus, assembly GCA_035578155.1. Taxonomy (NCBI): domain Eukaryota; kingdom Metazoa; phylum Arthropoda; class Insecta; order Neuroptera; family Myrmeleontidae; genus Brachynemurus; species Brachynemurus nebulosus. Next base: position 156,526 of record JAPWDM010000084.1, on the reverse strand, counting down.
AGTAAAAGTCCTTATAATTCACCCGTCTGGATAGTCGATAAAAAATTAGATTCTTCAGGTATCCAAAAGTATCGAATGGTTATTGATTATAGGAAGTTAAATGAAAAAACCATCCCCAATAGCTACCCTATTCCACGTATCGATGATATTTTAACAAACTTAGGCGGAAACAAATATTTCAGTGCACTTGATTTGGCAAGTGGTTTCCACCAAATTCCTGTAAAAGAAGAAGACATTCCCAAGACAGGTTTCACTGTAGGAAACGGCCATTTCGAATTCCTAAAAATGCCATTCGGATTAATCAACAGTCCTGCTACTTTTCAAACCCTTATGAATGAAATATTTCATAAACAAATCTTAGAAAATAAATGCATGTGTTACCTGGATGATGTAATTGTATTAGGTAAAAATTTAGATGAACACATACAATATCTCTCTGAAATATTTAGTATATTAAAAGAAAACAATCTAAAAATTAATATGGATAAATGCGAATTCCTTAAACAGGAATTAAAATACCTAGGCCATGTAATTTCCTTAGAAGGAATCAAGCCGCAGGTTGAAAAAATAGATAAAATATTAAAATTAAACGAACCAAAAAACATTAAACAATTACAAAGCTTTTTAGGTATCACCGGGTACTATAGAAAATTTATTAAAAATTATGGACAAATAGCCAAACCATTAACTAATTTATTAAAGAAGGATCAAAAGTTTAATTTTGATAATAATTGCAAACAAGCATTCGAAACTTTAAAAAATAAAATAACTTCAACACCAATCTTAAAATATCCTGATGAAAATAAAATGTTTTCAATTACTACGGACGCATCGAACGATTGCGTAGGAGGCGTCCTTACACAGGAATATGACGGGATTGATATGCCAATTGTATATTACTCCAGCACATTAAATCAGGCTCAGAGGAATTACTCTGTAGTTGAACGCGAGTGTCTTGCAATTATTAAAACAATTAAAAATTTTCACCATTTTTTATACGGTCGTGAATTTTTAATAAAAACTGATCATCGTCCTTTGGTATGGCTAAATTCCGTAAAGGATCCGACGAGTAGATTGGTACGCTGGAGGTTAAAGTTACTTAATTATCAATATAAAATTCAATACACCCCAGGCAAAACCAATTACACCGCGGATACTTTAAGTCGTCCAATATTAGTAGCTATGTTAAATAAAGAAAAATCATTTGAAAATTTCCAAAGATTTAATAAAACATGTAACCCCAATATAAAAATTAATCGAGGTAATGACATAAATAATATTAAATCACTAATAATACCTATTACAAAAGATCTTCAAATAAAAGAAGAATTAAAAACATTTATTCTAAATATGTAATTTTAATAAAAATGATATTACAAATGCTAATATAGGTCAAATAATACGAAAAGATAAAAATAATCAAAGCATAATTTTATTAATATTAAAACAAAAAATAAAAGATAAATTAAATCTTAAAATATTATATCAAGCGTTAGAAGAAATATCTTTAACATCCGAAAATAATACAATTATTAATTTAAAACATATCGATAAAACAATAAGTGAAAAATACATAAATAATTTACTATCGTATCATTTCAATGATGACATCGAAATAATCGATATAAATAATATTGGTTTGTCTTCACTATTAACTGAAGAGGAAATCCAAGAAGCATTAGAAAAAGAATTAGGTGTAAGCAGTAATACAATTGAAGAAGATTTAACAGAAGAAGAAATACAAGAAATATTAGAAAAAGCATTGAACGAAATTCAACAAGAACTAACAATCAAGAAGAAAATGAAGGACCAATACCAAGCACTTCAGGTATGAATAACGCAATCGAAACGATACCAATAGATGAAGAAACAAGTGACGAAGAAATTGTTAATGAAGAAATTATAAATGAAGAAACAACTAACGAAGAAATAAATAATCAAGAAACAAATGATGAAGAAACAGTGGAAACTATCATCGTCAGAACAGAAGCGGAAAAACAACAGTTACTACGCGAATACCATGATTCACCATTAAGAGGTCCCCGGGTATTGTCCGCACATACAGCGAACTTCGACAAAAATACTTTTTGAAAGGTATGAAAACATACGTCGAAAAATACATCAAGAATTGTCCCATATGTCAAAAAACAAAAACAACTCGTATTGGAAAAGCACCAATGGTGATCACCACAACAGCAAAGAACTTCAATGACGAAATCTCAATGGATTTTATAGGCCCACTTCCGGTAACAAGGAATCAAAATAAGTTCATCCTTACGATCCAGGATAATCTGACAAAGCACCTTCAAGTTTATCCACTTCAGGATAGAAAAGCAGAAACAAAAGCAATCTATTTCCTGAAATATGCAAGCACATTTGGTTTTCCGAAGTCCATTCTAACGGATCAAGATCCTGTTTTTACCAGCTCCGTCATCAAGGAAGTCAATAAATTATTCAACATCAAGCAGAAGACCACATCTCCATATCATCCTCAAACAAATGGTTCGCTGGAAAGAACACATTCGTACATTGAAAATTATTTAAGATCATATATCAACACTGAAATGAACGACTGGGATGAAATGCTGTATTCAGCTACATTTTTATTCAACACCCACAAAAATCGCTCCACTGACGAAACACCATACAAACTTGTATTTGGAATCGATCCGAATATTCCAACATCGTTTGAAAGAAACACAAATGCAAAAACATATCAAGAATTATCACAAGAAGTGCAAGAAAAAATCAAGAAATTACGATTAGCTGCAAGAGAAAATTTAAAACAAAGCAAAATCAAAAATAAAGCTCAATACGACAAGCAAACAAAAGTAAGAAACTTCCAACTAGGAGAATACGTCCTAGTAAAAGAAGGCCAATCCGCTCCAGGGAAATTATCCTGTCGCTACAAAGGTCCATTTAAAATCACATCTGTCCATCCTGATACTCACACAGTTAAAGTTAGATATAGCAATACAAATAAAACATTTCACGAAAATAACCTGAAACCTTACGTTTCAGATGGCGAAGTTATCAACGTTGTTACCAATACTACTGCTTATACACCAAACGACGGCAGAAATACAGGTGGAACAAATTAACACCTCGCCGGGAATTTTATTCTAGAAACTAGGGGACGCGAAAATATGTAATCAAAAATTCACACTAATGCACTACATCAATACAACTACATTCGAAGAAAATTTAGAAAAGGCTCAAGAATACTACCACAAATCATACATTTTCTGCAAAATGATACCAAGTAATCACTCCAACGCCGGGACTTGTAAATTACAACAAAAATTATTAGTACAGCAAATGGAAGAAATAAAAACTTTAATCAAAACTATTCAAGCTCATCACGTACGTAGACGAAGAGGACTTTTAAATGTAGGTTCTAAAATATTAAAGTGGCTTATCGGATCACCGGATTCTGATGACGCAACATTCTATACAAATTCGATAAATTCTATTATTAATGATAGGAAAACAACACATCTATTAATGAAAGATCAAATAAAAATTCTATCAGAAACAATGAATATTTTAAATAAAACGTTAAATACTATTCAAGACGCGGAACAAGAATTAAATATTAATATTAAAACTTTTAATCAATACATATCTAATTCTTCTAACATAATTAATCGCAATTCACTTGAAATCGAGCTTTTAGACCATTTATTACTAATAAAACAAATAAATGATTTAAATCTAAAACAGTTACAATCTTATAGTATGACACTAACATTAATAAGACACGGGATAATTGATTACAACATAATTACTCCTACAAATCTTATGAATGAATTAAGTCAAATTTCTTCTCTTGAATTACCAATTAAAGTTAGCACAGAGACTATTGAAAATTATTATAAATTAATGGAAGTTAAAGCTTTTATGACTGATAATATTTTAGTAATTTTATTAAAAGTTCCAATAGCGCAAATTACTGAATACAGTTTATATCAAGCATTTCCACTTCCAACACCATTACAAAATTCCTCACAAGTATCCTATATTACCATAGATTTTCCCTACATAATATCCAGCAGAGGAAAGTCACAATTCGCTACTCTAAAACAGCTCGATCCATGTACATTAGTCAATGATGTGTACATCTGTAAAAATATCGACACACTACAAAGAAGAACCGACAACATTTGCGAGTTAGAAATGTTCGATCTTCAAGAGGCATCCATTCCCAGGTCATGCAAGAAAACCACCATATACGCACAGTCCGAAGTCTGGAAACAAATATCCCAAAATCAATGGTTGTTCATCTTATCAAAACCGACAAAGGGAACCGTACTCTGCACACAGTATCCAGATGAAGAAAGAAGCCTACATGGAATTGGACTTCTCAAAATTCCAAGCAACTGCCGCTTCATGACACACAACGTCGTACTACAGCCCGAAATGTCAATCAAAAATCTATCCGTCTACATACACGTTCCAGCAGTCGACATCCTGGAAGATGATTGCTGCAAATATTTACATAAAGAAGAGGCCCTAAAACCACAATACTTAAAGCCCATAAAATTAACAAATCTGGACCTCAACGAAGTCAAATACACTCAACATCAATTGGAGAAGATGGACGAAAATCTTCAAAGCCAGTTAAACAAACCATTTATAATCAAGTACGAAAACGTCATTTACAACTGGTTATGCTACATTGGTACGGGAATCATAGCTGTACTACTACTTTACTACTTTTATAAATATGGAATATTCAAAGTAATAGCGACGTTACTAGCAAGATTATTCAAATGCCTATGCCCATGCACCAAATCGGGAGGCAACACATTTAATTTTTACAATTGTCTATTCGGGGAGAACCGGAGGAATCAAGTCCAGCCGTACAATCACGAAGTGGTCTTCGAGCCCAGCAGCCAAACAGTACTTTTGAAGGACCGAAGAATCCAAACTTCAGCATCATGTGTATCTGGACGCCGTCCCATTCGCCCAGTCAAATTCTAAGGTCCCGCAGGAACCTTTCTAATGGGGGAGGAGTGTGGTGCCATGCACAACACATAAAATTTGCAAATTTCAACAAAATCTATCACCGTGAGATCAACGCAACATAACTACACACAGGATGTGAAAATGCAGAAAACAGCATAATCCACGAGCCAACTACCGGATGTTCCCTAGACATATTAAAATAAAATATATTTTCTATTTCATACAATGTATTTGAATATAAAAATAAATTCTATCTTTGTTAAATAAGTTTTGCTAACTAAACATAAAAATTATTATAAATTCGATGTAAATTCATTATTTTCAGTTTTGGCCATTTTAATAAATTTTGATAGTCTTTTCGTCGTTATGTTCAGATCTTTTTATTTAATTATTTTAATTGTTGTAATAATAATTTTACTTTAATAAAATTAATTTAATTTGAACTTCGTTTTATTAATCAATACCAAATCACATCAAACAAGACAATTATAAGTTAACGAAAAATAAATAAATAAAATCTTTGAAGTAAATAAAACTTAATAAAAATAAATAAAATTTAAATAAAGTGAACAAGTAAATCAATAAGGACTTTAATTCAAGCCAAAGCCCCGTTTCTTTCCTTTCGTTTTCGATAAAACAAAGTGGCGATCCTCAACATTCCAAACGGGATCTCCGGTGTCGTCCGGGTTTAATAAGTTTCATTAAAGTTTCGGTCACGACATGTATATATATATATATATATATATATATATATATATATATATATATATATATATATATATATACATTTTCTAGTTCCTCATTTCTTCCCATGAAACTTTTGTCCGAGTTATTTTTCGATAAAGTCAATATTAACTGAGATTTTGCGGAAGATTTTCTGTTCAGAGCGTTCATAAAGTTCCGGAACAACTCCGCAAAATTTCCCGAACACCTCCGCAAAATATATGTGTATATATACATATGTTCGGGAAATTTTGCGGAGTTGTTCCGGAACTTTATGAACGCTCTGAACAGAAAATCTTCCGCAAAATCTCAGTTAATATTGACTTTATCGAAAAATAACTCGGACAAAAGTTTCATGGGAAGAAATGAGGAACTAGAAAATGACTTCTAATTTGACCTTGAATCATATTTTTTTCGTTTTTGTGACCTTCACACGACCTTGGGATATGAAGTATGAATATGGTTTTCAACGTAAAATTTCCCGCTCTTTCCGAATCCGAGGTCAAAAATAGGGGTTTCTATTTAAAAAAACAAAGTTGACCCCCAAATTTTGGTCAAGGTCATGTTCAAGGTCAAATTTGAGGTCATTTTCTAGTTCCCCATTTTTTCCCATGAAACTTTTGTCCGTGTCAATTTTCGATAAAGTCAATATTAACTGAGATTTTCAGCTGTTCCGCAACTGTATGAACACCCTATATATATATATATATATATATATATATATATATATATATATATATATATATATATATATAAAATAAACTCGATAGAAGTTTACGTTTAAAAAAAATATTTTTACAAGAATACAAAAATTTTAAAAGTATTACAATAATAAAATAATTTACTTTTCCACTGCGCGGTGTTCCAGTTGATTATACGTAATTGACTCCAGTGACTTGTATACTGAGCTTATGCTAATGTCCTATTTTTGTCTTGACTTATATACAGTTGAATTTCCTGTTACTTTTTGGAATGACATTGGTTGTGTATCCTGTAGGTATATTTAATGAATATTAGTTCATACGTTGGACTACCTTTCTCTTGAACTTTGTATGACATTGGTTACATATCCGATGGGTATTTTTAATGAAGTAGTTTAAAGATTAGCTGATGTTTTATTAAGGTGGCTAGTCCAGAGTTTATAACTCCTCCCTCCTTAAGATGGGAGTTCAATTTTGAAAGGGAATTGAACGACTGCATTTTCCACTGCTGGTGGTGTAGGCGCCATCATATACTGGACCATTTCTGGAATGTCTTCTTGTTTCTTACATTTTCGATATGTGATACATCCTATGCATGTTTCTATTAGAATTCCAATGATGATAGCTGTGATACTGATGTGCGTGTAATGTTGTATTTTCATAAGTTTTAAAGTGTTTTCCAAATGTTTTAACTGCAACAAATCTAAATTAATGTTTTTAGAAATGCCAGTAATATTAATTGTATTATAAAGGATTTGTTACAGGATTATGTTGTTGGTTGAACTGCTTAACGTCCCATATGTTACTTGATTGATTATGACCTAGCACAGATTTGTTATGATATGGAGCTTGCCAATAAAATTGGTGATGTTTTTCCGCAATTATTTGTGATGTTGATTGTGTGGTTGGTTATTACAATGATGTGGTTTTCTCTATTTCTTCAATAAATTCTTCTTCGATGGTACAATGTAAGGTACACTGGGCTGGCATATTTTCCAATATCTTGATTTCGCAGGTGTTGGCTTCTTTTGGTGTTAACTTCACAGGTAGGCAAATATATTCCTGTTCTATTTTGTCGCAAGTCTTCTCAAGGAACTGGAAGTGGGTTTTATTTTGTAGGGTCAGATTGGTTTTGGGTTTGATTACTTGATGATTTTCTGGGAGTGGACGTATTTTAACAGTGTTAAAAGTATCAGTTTTAAGTTGAGGGATCATGACTGCAAATATGATGTTACGATTTAATTTATGTTGTCGATTTATTTTGTCTTTTATTACTAGTTCATTATTTTTAAGTGTTTCTATTTGTTTATTAATTCTGATTGCGTCATTGTTATCCCTGTTTCCCAATATTGTTTTAATTATTGAACCTAACCCGTTAATTAAACCTCTTTTATTGCGTTTTACTTTAGGTTCCAAGTTATCTAAATTTTGTTCAATCGTATTGTATAAATTCCTTAAATTCTTATTATTGTAATATAATATTTTGTTAAATTTAATATTGTAAATATTATACTTTGAATGTTCTAATGTGCCTCTAATACTAGTTAAATTGACAATATGAATTAAATTATTGTAATGTGAAACTATCCTAGTACTACCTAAGTTAAATTCAATTAGCCCGTTCGTGTGGGAAATGTCATGGTAATCTATTCGTTGTGCGTTCGTCGTCGTTAAAAATCTGTTACGATATTATTTTCGTTTAGGTTTTATTTTTGCCTTGTGTTATCTGTATTTCTTGGCCTGGAAGGTTAGTTTGTTGTTTTTAGTTACGTGTTTAGGGTTATAAGGGGGTAACAATTTAGTATTTCGTTGGTTGTTCTTAACGTATACTTTGTTTCCTATCTCTAACTGGGATGGTTCTTGTCTTTGGTCATTATTATCGTTTAATTATTGTTTTTGTTTTTCATTTCGCGTTTGTATTATTTCATAAATAATTTTTATTTCGTCTTGTCGCGCTTTTGTGTATTCCGTTAATGCGTCTCTATTGAGTTGTAAGATTGTATTGTCGCGAATTCCTCTAATAACTTCAAAGGGTGTAAATTTTATACTAGAATGAATTGAATTATTAAAAGTAATCATGGTTAAATCTAATAACTCATCTAATACTAGTTTTTTCTTTTCCTTTAATATTCGTAATATTTCTAATATAGTATTATGTAGTCGTTCTACTGGAGAATTACCAGTTGAATTACGTGCAGAGGTAATATGTTATTCAATACCGTACATTTTAAGAAATTCCCTAACATCTACGTTTGAAAATTCTAAGCCGTAGTCGTGAAATATTTTTTGGGGGATTCCGTTCTAGCTATATAATTTTTGATTACCTTTAGCACTTCTTTTGAATTTCTAAAGGGTATTATGGTACATTCCGCATATCTACTAAATTTATCTAAAATAGTTAGTACATTATTTTTCTTTATGTGAAGTATGTCTATATGAAGTAGTTCGAAGGGTCTAGTCGCTTGTTCGGTTTGTTCTTGTTTCAATCGTAATGGATGTCTTTCGTATTTAAATTTAAGGCAATTGTCGCATATATGTATTAGGTAGGTAGTTATTTTTGATTTCATATTATCAAAATAATAATTTCGTTTTAAATGTTTTAACGTTTCTTCAATTCCTTTGTTTCTTCAATAACGTTTCGTCAATTCCTTCAAAACCTGTTTCTTCAGGTTTATAATAAACGTTTAATTCACGTCGCACACATTGCCATGCCTCTCCCAGAGTTTTGGGTTGGAAGACACGTACTATATAACCTATATTCCTATTCAAGCCGGTTAAAAAGTAATCTAATGCGGCTTGATTGTAATGTTCTATTTTCAATCGTTTTATATTTTCGTCATTATACATTAGTAAAACATTGTTTATTAATTGAGCGAGTTACTCTTCCAAAAGATAATTCAACGGACTGACTGCCTTGTGCTAATGAGTAAAGGTCCCGTGTGAGACTGTACTCATCTCTTTTGTCTGCATAATTTCCTATAAGTATTTCTTTAATATTACCCCAGTTCCTAACACGACCGTATTAATTTAATACGGCGTTTGCTAGACCTATGATCTTTTTACGAATTTCATTACTATATAAGTTTTTTAGATTGTTATCTATTAAGCTAAACAATAAATCGACTACTATATCTACACTGTGTATAAAATTAAATAAATTACTTCTATTACCATCGTATGGTACAATCGTCTTAATAATGTCTGGTATTTGAAATTTTTTTAGTATTGTTTCAACTGCGTTTGCAGATTGATCAATAGATACTAATCTTGGTTGAGCCATATTTGTTTTTTTTTCTAAATTATTTTCTAAATTACTATTACCGTTATTATTTTTGTTATTAAAAATTTCAAAATTATTTGCGAAGTCACAACTACTTGATGAATCTGAATCGAGCGATAAACCGTCGTCTCTCTTCAAGTATTTAATACTTTTGACAGAACGGTAGGGTTTGGGCATTGAAAATCAAACGATAATAAAGGAAAGTTAAGACTTACAACAATAGAATCGATGATCTCCACATATTCCAATGAACCAGCGTACGTGCAGTCCCAGACGTTAACAGAACGAAGCCAATCTTCTCCACAGTAAGCCGCCGTGAATGGATAGTTCGTTATTGGTTCCCGCTAATCCGTCGAGAATGTCGTTGTCTGAGATATGTGGCTCCAAACCATTGTTACTGTTCCAGTCGAGTTGTATTTAATTTATTTGTTCCGTAGGTTCGGCTCCAAAGTCTTGAAAAAGTTGTAGTTTAACCGTCGCGTTAACTTTATGATGAGCGCATAGATAGTGGAGGATTACGAAATTTTCCTGCACTGATCCTACCGGCTACGCCAAAAATAAACTCGATAGAAATTTACGTATAAAAAAAATTATTTTTACAATACAAAAAAAAATTATTTTTACAACAATACAAAAATTTTAAAAGTTTTACAATAATAAAATAATTTACTTTTCCACCGCGCGGTATTTTCGATATTAAATAGATTTTCTTTGTAATTATTAAGATCAATAATGTGAATATAATGGTCCTAACTATTCACGACTCGTGCTTGGCCTAGGTTCATTACTAGGATCCCTGGATTGTTGGTCTGGTCTATTATTTCTATTTTCTGTGCTGTTACCGACAGCATTATCCTGCAATTTAAGTGGACGTCTTAAATTTTATTTGTTTAACTTTCAATTCTTATTATCTAATATGGTTATCTTATTATTTTTAGATACAGCAGTTTGTTTTAATTTAGCATGTAGTTTGTTATTATGTTTGTTTTCTGTTAGATACGCGTTTGTGCCGGGTACGTAATTTAGGGGTTCATGTCTATCTCTATTTAGTTTTACAATTTTTTCTTGTTTCCTTTCTAACACGTAGTCATTAACTTTGTCGTACAAATTTTGTTGTTTTTCGTTTATGTCGTTTAAGTCAGGATTTAAGCTCATGTCATATGTTCTGCCAAAGAAAAGTTCAAAAGGAGTGTACCTAGTAGTTGAATGGACGGAATTGTTATACGTGAAAATTGCAGATAATAATTTTTGTTCGGGTTACATTTCTCTATTTTTGGAATCTTTATGGATAATTCTGTAAATTTCTAACAGTGTCGAGTGAAATCGCTCGATGGGTGAATTTGAATTTGAACTTCGTACCGAAGTAGTGTGCAAATTTATGTTATAGTTATCACAAAATTGACAAAATAAAATAGAATCGAATCCCTTTTCAGAATCTACGACTAGTGTTGTAGGTTTCCCATATGTGGCTATAAATTTTGAAAATGCTTCTATTAGGTGTATGCTACTTCTACTGAGAAGAATGTATCCTTGGGCAAATTTAGAAAATGTATCAATTATAGTAAATATTACCAGTTTATCGATACGGACTGGTGTTGGAGTTAATTGGAATTTTTGTTTTTGAGGTCCCCTATCATATTTATTTTCTTGACATGTTTTACAATTATTAATGTAATAAGTTATTTTGCTTTTTCAATTTGGAAAATAGTAATCTCGTTTTAAGTGAGCCAAAGTTTCATTAATTCCGCGATGGTTACTAGTCTGGTGAAAATTTGAAATTATGCGGTCTTGTTTTCCGTCGTCTTCAATATCTTCCAATAATTTTGTACATCTTATAATTTTGAATTGTCTACCATGAGAAAAGTATTGGTGATAGATTTCTTGTACTTAAACAAATCGTCATCGGGGCAGTGTATAGGTGTACGTTTTTTCGGTGATAAGAACTATTTAAATATTTCAATTAAAATTTCGTCAGTATAATTCCGACTTTGGAAAGTTTGTCTACGTTTCGTTTTAAACAGATTTTTTAATTTTCGGTTTGTCGTTTTTAGTTCTGGGTTAATAAGGAAAATGACTTGTTGAGCGAAATCATTTAAAGGATTTTCAGAGATTGGAATAAATAATGTATCGTCATCGTCAGCACTATGTACAGTACTGTTTTCGTCATTGCTGTTATTTTTTCGAGTAGAAGTATATCGTGTTACATGGCTTGATGTATTACTACTAGTTTCGTGTGAGTTAATTTCTGGAATAATAACGCGTGAAAGAGCATCAGCATTTGTATTACTCTTGTCTGATTTATGTATGATTATATAATCGAATTCCTCAAGTTTGAGGCGCCACTGAACCAGCTTACTATTCGATTCCATTAATGACATAAGCCACGTAAGAGGCTTGTGGTCTGTTATAATTTTAAATTTGCGGCCAAATTGGTACGGGCGGAAGTATTTTGTGGTCCACACAATAGCCAGAAGTTCTTTTTCTATTCTGCTTTAATTTTGTTCACTTTTAGTGAGTGTACGGCTGGCATAACAGATTGGGCGATCCTTGCCGATAGGTCCTTGCGAAAGTATCGCACCTATAGCACAATTACGAGCGTCTACTGTTAGGTTAAATTCTTTAGTAAAATCAGGATATGCGAGTACTGGCTTATCAGTGAGTAATTTTTTGTATAGTTCGAAAGTTATCATATATTCCGGGGTTATTTTAATTTCCTCTCCTTTTCTTAAACATTGGGTTAAAGGTTTAGTCATTTTCGCGAAATCCTTAATGAATTTACGATAGTACCATAGTAAACCGAGAAGGCTTTTAATTTAATTTGGTATTTTAGGTAACGGAAAATTTGTAATGGCTTTGATCTTATCCGGATTTGGTTTCGTATCTTCTGAAGAGACAATGTGTCCAAGGAGAGCGACCTCTTTATGTAAAAATTCACTTTTATCAAGTTGTAGTTTAAGGTTTGCTTTTCTAAGTTTCTCAAAAACTACGTAAATTTACAATGTGTTCGTCTAATGATGTGGAGAAAACTATGATGTCGTCCAAATATACCAGACAAACAGTGCCTTGTAGTTCTCGCAAAACGTTGTCCATAACCTTTTGAAAGGTGGACGGGCCAAAAGGCATTCGCAAATATTCGTCGTGGCTTTTCTCGACGCTAAAAGCCGTCTTGGGAATATCTCTAGGATGGAGTTCAATTTGATGAAACCCGCTGGCCAAGTCAAGGGTAGTAAAATACATTCATTTGCCAAGTTTGTCCAGAATATCAGTGATGTTTGGTAATGGGTATTTGTCATCGACTGTCTTTTCGTTTAAGCGTCTATAATCGACTACAAGTCTCCATTTTTTCTTTCCACTTACGTCGGCTTTTTTGGGGACAATCCAAATGGGGGATGACCAAGGAGAATAGCTTGGTCGAATTATATCTTGTTTTAATAATTGGTCAATTGGTCTCTTAACCTCTTCTTTATGAGTTTGTGGATAGCGATACGATTTTATGTGTATAGGGATGTCGTCTTTAGTAATGATACGATGTCTGATTTCATTCGTGAAAGTCAGGTTTTGTCCTTCGCGATAGAAAATATCGTCAAACTGTTTACAAAGGTTAATAATTTTGGACCGTTCTTCTCTATTTAAATGATCGACTCGAATTAAATTGTCGATGCAATTACAAAAGCTACTTGTTTGTGAAATAATTTGGTTTTCCTTAAATTGAATTAATTCATGATTTAGAATTTCTGCCTTAATCGGTTGTTTTATAAAAACAATTTTTTTATCGTTTGCATTATAGACACCTTCGAGTATTAGAAGTATATTACCAATGAAAATATTTCTTAAAATAAAATCTCCTGATTGATATCGACCGGTAATTTAACTATCATTTTTGAAAAAGGTTGTAATATAAATTTTCCAGACATAAAATTTGGTTTTGGTAATAATTTTAATGTAGTTTTTTGTTTTTAAAATTTGATTAACAACATCAATCTTTGCGTTAATCTTTTTCAACATGTCTAAGCCGATTAAACCGGCAAAATATTGATGGAATTGAAAAATTAGGAAACCGATCGTATCGTTTGGTTGTCCAAATTCTTTAAACATGGGTAAAGTTATTTTTTTCTTTAAGTGATAAGTGTTCAATACTGCTTTAATTTCTATTGGTGTAATTTCTTCGCAATAATTTGGATCTACATGTTCCGGGTTTATAAAGGAATTTCAAGCGCCAGTGTCAATAAGAAATTTTAGGTACTTGCCGGATGGGGATTGAATATGTATATAAAGGAATGTATTGCCGTGAGTGTTCAGGTCTAGGTAACCAAATTGTGGTCCCAGGTTGACTGAAAATTTGAATCGTCTAGTTCGTATTCGGAACTGACAACGGACATACGATTCGTATTGTTTTCGTTGTCTTGTTCGTCATATACATCGATATTTTCAATACTATCGGTGTTTGCAGTTTCAAAGTCGTCTAAATTTTGGAAATTTTGTTGTTCGTTATTATGTAATTCTTCACTAACAAAAGTTGGTTTAGACATAGGGGCGAATACACGATTACTATTAGAATTAGATTGTTGTGTTCGTGGTCGCGCCCTAATACTTAATCTATTACTTCCTATCTCCATAGGTTCAGGTTTATATCGCGTTAATTGTTGCGGAGAGAAACTGGAAGTTGATTGTTGTGGTGCATATGTTGTGGATTTAAACATAAATTGTCTTTGTACCGTTTGTGGTCTATAGTTCGTTTGTTCTGGAATAAATGTACGATGTTGTGGTTGATTTGGAAGTAGGCGATTGTTACTAGAATTGTTATGTTGAACTATTGGTTTCGGTTTATTAACTATGTTTTGGGTTTGCGATTTAGTATAGTAAATATTTTGTTCTTTTATACAAAAGCTGAAGGCTTCTGATAGTGTGCTTGGTTTCAATGCGCGAATGGTGGATCCTAGAAGTTCCCTTAATCCCGATAGGAAAACATTCAAACACATTTCACTATATAAACTTAATTTGGAGGCTCGAACATCTCCATTTTTTTAATGTATTTTAACATGATTTGATATTGTAGATAAAATTTCTATTATGCTACTGTAGAATGTCTCAACAGTTTGATTACCTTGTCTAAGGTTATGTAAGGCTTTAATTAAACTGGTTTCATTTCTCTTGTCCGAATAATGAGTAATTAAATTATTTTTGATTTAGAGCCAATTGATAGGCGTGCCATACATATTAAGTATTTCATTAGATTGTTCAGTGATTTTATTTCTAATAGCTCTAAGGAGAAGTTTGCCGTAACTAGTTCCGTTAACATTATGATTGAATGAATGAGTGATAATGTACAATGCACAAACAGTTCACAATGAAATACAGTTTAGAAAGAATTACAAAAAATTACTTTGATGCACGAATAAATTCAAAAGGACCAAATTGCCATCTTTCAAATGATAGCATCTTGAAGTCGGTGATAAAGTTTGTTCACTGGTGCTGACACATAACGAAAATAATTTTGTTTTAGCAAGATTTATATTTATATAGCTTGTAATTTGAGTTGTTCCTTTTAGTACGTGTCGCTTTGATGCCATTTTTGCCTAACCCCAATAATCACAATAAATTATCGATTTTTCCGGATTCACCCTGCGTTTCCTGTACATTCCGTTTTACGGTGTATATTTAGCTTCACCGCTGGCACTACCAGCTTTAATTCTTCAGAGCTTCTATATCTGACCATTGTATCCTATGAAGTTGTGTCACTAATCAATAGTTACTAGTTTTCAGCTTTTTAGAGTATAAAAAATATATTATATTCTGGTCCTCTGTTGTACATAAAACTTTTTTAATTTAATATTGTTCCATATTTTTTTTAGTTTATTAACTTTGCATATCGTCAGTGTACAAGAAAAGTGACACAACTCAATAAAAAAAAATAGTTTTTTAGAATAGCCATTCAAAAATTTCTTGTTTCCTGCAAAAAATTATCATGATCTTGGATTTTTAAAATTTTCAAAACTTTTTTGGCATTTAAACCACTAGTATTCACCTCTTATTGGAACAATAAAACAAGTCAACGTTGATAATATTTAAAGATTTTGATTAAAAAACTCGGTACTTTGATTAAGGTAAGAATGACAAAACCGCTTTCTAGCAATATGTCGTTCTGGAATATAAAAATATGCTTTTGGTATATATTTTCACAATAAACTTGAAAATGTAAATTTTTTAGGTTGTGTCACTTTTTATGCACTGACGATATATAGATAATAAAAATAAATATTTGGAATTATTACATATCTTTCGAACCCGATAAATAACAATTACAATTAATAGATTCTAAATTTTGTAAATATATGTATAAATTAGCTTCTAGATATTGACTATAAACAATTACTGATTTTAAAAAAGAGATAGTATTTTTGGTTGCCTTGATGTTTTTGCTATCATCTTTTTTATTTTTGACATAATTATATCAAATGTAACGGTAACATTAACCAAAACCATAGCTCTAAAGCGTAAGCCATATTCCTGTTGTATAGAGCGGGTGTTCAAAACAAAATTAAATAAATTCTAATTCCAAATTCCATTCCCAAGCGAAATTTTGACATTTTTATAGCAAAAATCGAATATTTTTTGTCGCAAACGCATTCTTAATTTTACATTAATATTTACCTTACACTTAATTTTACATTAGTATTTACCCTGAAATAATGATTATTTCAGGGTAAATACTAATGTAAAATTAGTAATTACATTTTTTTTAGGAATGTGATTTACACTTCACTGTTAAAGTTTTACATAAAATTTTTCTATCAAGTCCATACGAAATCACTGAATGGTTCTTTTCAATAAATTATTATTAATTAAAAAAAAGTCGTCAAGTGTATGTTTACATGCATTAAGAGGCTACTCAGAGTAGTGATGCGACTCGAGTGATGTTGACTCGAGTGACTCGAATGAATTTGTCAAACTCGTACTCAAGTGAAAAAAAAAATTTTACTCGAGTCCAATTGCACTCGAGTTGCCGAGTCAACTCGGCACACCGAGTAGACTCGGTTAGGGCCAGATATTACTTCACTAGTTACAAAGAGACGGGTTGAAACTTGCACTTGGTACCAGGGCCGGATTAAGCTTAAAAAGAAGAAAATCTTAATTTTTTCTACTTTTTTTTTCGAACTTTCTCTTAAGGTACCATCACAGTGTAATTTGTCGAAAAATAGACAAACTTTCGCGATTTTTTTTCGGATGGATAGGATGGGGGAATGGGGATGAATTTTTTTTTACGACTAATACCACTATTTAACAAAACAAAAATATTTTTTTATTCCTTTTTATTTATTTTTTATAATTATTATAATTTTTCGAAAAAAATGTCTTTAAAAAAAGTAGAAAAGAAATAATAAATAAAAAAAAAAATAAAAAAAAAATAAATGTTATTGAAGCTATTTATTTAATCCTTAACCCATTAGTGACCACAACATTGCACGTAATACCGTGGCAAAATCAACTCTAATAAGGATAGTTTTCTTAATTAAATTCACCTAATTATACGTATAAAACAGCAATTGGATAATGCTCTTTAAACCTTCCTCTCTCTTTCTGTGTTTTTGAACAATTATTCTGTCAACTAGTTTCCGAGAAATATTAATTTTTGTAAAAAGAAATTCGGTACATATCTTGATGTTATGCAAGATGCTGCGATAGGAGTACCGGTCAAAGGTGGTGTATAGGAATTTGAGTTCGAATAGGAACAAAACAAAAAATTTATTTTAATTACTGTAATTTTTTAGTTTTTACCTTAAAAACGGCTGTATTTAATTCCTACATGAATTAAAATTAACAAATAATATAAAATAAATTTAATTAATGTTAATTTAAAACTAATAAAATTATTAAAAAAAAAAAAAAATTAAACGTCAAAAATCAGTAGTAAAATGGCACAAAAATTAGGTTACCAAAAGTTGCTTCGTATTCGTTGTATCTATAATATTTATTTCAAAAAAATCAAATTTTCTTAATTAATTATAAATATTTGAAATTTTTATTATAAAATTTGACTAGATTGTATAAAACATAAGTTAAACTATTTAGCTAGAATCATTTGGCTCGAAATCCCGCGGATCCCGTAAACGTCTACCTTGCTCTATTTCAGGGTCCATTTCGTCGGATCTCGTTCAAACACGCCAATATTCGGAACATGAAGGCACCCGGAACAGTGATTGTATCCCTACAAGAAAGAGATAGAATTAATGAGTATTTTGTTAGACAAAGACAGCTATTGTTTGATACCTTTATTAATTCAACACTGGATTCTGGTTGTTCACGAGTTGAAGTCCATATTTTGAAGTCCATATGTTGATGATGAAACGTCTACCTTGGTCTAATTCAGGGTCCATTTCGTCGGATCTCGTTCAAACACTCCAATGTTCGGAACATGAAGGCACCCGGAACAGTGATTGTATCCCTACAAGAAAGAGATAGAATTAATGAGTATTTTGTTAGACAAAGACAGCTATTGTTTGATACCTTTATTAATTCAACACTGGATTGTGGTTGTGTGAATTATGTGAATAAAATCTCGGAATTTTTAAGTCGACAGCTGAAGCGGTGGTTTTACCCCCTTAAAAATGTGCAGGTATAAAAAATAAAATTATAGCTATTTATTACTAAAATTTTTTATAGTACCTATATATAAATAAAATTTCGTCAATTTTAAATTTTCTAAGCACACACTTGAAGGGATGGTTTCACCCCTTAAAAATATGTGGACGCAAAAAATAATGCTTTATTTATTATTAGAATTTCGTATAATGATAACAAAATATCGACAATTTTTAATTTATTAGGTATGCACTTCAAGGGGTGGTTTCAACCCTTGAAAATTTGTGGATGCAAAAAATAATGTTATATTTATTACTAGAGCTCTGTATAGTATATATATATATATATATATATATATATATATATATATATATATATATATATATATATATATATATATATATATATACAAAATATCATAAATTTATAAATTTTTAAGTACACTTAGGAAAGGGGGGGTTTCAACACCTAAAAATTTATAAATGCAAAAAATAATGTTATATTTATTACTAGAGCTCTATATAGTACCTATACATAAACAAAATATCATCAATTTTTAAATTTTTAAGTATACAGTTGAGGGGTGGTTTCAACCCTTAAAAATGTGTAAATACAAAAAATGTTATATTTGTTACTAGAACTTTTTACGGTACCTTATAAACAAAATATAATAAATTTTTAAATTTTTAAGTACACAGTTGAGGGGTGGTTTCAACCCTTAAAAGTATGTAAATGCAAAAAATAATGTTATATTTGTTATTAGAACTTTTTAAGGTACCTATAAACAAAATTTCATCGATTTCTAAATTTTTAAGTTCCAACTTTGTTGTTGTCTCTGTGTGTACCTGCTGAGCTATAAAACATATTCAAGATTCAATGTTTTCCGAGCAGCAAAGAAAATTCTCTTAGTTTTTGTTAGAAATTAATTTTAAATTATTATAAAATACTGCAATAAATAGGCCTTTACATGCAACGAACATTAAATAATTTATTTGAACTTACCAAAATATATCCATTTGGTAACGAAAATGAAGGGCCAATTGGTTAAAAATGATTCGAAATTTACTTGTGATTTATTGTTTTCTGAAGCAGTATGTTTTCCTCCAATGTCCAAGAAATTCGTCCCATGGCTCAACATTATTTTTCAACCATTCAAAAGATTCTTCTACGCCAAATACATTTAAATATGTATTAGTTTCCATTATGTACATACGTTTATTTATACAACGTAACTATTCTGTTTTGATTATGATTAGAAATAAAATACGTTCCCTTAAGTTCATTGGGAAACAAATGAACAATTTTATCGGCAACTACAGATAATTCTCGATTTGTTAAACGTCTAAAAAGAAAAGATAAATAAAAATAAATTTGTTTAAAAGATTAACTGAATGGAAAAAAATTCTTTGTTTGTTTAAATTTACCTGTTTAGATTATTTTTATTATTAAAAATATGTGAAATGATGATTTCGCGTTAACATGTGTCGAGTTTGACGGTTTAAAATCCCTTTTTGTTGACAAGTAGGTACTAATTATTATTTTGCCATTACAGGTTAGGAAAATATATAATAATAAATTTTATACCGTTTTCAAAACGATTTTTACAATTACCGATAGTAATTGTGCACAATAATCGATCATTTTTCATTTTTCATTTTCAATAACACACGAATGTAATTCTAATCTGACAGGCATTTAATTAAACTATTTGTCAGTCATGCGTATTAACATTTGAAACGTAAATGACAGAATAAGCTATCTTTGTCAATTATAACTTATGTTATTGAGCTATGAATATCCGCGCAAATGTCAAAATGACAAAATTAATCGAAATTTAATTGTTAATTAAATTGAAACGAAAAATGTTATTAACTATTACATTTATTAATTAATATTTTTATAGTAATATAGTATTAATATGTAGTAATGTACAATTTTACATAATTTTTGGGTTGTAAATCAGTCATAACTTACAGAAATAACTTACTAATGATAAGGCGTCACTATGATTTTTTTTTATTTTTTGTACGGTACTGATTAAAGGAAAATATTTTTGGCAATTAACAAAAAAACTAATTAATTTTTTAAATTTTATACGTTTGATTATTAAATATTTAGTAGGGCCCGTTCAAATTTGTTTATTTTTGTATAAAATTAAAAATATTATCCCCATGATACGCCCTGCGTATCATCCGTGCCGCACTACACGCACTTGGCTTTTTAATAGTTTCCGGTCCAGAAAACGAAGCTATAAGGCTAATCAGAGGTTACTGACCTCTGAGTAGCCTAAAACTAATCTCTGAATACCAACTTTTTCGTCTATTTTGGCGGGTACTTCATGCTTTCAACAAATAGATTAAGATATTTCAATGAAATTTATACTTTTGGTATAGTAAAACTACAGAGTACCAGAGACAACATATCTATCTCTATACTACTGAAACAAGTGTAACCAATAAAAGATAGAAAATATGTTATATATGTGTAGTGGGTTTACTTTGTATTTGTGCGGTGATCTGTCTTTGTGTGAGTGATCAGAGGTGTGTTGGCCGTGGTGTGGCATATATATGTATGATACTAAAACGCATGTTCTAACAATGCCAACAAAAATCAAAACAATTGACTTGTGATTGATCTACACTCATCCACTGTTCTGGAACGAGTGACTACTAAGCAGCCTAACTTGCACAGAACTGCACACTGCAGATTTCATGATAGAGACAGTTGTGTTACCTCTGTACTCTGTGAGTAAAACCAATTATGAATATCGGTTTTAAACATTTTATTATTTCGACAGCAAATCAAATTTAATTTCCAATATAATAATAATTAAATTAACAAAATATGCAAAATAAATAAAACTAAAAAATGTTCATATTAAAAATGTTTCATAAAAAAGGAACAAAAAAGATTAATTTGGAAAATGTTAACCAACGAGCGCTCACTACACTACTCGCATAGATTTTATCTTTGGCCAATCAAAAATCAAAAATGAATTTTATATGAATCTTTATTTAATTAATGAGTGATTGATTGCATTACAGTAAATTCAATCAAATAATGTAATATGCATATTATTATTAATTATATCTTGCAATGTGACCAGTATGATTGTTTATGCAGAATTATATTGACGGATAGTTATGAAAATAGTAATTATTTTATGTAGTTGATTATTTGTTAAATATGATATTGATATTATTTGCTATATTATACAATTCTATGAGTTTAAATTACGGATAGTTTTGAATTCATAAGTTTTTATCACAACAGCAGTTGGAAATCAGTTTACTCTGAGGATGGTCGAATAACTGAAGACGCGATAAAGTTATAAAATTAAAAACTGGCTGAGAAAATTAAAAATTAATGCTCTTTGTTCCAAACGGAAAAGAAGGTGCCCAAATCGGGCTCCTTTGCATACTAATAAAATAGTGATAATTCAAAAGCTTTGTGTGTAGTTAATAAGAGTTAAAAGTGAGAAACCTGTAGGATAACACCGAGCGGTACCAATGAGAAGGCCCGGATTTAAGGGGGGCAAACCGGGGCCCCTGCCCCGGGTGTCAGCTTCAGGGGGCGCCAAAATCATATTAGGTCGGTCTATATCAAATGGTCTAAAAAAAAGTTGGTTGCTCGACGACTTTAAAAAAAAATTAATATTCTTCCAGTTGTTTCTGTTATATTTGAAGTATTGAGAACAATTTAAAAAAAAATTATCATAAGCCGTTTAAGCGTGGTAGCCATTTTTGTTCTCTAGTTTGCGCTGATTTTTGCGTTCGCAGCCATTTATGCCAATGCACATATTCCATAAGCCGTTTGTTCTAAAAGGTTGAAATAAAAACCATTTTAAAGGTAATAAATATCTCTTTATTTTAAGTGATGTCCATATTTTACCTATTTTCGTCCCTTCCATAAGAAAACATTTTTTTTCTTGTAGAAGGAATGTTTTAAACCTCGCTTAGTATTTTTTATGCGAATAGCTATACGGGTACAACTACCCATGAAACAAATACACATTATTTAAATTGTGAAACTTATATCCTTTAATTTTTACAAATTTCCGAAAACTGACTTTTTTTCAAATTTTGGAATCTTGTGTCCCTGCATCTCTGATGAGGCTGGTGATAAAAATTTGAAATTTACACAACTTGTAGTGCTTTCGGAGTAGATTTATTAAAATAAAAATCAACTTGTACCTATATGGATCCTTTACAAAACCCTCAATTTTTATCATTGCCGCAACGGGAAAAATTGCAGTTTTATAAAGAACTTATATACATACTTATGAGTTTTTTTGACAATTTATGTCAAATGTTGGAGAGGGGGGGCGCCATTTTCAAGTTTCTGCCCCGGTTTTAAAAAAAAACGTAGATCCGGGGTTGCCAATGGATCATTTACATCAACCGCAATATAGGTCTCCTCTAACTAAAATTGTAACTATCAGTGCTTTCTGCAATGGCAATTTTTCCAAGTAGCTTGCTGGCAAATAGAGTTGTAAAATGCTTTCCGTAGCCTCGGTATACTGCAAACTAGTAAATTCACTATGCGTAAACCACTATTGCATTCACACCAACCTTATCTTCATCTAGCAGTATATAAATCAAACATGTTCTGTTTCCTGAATGTCGGGATTATATACATAAGCTGATTCGGACAAGAATACGAATAGCATTCCCTCTCTAGGTGTAACTTTATAGAAGCGTCTTTAATATCTAACATGACAAGATTAAGTGTTAATCCAAGGGGCTTGCCAAACTAATTATATTTTCTTACCACCATTAGCACGTAAAAGTGTACATTTCCGAATAAAGCAGCCCTAGTTGAGGAAGTTGTGACGGTGCCCAAAAACTGTCTTGGAAGAGAGGACGTGGTCTATTTAACTCATTATAAATAATAAGAAGAAGACAACTTGTACAGTCCTTTGGCGTCGTTCTACAAAAAGTTCCCATTAACATTTTTGATCAGTGACTCACACTCTTTCGTTTGATCTATATTTTATTTGTATACAAAAGAGCCGAAATTCTCAATTAACATACTCTTTTGTAATTAAGTAAATAATTTTACTCTTTCTAAACAAGTTAAATAGGTACCTGTACAATTTTGTTTTATGGTACCTGGATACCTGTACAATTAAGTAATTAAGTAAATAATTTTACTCTTTCTAAACAAGTTAAATAGGTACCTATACAATTTTGTTTTCTATAGACTATTAAATTAACATTTTAGAAATTTATTTATTTATTTATTTAATAATTGACATAAAGTCAAGTTACAAAATATTTACAAGGAAAATTCTGTACAATTTCTATGCGTTATAACAATTTAACTGTCAAAATTTGAGTTAACTCTAATTAAAATTAATAAATGGTGCTACTTTAATTAACAGAAATAAGAATAGTAATAATTTTTTTTTCATATTTACAAAATACATAACATAAGAATAATTTTGTAATAATAGGAGAGTAAACATTCAGGGCGTTATCTTTTATTTTTATAATTAATAATACTTCAGCAATAAACGAACTAAGTTGATTCAAATCATGTACAACTTTATTATTAAATAGCTCATATACCGTAAAACCGTCTAGACCCGGACAAGGGGTCCACACCCGGACACTGTGCACCAATCTTCAAAATAAGTAGTTTCTACATTAATCTGATACAATAAACATTTGTTCTTGACGTCATTAGAAAGAGAAAAACATCCTCTAAACAGCTGTACCAATAAAAACTACGGATTTCAACTTTTACTATCTCATTTTACAGGATTACTATTCTCCAGTTTTTCAAAGAAATAAAATGTGTGTCTAACTTAGACATGTAATTTTCGTCATCGTTGTCACATTGTTTTAATTTTGATATGTATGTGTTCAGAATTTTATCGCGCATCATTTAATGATGTTTGAAGTTATATCCGATGTATATATAAAAAAATACATGCTATATACATATATGCGTTTAGACCCGGAGACATCAGTTTATTACACTATGGCCGCGATTCGCATTGGCTGTAACTTCCACTATCCATACGTTACATTCCCGCCAGAATTACGCCGTTTATGCCTTCTTCTGGTGTCATATCGCATGTTTACTTCATAGAGAGGCATACTATGTGTTGACCCCTCTCCCTTCCCACAAAATGTTTTGAAGGCTTTGACAGGTTCAAAGACATCAGACGATATAAAACACTGTCCTAAACCCGACGGGAGAGGTTAGTTTGCATATTATTACATTATTTAAGTAAGTGTCCGGGTCAAGACGGATTTGGGGTGTAGACCCGGACACTTACTAATTATTTTTTTTATATTTTTACTTATAATGAAACAAATGGATCAGGGATGTAACAAATAATATATGCTCTTTCTAATGGTAATACTTTTATTGGTGACATCTATGATGGAAACATGTATAAACATAAAATTATACCAAAAAATGTAAAAAAGTGTCCGGGTCTAAACGGTTTTACGGTACTTGTGAGTTTGTTTCACATTTTCTAATTTCATACTTTTGCCTAATGTAATCGTATCCGTTACAATCGATAAAAAAGTGTTCGGGGGTTTCAATCTCATTACATAGTAGACAAAGTCTAATGTCTCCTCTTTTGTTTTTTGTTCCAATTTCCCATATCCATGATCCGAGTCGAAAATTAGCCAAATTTCTTCAGTGATCTTTATTTTCAATTATTTTTAAATAATGCGCTCCTTGTTGGTAATGATGCAGATTTCTGAAGAAATAAAGAGATTGAATTTTACAAATTTCAGCAAGTGTATCTTCATAATATTGATTAGTGATATTTTGTGTAATTTGCATTTTCAGTTTGTAGGTGTATTCTCTCTGATTCAATACTTCGCCTATTCTGAATTTCTTTATTTCGGTAACGATTCGATGTGACCAATTACTAGTATTTGTAGACTGCTCTATTTGATATTTTAAACAGTAATTTTGTAAGATTTTGTTTTTATCATACCATATTTTTGTAAAATAATTTATGTATAGAATTTTAACTTTAACACTAGTTGGGACTTTTTCAAGTTCTATCATACATCCTAGATTTGAAGTCCTCTTATTTATTCGTAGTACTTCTTTTCCAAAATTGGTACCCACTTGGTCTATTGTTGATGACTTTGAATACGGCCCCCAGACTTCGCTTCCATAGATTATAATCGGTTCGATTTTTGTGTTAAACATTTTCATATACAAATCTAGAGTTAAAATTTCTTGCGAAGCTGTTCTAGATTTAACTATCCTACAGCTTGCTTGGCTTGTATCCATTTTTCTTGATATAATTTCAATTTCATCTTTTCCAAAAAACCGTTTATGCTTTTCGCCTTCTTTCTTGCCGTTACTTACGATCATAACTTTGGTCTTTTTTACATTTACTGACAGTTTCCATTCATCCATGTAATTTTTGAGTTTATTAATTGCCCGTTGAAGTCCTATGGGTGATTCAGACATTATTATGAGATCATCCGCGTATAACAGTTTCCCAATTTATTTTTTACCAATATTCGGAGCGTGCAATTGACTTCCTTCTAACATTTTGGTAACATCGTCTATGAATAGATTAAATAAAATTGGAGAGAGCTGGCATCCCTGTCGTAAACCATTTTTAGTATTATTTACTTTCGATATTTCATTATTTCCTAAGGATATGCAGTAATTGACATTTTTATATATTTCTTGTAGAATAGAAACTACATTACGAGATAAACCTTTTGCTAATAGCTTGTACCAAAGAGCCTCCCTGTTTACAGTATCAAAGACCTTCTCTAGATCTACGAAGCTTACGTAAAGTTTCCCTCTTTTTTTCCGAAATACATGTTCTATGATAATGTTTATAAGCATAATGTTATCCACACAGCTATATCCTTTTCGAAATCCGTTCTGATACGGTGATAAAATATTTCTTTTCTCACTCCAGTCTTGAATATGATTTGCCAATATTTTTGTGTAGATTTTACTTAGTACATCTAAAAGTGTTATCGGCCTGTAATTGTTGGGATCTTCAGCATTGCCTTTACCTTTAAATATATTTACTATTAGACCTAGATTGCAATGTGTCGGTATTATTTTCGTCTGACTGATTTTATTAAAAAGTTTGCATAACGTTGCTATATTACAATGATTAGTTTTTATCATCTGTTTGTAAAATTCAGCTGGAATTCCATTTATCCTTGGTTGTTTGTTATTTTTTATATTTTGTAATGCCAAATATACTCCTTCTATTTCAATATTTTTATCCAAATGTTCTATGTAATTTATAGGGTTTAGTTCCGAATTCGGCGTCCATCTATTATTCCTATTGTAAATATTATCGTAATGTTTCATCCATTCTATTTCGCTAATGCTCATACTTGAACTGGTTTTCTTCTGTGCAAAAAAATTCCAGAATTGTTGAATAGTTCCATGATCTGCAATATTTTGGAGCTTTGTTTTGAACTGTCCATTTTTTGAATTGAATTCAACTGTATGTATCCAGCTAGTGCCTTTTAGGTATTCTGCATTACTTTTCCACCCACTTTTCCCATTTTTACATTCAATGGTATTGTTAAATGTGTTTAAATGCATTATTTTTATTCTAAATACAAGTAGGCGAATAGTAATTTTAAAAAATTTAAAAGAAATGAACATACTTTTATAACAACTACAATACATACATATTAAGTATGGTTCATTTCAGTTAAATTTAACCATGCTTCGTCACTTTGAATTTAAATAATTTCCAGTTTCTTGACTTTGTCTCTTTTATTATTGCATTTATGTAAATTTTAAATTTGCGGTTTATTTTATTTCTAAGAATAGAAGATTGATTTGTTTCGAATATAAGAATTATTTAATTTTTTAACGAAAACTCATAATCAGTTGTATCTGAAATGAGGTATAATTTAAAAATGTTTTTAAAGTTAATGTTTATTTATAAAGTAGGAATTTTAGATTTTTATTTATAAAATAGAAATTTTAGATTTTTTTGGAAAGAAAAATTATCTTCATAAAGGCCTTCCAGTTTACTATTTAAGGTCCTTTTTTAGACTTAAAAATAAAACACAAAGGCAATTGGCGAATAAGTATGGGTAAGAATGCCCTCGTACGAATTGTGTTGGCTTTTTTCCGACTAACTGCTATCGACACCAAATTGAAATTTACTGAAATTCAGCTCTTAAAAACTTAAAACCTTTTTTTAAAGCCCCGATCAGCCGGACACTCGTCATCAGTTTTGAAACCACCAAAATGACAAATCGCTTGTAGACTTTCAATCACATTTCGCTTGTAGACATTCAGTACCGAAGATGAAGGGAAAAATTCGACTTCCGTGATGGGGCCCCGCTGCTCACGACGTTTTTTAAAGTTGACAATTTTTTAAGATTGACTATTTTTATGTTTTTAAATAAAAAGTAACCAAAGAGTAGTCAGCAAAAATTTCAGTGTTGGAAATTAATAGATAATGTATATATTTTTTTAATATTTTTGTAATTCTGCGTTTCTAAGATTGCAATAAACAATGGTCAGCAAGATAGTATACGATTTCAGTAATATGTACGGTGTCGTAATTTTTGTCACAATAGCAATCTTTAAATTAATTTTGTATTTGTGATAGAATGATTTAATTTTTTATTTCATTGAATTTGCATTTATGAATTGAATTGTCTCTATTAAATTTTGTAGATTTAATTCACACTTTAGGTTATACCGTTTTATTAATTTTATAATTATTGTTTTTATTTTTCCTCAAAGTCCCCGTAACAACTATTATTTCACACTAGTTCTAATTTTATTGCAGTTATTGAAAAGTAAATTTAGTATTTAAATATAATTAATCTTAGAAATTTAAAAAACATCTGAGAAACAACACTACCCGGTCAGAAACCGATTCGCCTGAAACTTTGCAGAGATTTAGTATTGACCAAAAAATATAACTTATAACTGTTTACAGCGGCCCAAAATCATTTTAACAATTACAGTTGAACTCCAAGAAGTGCAACAAAATGTTTTCTTCCCCTCCTGAGTCGCAGTTCTTGAAGTTTTTGTAACGGTCTAAAGTAGTGATGAGCAAATGCAAGACCAAGACGAAGACTTGGCAGTCTTGGTCTTGATCTTGTTCTTGCATTATGAATCTTGGTTTTGGTCTTGCTAGAGCAGTTTGAGTCTTGATATTGGTCTTGGTGTTGCAAATACAGTCTTGGTCTCGGGCTTGCTAAAAAATCTTGCATTTTCTTGCATTTACTTATTAGCGAATTTTTTCCTTCTAAAATCAGAATTTTCTCTCTTTACGGTATTAATTATACTTTCAAATTATTTAAATAGTTTAGCAAAGTCTTGCTTTTTTTGCTTTTGTCTAGGTCTTGCTCACTTGAGTCTTGGTATTGGTCTTGTAGCCATACTTATATCCTTGGTCTTGGTATACACAGTCTTGGTCTTGCAAAAAAGCAAGACCAAGACTAATTTTGCTCATCACTAGTCTAAAGGAATCATATTGGTTGTAAATATATTGCGAGAACTATATCTTTTGTTTGAATTAAAAAAATAAAAAAGATGAACAGAATTTGAAAAAATCGATAAAAATTAATTAAAACTTATAAAAAAAAAATTGAAAAAAAAAATAGAAAATAAGAAAATAGGCACTCGCTAGCTCCACGTGGTTATTCCTGGGCTCGGCCAAGGGCGAGTAGAATGGTAAGCCGAGAACTTCAACCCACACTCTGCATGTGCGTCTGAAAATCTAGAATCTTTTTCTGGTTTAGGGTTCATACACTAGACGTTTACGGTCAGGCCTAATGGTCTCAAGGCTTATAAATTCGAGTTTTATGGATTTATAAGATTCATTTCTCCATGTTTTCTAGATCGATGATTTAGAGGTATGAGCTCCAAAGTTCATGTATCCAGAGTATATGGTCCTAGAATCTATGGGATATGAGTTTATAGGCTTGACGTATATGGACCTACAACTTATAGTACTACAGTTAATTGGCTTGAGAATCATTTCTTGTGATTGCAAAACTATTCCGAATACGACTACGGTCACTTCAAATATAGTAATAATTGTTAAAATGATTTTGGGCTGCTATAGACAGTTATAGGTTATAGGTTTTAGTCAATATTAAGTCTGCAAAGTTTCAGGCGAATCAGTTTCTGACCGTAGTGTAGTGTTACTTGTGAGTCAACTTTTATCACAATATTACGAGCAATGATTCATAAAAATATTCAAATCTGATTGCAGTAATTCGTACTATTTAGATTATTGCTTGACAGCAATCAATTTCTCTTCTCTTCATCAGATAATATATTTTCATTTTATTATACAAGCCGTATGAATAGTTTTTGACATTTATGATAAGCTTTTGTAGAGGAGAAGACTGGGTACTATTGAACTAATCCTAAAACTATTAGAGCTAAACTATTTCCGAACAATAATATTTTTTATCATAAAATACCAACTAGTAGGAATAAAGCAAAATAAAAAGCAATTTTTTAATATTGGTCCATAGATGTATTACTATTTATATCTATAGTGTGTTATAAAGACAGCTTAATATCATATCACTTTATTTCACAAGCTTTTGTTTAACGAATACAGCAGCAGATTGCAATAAAGCCGCTGGAAAACAAATTTGTATTTGACAAAACATTTTTTTTTGTTTGTTAAACCTTGTTGTATACGCATCTATTTTGATTACTAAATACTGCCTAGGTTAGTGCTTGAATATTACCAAACAATACAACCCTATATATGTACCTATGCCTGCTGTACTGATGTTATTAGTTTAAAAAATTTTTACTTTGATGAAAACAAAAAGCCATTTTAATACCAATAATGTGATTGATGTTCTCTACCTGTCTCTCTAAAAGTTATTAAATTTCATTATTATTATGACTATTATCTATCTTTGTTTTACTTGTACTCAGGGCAGAGGTTTGGAATAATCAATACTGGTATAGGGACAAAAGAGTCCATAGTGTATAAAATGTATTTCCTCTTAATATACTGATAATAATTTTAATTAAATAATTTTTTTGTCGACTTTTAGGCCCGATCTACATTATAGTGCCAATAAAGGTACGCTCCCCGCTTCGGTTTCGCTCCTATATATTCTTGTTGTGTTCACATTTCAGTACTGATACCGTGCTAGTACCTATTCGTTCTCCATTCAAATTATAATGCCGCTCTCAGTACGCTCCCAGTTCGGTTTCAGCTTGATACAGATACAAATATTTTTTCATAACAATTGAATGCAAGCGGAGCGAAGTAGAGTCAAAAAAGTGTTCACACTATCGATATAAGTCTGATATCGCTCCGTTAAAATATTATCGTGGTATTGGTATTGGAGCGAGAGCGTACCGTGACTGATATCGGAGTGGTATCGGAGTGATGATGTGAATAAACTCATTGTTTCTTATGTAAGAATATTTTATCGAATTGGGAGCGTAGCGATATCGTACCGAGAGCGGAGCGATAGTGTGGATCGGTTCTTAAATTTCATGATTCTAATATAAA
The DNA here is from genome assembly GCA_035578155.1 of Brachynemurus nebulosus. Classification (NCBI taxonomy): domain Eukaryota; kingdom Metazoa; phylum Arthropoda; class Insecta; order Neuroptera; family Myrmeleontidae; genus Brachynemurus; species Brachynemurus nebulosus. Next base: position 125,787 of record JAPWDM010000084.1, on the reverse strand, counting down.
TTTTGATACTAAAATTTTTTTTTCTGTTTTATAAATATTTTGTTCTTCTACATTGACATTGACTAATTTATTAGTAGAATAATTATATAGAGTAATAGAACTTGTATTGGTATAGTTACTCTCGATACGTATTCGTAAAGAGAGGTAGGCTTAAATTGCGGCACGAGTCTAAGGGACTGACGCATACACAAGGAGATCGAGTACGCTGAATACCCTCACGAGCCGTCAATGCTATATTTTTTTAGGGGGTAAGAGTAGGCTCAGTAAAAACTTAAGAAGAAAATGTCTAGGGCTCCGAAATGGATTAATCCATCCCTGGTTAGGAATCTTAGAATATAATACCATAACGAAGTATAGATTCTATATATTATGCATAGTAAACATACGAGAAAACATTAACACTCATTAACACATTAACACAGTTCGCTTCAAACGAATTAAAAATATAAATTCATTAATTCTAATTTTTTTCACATTTTGTTAACTTAAACTTCCCAAAATAGTTACTTTCCAATCCACAAACCTAAAAATATTGCTGTGTCCTAAAATGAAATTTTTTCGGTATTTAATATTTGTAAGTAGTTTGGTATAGGTATCCATAGCTCTCAAAATTTACAAATTCTGTTTTAACCATATTAAGTTTGAATTTATTTTATATTAACATGCATACGTAAATAAGTCATATTTTTAGAATTATTTAGTACATTGACGGTCCACCTATTTTGACGGAACGCCCAACCGGTACACTATTTTGAAAACTAATACACTTGTATGAAATTATTGACGCGGTACAACGTTATGTAGCAGTTGATCAGATTTCATTTGACGCTATACAGTGTACATGACCGTCAACGTGTTAAAATTACTATTGTACCTGTTGTATCTGAAATTTTGCAGTTTTGCAGCATGTATGCAGCTACTTGTAATATGTATTAATATGTATGTATATGTACGTATGCAAACGATATATGAAAATATGTATGGATACGGATTATAAATATTTGTTTGTTAGGAAGGTACTGATATCTACCGAATATCGCTCGCTACATATCCATAGATAGAGCCACAGAATAGCACAGAACGAGCGGTAATATTTCTATACTACTGAAATCAGTGTAACGCTAAAGGATAAAAGATATCCCACCACTACGTTATATATGTGCACGCGGAGTTGTGTGTGGTAGTGCGCTAAATGGTTATGTGTATGCGTGTCTTGTATACGCCTATGTTAAAAAAATATATAATATGTATGCGCTACGTAGATGTACGTATACACGGTAACACAACACCAACAATATGATAACAATTGAAACACACCCATTGGTAGCTTGTAAGTCAATGACAACATAGTTCTGTAAAATGCACATACTTGCACATAAGTGATTGCAGAAAAGAGACAGTTATATTCGTTCTATTTGTTCTGTGGATAGAGCCATTTAAAATTGATTGTTACCTGGATTTTGTATTATATGGTTTATGATATTACATTTGATATGATTAGACACGATTTTAAACATTAATATGCATATAATTAGTTATAATTGGTAACACAACGTATTTGCGAATGTAAACAAGTTTTGTTTATATTAAAATTAAGAGCGTTAACTGAGTGGACGTAAGCTATACCTGGGCCACGACACGATACGGTGCATACATCTAGGCATAAATTACAATCATTATTATTAGTGTATGATGCAGGGATGAAGCTACGAATTATTGTTTATTAATAATACACAAGTACGGTATGGGTTAATTTAATTTTTTGAAATTAATTTACTAAAAATGTGGAAAAATTGACGCCAATAATTGAGTGTGAGAGATTGAGAGTTTTAGTGTCAGACAATTGAATATTATGAGCAGCCACGGATCTACGATTTTTTAGAACCGGAGTAGAAACTTGAAAATGGCAACCCCCCCTATCCAACGTTTGACATGAATTGTCAAAATACTCATAAGTCCATTACAAAACTCCTATTTTTCCCGTTGCGGCAATGATAAAAATTGAAAGTTTCGTAAAGGATCAATATAGGTACAAGCTAATTTTTTGTTTTAAGCACTACAAGTTGTGCAAATTTCAAATTTTTGTCATCAAAGATACAGGGGCGCAAAATTCCAAAATTTGGAAAAGAGTCATTAAAGGATACAAGTTTCACAATTGAAATAGTGTGTATTTGTTTTATAATGGGTAGTTGTACCCGTATAGCTATTCTCATAAAAAATACTAAGCGAGGTTTAAAACATTCCTTCTATAAGAAAAAAAAATGTTCAAAAAGTGAATTTGCTGAAAAGTGAAATTTGCGAAAGATATCCAACTTTAGGTAAAGTTTTCTTATGGAAAGGACGAAAAGAGATTAAATATGGACATCGCTTAAAATAAAGAGACATTTATTACCTTTAAAATGGTATTTAAACCTTTTAGGATAAACGGTTTATGAAATATGTGCCTTGGCATAAATGGCTGCAAACACAAAAATCAGCGCAAACTGGAAAATAAAAATGGCTACCACGATTAAACGGTTCAAGATAATTTTTTTAAAGAATTGTTCTCAATACTTCAAATTTAGAAACAACTGGAAGAATGTTAATTTTTTCTAAAATTGTCGAGCAACTAACCTTTTTTTAGACCATTTGATATAGACCGACCTATTATGATTTTGGCGCCCCCTGAAACTGACGCCCGGGGCAGGAACCCCGGTTTGCCCCCCTAGATCCGAGCCTGATTAGGAGTAGAGGATTTAATAGCAATTTTTAGTGGATAGCAATCAAAAAGAGAAGCTAAGTCAAAGGAAAGTTTGTAATGGCTGTCACGTCCCAGCATGTTTTTCCTTTTTGTTTTATTCTTTGTTATTGTAAAATTACTTATCTTATATATCTGGCATCATGACGCTGGCCGGAAGTTTTTTTGTAGTGAAAAATTAATAACTTCAATCGATTGTAGGCCATTTGTAGATGTTTGTAGTATACTTATTTTCGCTTGTAGCGCTTTAGTTTATTTGTAATTAACAATCAAAATTTTGTACTGAAGTTAACCGGAAGCAATCGTGAAGGTAATTTTTTTGGTAACAACAGAAAGCTTATCGTTTGTAGTGTCTAAATATAACGGTAAAATGTTCGTAGGATCGCCTGATAAAACATAATGAATTAATTAAAAAGTTTTTTTAAAAAATTGCGCATGCGTGCCGTTTTAAATTTACTCCATGTGAGTTCGTTATTTTAAATTTGACGCATGTATAGGTTTTATTGCATTGTATTATTCAAAATTTAACAGATTGCGTTTATGATTACAGTAAAATTTAGTCTAAAAATTTTTTATTTTTAATTAATTATGAAAGATAATAATAATAAATTATTAATGAAAGATAGAATAAATAATTTTCAATTGTGTTAAACCTGTTATTGAGTTAACTACACGGTTAAAAATCTTGGACTAATTTTTTAATCCAACCTTAACTTACTGAAAAAACTAAATATTAAAATACTAAAATTAAATCCTGCCCTTATATTAAAATATTTCCAATATTTTTTGGTATTCAAATTTAATCTATTTATATTATTTCCTATAATTTAAACCATTTTTTATTAAAATATAATACAAAATTATTTAAATCAGAAGAACGAAACCAAAAAAATATTAAAAAGCAATACACGGTATATACATTTTGTGGTTTCGGTCTCTTTTTGGCCTTAATTTTAAACCATTTGGATTGAATCAGTCAAATCTAAAAACAGTCACATGTAGTTGTGGTTCGCTAGATAGTGGTTCGCTGTGCAGGCTGCTGCCCGTTGTTGGCGACTCGGTGTTCTCAAGGTACCTCGGTTTGGTTACTATGTCCTCACTCCAACCTATTTAATTTATATATTGTTTTCTCTGTACTTTTTGGTTGGTTAATTGACTTAGTTAACATCAAGGAACGTTTCCCACATATCAAAATATAAGTCACCACTAACAAATAAACAACTACACACACAATTCGTTGCTTTTTTCTTCAACTATTTTGTTTATTTTCGTAACTTCGATCGGGCTTAAAACATTTAAATATAAAAATACTTGAATATTTAAAAATGTAATTTCAATTGTTAACGTTTATATAAAGTCATTTCCGTTGTTAAATAAATTACCGTTCATCGGCAAAATATTTTCTTTTTATTGAAATTTTGGTACAACCGGCATAGATTCCTGAAATAATAGTCGATATAGTTTATCATTATAAAAGTTCAAATTTTTTTTTAACTCAGGTTTTTATACAAGGTACGTAATATCGATCTTAAATATTGAACGATATGAAAAATATTCTTATTTTTTTTATCTATTGTTTAGGTACCTACGCAACTACTATGGTTGTATGCATCGTTTGGGGTAATACATAATTGATTTTGATATTGGAATGATTATTGATAGATGAGCGGTATGGTAATGTAGATGACGTATCTTCCCCGTTTGGTTTCGAACTCAAGATCTACCAGACAAGAGCGAAGTGTTCTGATTTTTATTTATATCAAAATTCAAATATTTACCCAGACAACTTCGGCGATGTAATGTAGCAGTCAGCGTAGAATTTAAGCACTTAATTATCAATCATGTGGTAAGCCTTTGCAACTGACATTTAACTTACAATAATTCCACTTATTTTTCTCTTTATTTACAGGATTTATTATACTATTATGAAAAATTATAGTTTAAGAAAAAGTAAAAAATCAGAAGAATCTACTGAAAACGTTCAGGAAGAAATACGACCATGAGCTAAGCCCGGAAGATCTAATTTTCTTTTTTAGAAATTCACGTTTATTTTGTTTATTGTGAAAAAAATCAATAAAATGTTACTAATACAAAAATGCTACTGCGTTTCAATATAACCTTCATTACAATATTTAGATTTTAATACAGATAATATTAAAATTTCAAACCAAAGAAACCTATCTTTTAATACATATTTGGTTTAAAATATAAGCCACCGTTACTTATTTTTAATACCTGTTGAATTTAGAATCGTAATATTCATAGTATTAGTTTGCAATACAACTGGAATAAAATTTGGTTTGGTGACTCTAATCCAGGTTCAATTAATTTTTAATATCAGTTATATTACAATGAATTTTTTAATATAAACAACCGATTAGATTTTAATAAAATTTTGGTGTTGCCATATATGTAACCTCTATAGATTACTTATTAATCCTATATTTTTAACCGTGTACTCGAAAGCTGGCGGGTCATTTCATTTCAAATCATCCAATATAAACATAAAATGTCACCCATGACCTCAGATTTAGCTGAAAATTTTTTTATTTGTTTATTTAGCCATCCTAATCATCTGTACAAAATTAAAAAAAATTATCTCTAATAGTTTTCAAGTTATGAATTTTTGAAATTTAGCAAAATAGGGTTAAATTGATGTTCCCGTGGTATCACTTTCGGTGACGTTATTATATTAAAAAATCCATAACTTCTGTAATATTTAACATAAAGCAATAATTTTTTCATCAAAATGTTTAGAAAAGTCAGGAGATTACAAGAAAAATAAATTTGGTTAATTATCACTTCATGTTTCTATGTAATGCTTTGTTAGACTTAAATTTTGAGACATTTTTTAATCGATAAACAAAAAATCTTTAAAAGTGATTATTGACCAAAGGCATTGCAGTAACCGTAGTAATTTTTTTTTTAAATTTACTCTAAAGATGTAAACTAAAATAATCTGGAACAAAAATAATGGTTTTTTACCCGCTAATATTTTTCACACACGTCCGATGTCTGGAAGTTCAAAAAACGAGTTTTTTGGAATAATTTCCCAAAATTCAAAATTTTTGTTTACACCATTGGAAAGAGGAGAAAAAATTACACAAAAAAGGTCTTTAAACTATTATTCAATGTCAACTAGTTTCCAAGAAAAACTAATTTTCAAAGCTCTTACCATTTCCAAGATATTTAAGAAAATTGAAAAAAACTCTAATTTTCAGGGGTGAGTTTCACCCCCTTAAACCGCTTATGGGCACGAACGAAATATGGCTTTGGATTAGTTTTAATAAGATCTACAATCCACCAAAGTTTCAAAAATTTTTGAGAGATACAGTTGGATACCTTTCTTTATAAGACGTACGTATTTACTAAGATTTTTTATTATTGAAAAACAAATTTTTAACGAGCAGCTATACTGCTATGTCTCAAAATTGAAAACAATAAAAAAAGATGAATTTATTTCACATACACATACATAATATAAACAAAAATACTTTTGATGGTCAATTAGAATTACAGTGGCACTTTTCAAATATGCAGGTAATAAATAAAAGAAAAAAAGGATGTTTACATAAAATACGTATAAATAATATTTTGATACACGTATGTATGTGTGTGTATGTAACTTGTGTACGTTGTTTTTATGAAAATATTTTGAACTTTTAGTCACATTGAGTGCAATATTTATACCTGCATATGCTAAAGAAGAAACTGTCTGATCCGAAAGAAATCCGATACCTGCTAATAGAATACTACATATATTGCACAACTGTAAACAAAATCTCTGCCAGCAGAATCGCTTTTGTTATTTCCAAACTTTATCTATTCGTCAAATAAATCAATTTCACAAGGTATCTATTTTAGGTGTATATCAAATTTTTCCGAACAATTTCGATCAACTTAAAACAAATAAATAAACTAACAAATAAAAACAAATAAACAATATCAATATATAAACAATAAAAAACAAAGATAAATGAACAAATAAATAAAAAGAAATGTCCGTCGTGGTAACAAACACCGGTAGGTAAACTCAAATTGTGTAACTAAAAATCAATAAATGACAATGAACGAAATTCAAAACTACGCCGTGGAGAAAATTTAAATATATCCATAGCGGTGTTTTATTTGAATAATTTTGTGGAAAACTATAGCAAAACACAGATGAATTATGTATGATGCTACTATACGCTCGATTTATTAAAAATGGTGTAAACTAAAAATTTCATATTTGAATAATTTCAAAAAAAGCATCCATTTTTCGTATTTTTGTAAGCCTAAACAAAACCAAAATTATGACTCTAGTGATTCCAATCCGACCAAATACATTTTGAAATCATCAAAAAGCTTGTAGGAAGGAACAATGAGTAAATACTTCCATAAATAAAAAATATATTTCCTTTCTGGTTAACATACTGAGAATATCCATCTGGAATAACAGGGGTGAACATTTTTTTTTAAGGTAAAATATATTGTTGGGTTAGTGTTTATATATTGCATTATGAGTCCATTAGGTCGGAAACGGTTCTTACATCATTAAGATCTCCAGGGCGGTACCGTGCCTCTCTTTCGTCCCAGTGCACATACTTGTATTTATTCAGATGTATTTATCTCCGAGAGCAGAACTGCGCCGCGCCGCGTTTCGGACCTAGTGGACGCTCAGCTTAAAAATGTAATGCTTTTCTAAAAATTTAAGTTTTTCTTTTAAGAAACATCTTAGCTTCTTTTGGTTTTAATAACGAATAAAATAAATACAACATATTTGAATATCTAATTTACGTTAATATGTGACGCTATTATACATATAAGTTTGCCAAACTTAACTGAAATGTAATTTATTAAAAATATTTAAATCAAATGAGGAGTCTAGTTTCAAAACGAGTCATGTCCACTTTTGTGATTTTGAGATATTGACAAAAAAATTGTTGCAATGTGACATGTTTAATATAATGAGTAATACGACAACACCCATTCTGAAAACAAAGTAAGCTTTCTAATGCTAAAAACAACGGGACAGGATTTTTTTTGCAACTTGAGCTGTTCAGATGAGGAATATGACAAGACTGTGATGATAGCTGGATGAATTTGAGGAGACTAAGGTAACTGATGGAACCTCAATCTCATTACGTCACTTACGGGAGCAAGGTAATGTGCGTCCTGTATGAGTTTCTATTTGAACCCACCAGTAATTACGTTGTTGATGTGGTAGAATGCCTGCACAAAATGAAGACTAAGGTGTTGTTTGCCACGCGTTTAAGTTGATCCTTATAAGTGTCGTGAGTTAATCAAGGATTTATATGAATTTGAATTAATATAAATGAAGTTGCACAATAAACTTTTTAATTTGATATTTTATTCATCTTTAATTCATACCACATTTTAACATGTCGACACATCAAGATATCAGCATTTTTATGTTTTAAAATTAAGATTTACATTAAGAAATTATTATTTTTATATTTATTTCAACATTTTAAATTAAGTTGTTTCTTTTATTTTTGTCACTTAAAATGTCCCATGACACAATTAAAGAGTAAATGAGAACCAACTACATTTTACGATATAACTGAGAGATATGCCCTATGACACCGATAAGAACTAACTGAGCCTCGATCGGAGGGCGTGAAGCTTGCTTATAGAGACTTTGACAAGTGACGCTTACATTCAATACTAAGAATTTGATTGTTAACTTGTTAAAATCAACAATTAAATTGATGATTGTAAAACTGAAATGTCCAGTCAAATTATTCAAAATAAATGTTCTCAACAAACGAAAATACTTAACGATTTGTGAAATATTTAATACTTTGTTGAAGTATGAAAAGATTAAATATCTATCGAAATACAACAAACAACCACGTGTATGTTAAGAAGAATGAAATCTTTAAAGAAATATTAAATCAACATATAAATCAAATTAATTAGTAAAAAATCTTAACAAATTGCTTCCCCAAATGATATATACGCAAATTATAAAACATGTAATTTAAAAAAATTACAAAATAATCAATTAATTCAACAAATTTATGCCGAATTGTATAAATAAATTTGCATATGTATATTTCTATTAATAAATGTTAATCTTATATTGTATTTAATGAATATATGTTACAAGACCCATTTTGAACACAGAATAAGTTCTCTAATGCCAAAAACAATTCGACAGCGTTTTTTTCAACTTAAACTGTCCAGAATCCTGCAAGGATTTATATACAGAATCCATTACTGTGCGTAACTCAATTTTTTTAATTTTTTAGATAAGACCCGTTTTGAAACTGGACTCCCCAAATAATTCTAACTCATAAATGCGAAAGTTTGTTTATTTGACTTGCTTTTACACTTCAACAGCTTAGCCAATCAACTTTAATTTTACACAAACATAGCTTTGAACAGAGGCACTTTTTACCTGGAGAAAATATTTCATTTCCGAGGGAAAATGTATTAAAATAATAATTTTCCTATAAGTTAACCCCTTCACATCTATATTTTCAATCGATGGAAACCATCTACCATTTTTTCTCAATAGGTATAGGTATTACTGCACCAATTTCTTTGATTTTGTGCAATGGTAGGTAAAAAGAAAACGACCAAAACCCGATTAAGACCAAGAGCAACGGCTAAAACAATTTTTATCTTCATTGTCACGTTGAGGTTTACCCCTCCTTAAAAGGCAGGTAAAAAATCACAATCTTTCACCTGCGCTGGCCAACGGTCTATATTTCCTGAAAGATATTGTAAATAAAACAAAGTTCAGTGATTTATAATCTCATTGGTTATTTTATTTTATAAGGCAGTTCAATGGGTGCAATATGGTAAGGATTAGTGATGGGCATAATCGAATGAAAATTAATCGATCATTCGATTATTAAAATATCTCGAGATATAATAAAATCATTCGATTATTTTTCATTTGAATGATTTTAGAAAAATATCTCGAGATATTAAATCATTCGATTATTTTTCAATCGAACAGTTTTAAAAATATCTCGAGATAAAGCAAATTCGATTCTTTTAAGTAATCCTATTAAATATCAGGTAAAAATTATTTAGTGGGTCGTCATATCTATTGAAAACAGACAATAGTTTAAATTAAAAAAAAAAAGAGATTTTATGATAACAATGATTGGCGATATTTTGCATACGATGAATAGCACAACCTAGCACGGTTGCTTCCTTATTGATACTTTAATGGTCATGGTTGCTGTATGTGCACCGTCAAGTAAAACTTAACTAACTAAGACACAACGCTGTACTACGTTAACAATTCTATATATAAAGTGTATTGGTTTTCAAATTCCTGTGTTTCGTCACTAGAGTAAAGTGGAGTAAGTGCACCCCCATTTTTTGATAGTTAACTTTCAGACCATTATTGTATTAATGTTATTAATCGCATCTGATTGTTTATCAGCGTTATCAACTACCTGGTCTTTAAACTTAAATAATCATAAGAAAGAAATTCTAGAGAGCTTCGTGATAATGAACTGTAATTATTTTTTTGAAATGTGTACATATAACGCACTTGCCCCATGGTTTGGGGCAAGTGCGTTATGCTTATGTAGAGAAATGCTTACGTAGAGAAAAGTATACTTATTCAAAGCTTTTGAATAAGCATACTTTTCTCTACGTAACTGTGCAAAAAAATTTTAAATATCTTTTTATCTTAAGTGATAAATTACCTTTTATTATACATATTATATTATATTATAATTGAGAGGTATACTAATATCATCTAATGCAGTTTCCAAGGCCGGTGGTGAATACTGTGTGCTTCTGGCAGTTTTTCTTATGTAATTTCGTACCATTTCTACCTAAAATAAATAATTATGGGCAAAAACAAGCAGAATTTACATTATATAACACAGTGAGGTAAGTGCGCTCCCTTTAGCGTTACATAATATAATACATTAAGAGCGCACTTACCCCAATCCAAAAGACGCACTTGCCCCGTAGGGAAAAATTTTGGGGTAAGTGCGCTCCCTTTAGTGTTTCTAAAATAACAGAATAAAAGAAAAAATCTTCTCAATTAATTAAAATTTACCTTAATAACAACTAAAAATATTAAATAAAAAATATAAAAATATTATAATAGACTCTATTAAAAATTTATTGAAAATGTACTCAGCAACTCGTTATTAAACCATAAAACACATTGTTGAAAAACATAGCCGCTACGACTCTATATAATTGACAGAAGTGCCAAATTAAGGTTGACCTGTTTCTCCTGAGTGTTAGCGGATATTTTAAAATTGATTTTAAATCACTTTATAGTTAGTTGGAAATTCTATTTGACGCGAAGGCACTTGCCCCGGGTGCGCACTTACCCCACTTTACCCTATAGATTATGACCATCAACGTGTTAAAATGTCGACTATTAAAATGGCAAAACCGATAATACTGTAATTAGTACTGGTTTAATCTCTAATGGACATTATTATTATAAAAAAAAGATTTTTGAAGATAATATGATAAGCCACCTAAAAACAAAAGAACTGAACGGTGGATTATGGTTGTATGGTTCATACAAGTTAATAATATTGTATTATAGGTTTGAATTTGAAAATAAAAATTACAATAAAAGCATTCCGAAAAATTACAAAATTGAAATTTAATTTTTTATCCCATCTCAATAACTGAATAATATAACCGATAAAAATAATCGATAAATAATTGTTAGAAATAATCGAAAGAAAATAATTGATAATATTAATCGAATGAAACATAGTCGATAAAAATGATCGGATGAAAATAATCGACAAAAATAATCGAATGAAAATAATCGATAAAATTAATCGAATGATTAATCGATTATTAAAATCACTCGATTAAAAATAATCGATTATTGAAATCATTCGATTATTCCCATCACTACTAAGGATACAAATTAGATATTGAAGTGACAGAAAATGAAATTTGTTTGATCCTTGGTGTGTTTATCAGCAAACACGTACACAATTAAATTTTAATTAAAAAAATCTTCTTTTATTTAAAATAAATATGTATTTGTTTCTTTTTGTAAAATTACGATTTGCTAACTTACTTGAAAATATATAGGTATGCAGTTGTAAGTATATTGATCAATATTTGTTCAAAAAATAAAATTAAATAGATAAAATGCAATACAATTATTTCTGTGCAGGCTACTATAGCACACACTCTACTCATTTTTCTTTTTTTTATGAAAATAAACTCATATGATCCGAAAAATAAATTCTGAATTTAAATAAAGGGATAAAAAACTTAAATAAACTTATTTGCCTTTAAAATCATAGTAATATAGGTAGGTACATATTAATTTTTAATTTTGATTAAATTTGGAAGTTTGATGATGTTTTTAAGCAATTCAGTAATAGCATTGTGATTTTAAAAATTTTTTAAAATTTTCCCTTTTTTTAATTTTATTGTGTGCTAGATGTATCCGCGACGTCGTTCGCGCGACGCATTGTTATAAAATCAGTGAGAATTATATAAGTGTAATAATTATGCAGAACTTGTATAGAGCTATAGTTTTTGCGTAATGCTTGCACATGCTCAAAATGGTTTTCATATTTTTCGGAGGAAAGGAGACATTTTATCGTAATAAAAAGTATCTTATTTGTTGGTTGACCCAGATAACACCAGACCAAGTATCATCACAATCCGTTTAATAGTTTTTGCGTAATGTGTGCACATGCTCAAAATGGTTTTTCTAGAATTAGATAATAAGTTATAATCACACAAAATTTCATTAAAATCCGTTCAGTAGTTTTTGCGTGATGTAAGAATAGACAGACAGACAGACAGATAAAAATTTTAAAAATCGCTGTTTTGATATCTACATCGATATCTATTTACAGTACCAGTACAATTTTCAAAAAATATTCCTGTATACAGAAACGGTTTCGTTACAGTATTATTATAATGTATAGAGATGTATAGAAGAATAATATTTTCCGTTAACGTTATGTATTCTGACTGACTAACAATATAAGTAAGATTTTTATCAAAGTGACTAACAGACATTTTTTGACTGACTAACAGACATTTTTTGATTGACTAACAGAGATAAGTACGAAAAAAAAATATAAGTAAGAACTTTTTAGTGCTTTATTAACCAGTTGCTAATCAAGAGACCAAGTGTGCTTGGCAACAGTTTTTTGGATCTAACAAGTCGAAATTCAAACCATACAACCGGCTATGCTTGTGGCGGGTATCGGAGCACATTTTTTAAGTCCTGTTCTTTCACTACTTATGCAATATAATTGTAATTTGTGGGCAGAAAATATTAAAAGACCGGGTAGTGATCGCCTACGAAGGCAGCACCCATTTTTTCTATGTACGACTAGCATTTTCCCTTTCAGTTCCACAAATAGAATGTTCAACATTAAAAGTATGTTAAAAAGGATGAGTAAACTTAAGTTTGCCTGATAATGAAGATATTGGTTGTCGGATTTTCTTTTGTCTCCATTTTGTATGGCAAATTATATTGATGGGTTTTAGTGCAAAATAGGACTACAATACTATTTCCTATTGTAATGCCACCTAGAGACACTTACATTTCTCTTCATTTCCGGTTTCTGTCTTATGCGTGATTGATCTTCAAGCTATGTGTCTTCCATTTTGTTTAATACGGTTTTGTAATACGAACACAACATATACATATCTGTATGAATGAAACTGCTATTATTTTTCATAGGGTTACCGACTGAAAGTGTTTAAGGTCTTTATCGAAAAATTTACATCTTCATAAAAAATTTTTACTTTGGAAAAATAATGTTGAACTCTTACTCAGAGACACTTTTCGATTAGACGGTAGTTAATTTCTATTAATAATAGATAATAATTAATTTCTCAAAGACCCCTCTTTCATTACCACTGTACAAAAAATAACAATGAAAAATATTTTTTTTATTTATAACATATAACATTCATGCGAAAATCTGAAAAAAAAAAACGACGGGTTGCACTCCGGGAGTGCCGGCAGAAGTGAAAACTTGAATATTAACGTTGTGCATTTTTGATATTTTGGAATGGTTAGGGAATAATTTTGCACGAATTGCTTTAATTATCAGTATAAAAGTACTATCATTTATGTGGTAGAATACAATATTTATTTATTGCGCTATCGTACACGGCACACCCTGCCGGAACGCTAGAAAAAGTGGACTTTTGAGTGCGCATTTGGAGCGCTGTATCTTTTCACCTGTACAAGATAGACAGGTGCTCTCGCTGACTTTTTTGTAGAGAATTCGATTCTCTACAAAAAAGGTCTTAACACTTTTTAATGTATTTATCACCGTTTTCGCTACGTAAGCGGTGAAAGCTCAAAAAACGCTATTTATGAATTTTCAATATTGTTTAAACAATATAAAAAAAAAACATTTCCGGGAGTTCACATTTTGCACAAATGTTCTCTTCGGTAATCCCTACAAGAATCTCTTTTTAAAAATTTTTTATCTCTATTCTAAAATTAATGTTTAATGAGATAGGGCTTAAAATTAGTGCTATTGGAGTAAACCCGTATATATCTATCTGTCCTTTCGCGTTACACTGGTTTCAGTAGTATAGAGATACTACCGTTCGTTCTGTATTCTGTACTACTGTCTACTGTTATGTACTGTCGTCTTACGAATTTTCGATCAGGTCACGTGTCCTGACGCCAGTTCAACATTTTTTACCCATTACAAAAAAAGTGTACAACACAGTTTATTGTCTGCTCTACTGACTGTCTACTTTCCATCCGTCTTACGAATTTTTGATCAGATCTTACGAATTTTCGATCAGGTCACGTGACCTGACGCGAGTTTAACATTTTTTACCCATTACAAAAAAAGTGTACAACGCCGCAAAAGAAGTTTTCACTTCAAATATATAATATACTTTGAACTATACCCTAACGATCCCCCTTTGTTCCATATTTTTAGCTTTTCTAATTTTCGAGATACTTATAAAAATTTGAAAATGTATTGCATCGCGAGAACTTTTTCGATTATCTCAAGAAAAGCTCAAAGTTAGAGGCTAAATCATATATATCCTAGATATATAAAAAGCCCCTACTACTATACACATCATTTTAAACCTCGGCCCCAAATGCAGTTTTACGATTCAATCCTCGTTATACCCTTTTTGTAGTAGCTAACTACTGATTGTTTAAGCGATGAAGAGCCCTAATAGCAGGACGAAGGGTAAAGAGGAAGAAACTGACGCCAGAGTTGGGCATTTAAAAATCTACTACAATAGAAATTTTTTCCAAAATTTTAAATACACCGTTCCATTACCTAAAATTTTTAAAATTCTAGATGTTTAGGGGGGCGCAAATAAAGTGTCACCCACCGGACGCCAGTTATGTTTGCTATGCCTCTGCTCATCGTCGCTCAAAGAATCAGTACAAATCTATGTAGCAACAACTAATCTATGTAGCAACAACAGACAGAAACGAATTTTTTTTAAAAATGTGTGAACAACCTTTTGAAGTGTTAATAAATATTAAGATAAATTTAGTAGCAATAGAAATAGTGATAATGTCTTGCAAACTGATGAAAATTCGAATATTATAATTATTTTAACTTTATAACAATTGTTTAATTTCAATATATAAATAAATAATTACAACAATATTTTTTTGGGATATATAAATTTCACGAAGAATTTTTTCAACCTTCTCCCAAATTGCGTGAGGGATTTCACGCAATTTCACGCAAAATTCTTCGTAAATAAATAATTACAATCATTTTTAAAGTTGTTTTGTTGTAATACTAATATGTTATTTAGGGCCTGATGAGGAGACAGTATTGCGTTTCGAAACGTTGCTAAAAAAATAAAGAATCCTTAGTAAACTGGTGATTTTTTTCCAAAAAATTCCGTACTTAATAATACATCACCAAAAATCCTTGATAATCATTTTTAAACTAATTTTACTTTCCGCACAATAATGTGCTTTTTGCACTGTAATTTTTTTATTACCACACGGAGAGAAAATTCCTATAAAAATTACTGTGCTCAGCACTACAATCGACGTGTAAAAGACGAATATATTAAATTCTGTAAGGTAAAAATATAAAGATTATAATTAATCATAAAAAATTTAAAGGATGGAATGTTCTTTTCGTAATATTATCTCCGTAAAATTTGTAAAACAGCACAGTAAAAAGTTCCATTACCGACAAAAAAATAATTTTTAATTGTGTTTATTAAAAAAATTTTCATGCTAACATGCTAATAATAGAAAGAAAAAAAACAGAAAGAAGTTTGGTTTTGTTGGGATCGCTGTAATGAAATGTACCTCAATCAGCGAGTTAGTTACATGGGTTACATGCGAACCATAGATGTGGACTGTGGAAGAAACTCTGTCAGACAGCTCCCACCAAGCACCTTGATGTAGCTTAGTAGTCAGTTGCTTTTACACTCTCTTAGGATGATGTCATCGTTTAATTCATCTTTTTGTTATTTACTTATCTTTAGTATAATATATTACAATATATTGTTGGCAATAATTTTTGTATACATGTTTTTACAGGTACAGTGCAACCAATATAAGGTCGCGAGTCAGATGCGCAAATGAAAGAGTACGACAACAAGAATTAAACTATAATATACATGCATAAGAGTGTGATAAAAGTTGTGTTAGCACCACATTAAATTTTACCATGCTAGCACATATTTTTTATTTTGGTCGTCGATCGCGCACGGACTATAGGGGAGCATAGTAATTTTTCTGAAATTTTCTCTACAAAAATTATAGGATTTTTCTCTCCGTGCACGGATATAACCAAATATTTAGGAAATATAACTTACGAGCATAACCATCAGTATCGGTAAATACATGAAAACAAACGATCGTGCAAAAATATCTAGTTTATTTTTAATGAAAAGCTTTTCGTTAATATTAACAGTGAGTACACTATGGCCTGCAGGGCCGTGGAGAAAAGAGGCGGGCCCCGCGAATAAACCGCATTCTTTTAAAATTTCCTCCCAAAAAAATAAGTAGTGAGCAAAAAAAAATCTAAATTTCTTTTCGCAGGCCTACTACGGATAGCTACGGGCCCTCTACTCAAGTCCGGGCCCCGGGACAGCATCCCCGCCTGCCCCACCCCCTCGTCGAGCCTGATGGCCTGCAATTTAAATATTTTTTTGTAATTTGCCAGACTTTGAAAATTAACTATTGCACACTAAGTAGTTGCGAATTAAATTAACTCTAGTGCTTTATTATTAATAGATAATGTTTTATTTCCAATGAAAAGCTTTCTACTAATATTAAGTGTGAATACACTGTACGCTTTGATCCCTTTAGCTATAGAGCTTTATTCATTGCTGTATACACTTCATTCAAACACAGCAAGTGAACTTTTCAATAAAACCATTAGGGTTTGATCCTATTGTAAATTTTCTTTGAATAAACAAAAAAGATTTAAAGGACCAAACTTACAAATGCACATTGGTCGATACTACTTTCAGGATATGTCAGTGTGTTAATGTTTTGTACATTTACATTGAATAAATGCAGGTAATCAAATTAAAAATTAGTCAAATGTTTTTGAAAAATAAAATTTACTATTATAAATTTGTATGTTCATGAATTAAGTCAGGATTCATTTAAATTTATTTTTAAAGTTTATTTTAAAATTAGATAAATATATTTAAAATTCAACAAACTCTTGCACATGTAAATCAATTAGGAAACAATTTGACTCATATCTGTCACAGAACTTTAAAGGTCAGTATTTCATAAAGGAGGCTTAAAAATGAAAAGTGGTTAAAATAACCCCCAGCTTTATTTTTAAAAAAAATTTCTTAACAATATCCCACACGATAGGATACCGTGCAGTTATTTTTGAAGTTACTAAGGAAAAACGAAAATTTGGTTAATCTTCCAGTATTTCCTTTATATGAATTTTTGAGAGATGTTTTCGAAGAGCGAAATGTACTTTACAAAATATCACTGAAGATTATTTTCCTAATTCAAATTACCTTTTAAGAATTACAAAAAATAAAATTGCTTACCTGTATCTCCGAAAGTTATCGAAACAAGTATACAACTTCCCGAAATAACTTTGAGTGAATGCTTTCAGCAGGTCCAGCTGTACATGTAGTTTTTTTTTCTTTTTTTGTTTAAACTTTCCGATAGAAGGGACAAAAAGCCTAATTGTTTTGTTGACGGGGTATAAAAATAAAAAATGGTAAAACTGTCTCAGCTTCATTTTACGAACCCTTCATAACGGGATTCACACGATGGGATAGATTAGAATTAAATTTTCATTCCAATTTTCCAATAGGGAGTAGTAAAATTATATATGGCAATATGGCATATCTATAAAATTATATATGGCGGAGAATGTTTAACTTAAATATAGAAAAATACTATTTCGCAAACTAGTTTTCGGTTTCCTAAACCATCTTCAGGTGAACTCTGAATTGAACTGAATTCTGTTGGGAACAGGTATATATTTAAAATAAAATAAAAATAAAACAGAAGCAGGTTGAAAGGTAGTTGGTTAAAAGATGGGAAAACCCAGAAGAGAGGTAAACAAAATATTAAGAAAATTCTTGTTAATAGGCTGAAAGATGTAAGAATTATAGAGGGTGCGACGTGCAAACAGGCAGATGGATTTAACGAAACTCTACTAAGGGTTCCATAAGAAGTCATTTACTTGTAGGACTGATTTAATTTTTTTCAGAGGTAGGAAACTTTGAAGTGAGAAGCGCTCCTAACAGTAGCACCTACTCATCTAGTATTCAGTTTCTCGAGAAAAATATCCCCAGAAAATTTTCTACACCTAAGATTTTTGTCTTTGTAAACATCCGATAACGCTTGAATACAAAACTAATTTTCAATAAGTTTCGTTGGCATCGTATCACAATTACAAATCGCTAATTATTAGAATAACGACGACCATATTGCAATTATTGTGGACGTCTATTACTAAATAATAATAATAATAATAATAATAATATGGATACGGGACTCCGGGTATACTACAGGTGTATTATACTGTGCGCTTGAATAGAATTTATATAATTAACATAATTTGGATCGATATGTCTCTATGGTGATACCGACACAGTTCCACTGTTCGTAGATTTATAATGTTGGTATTACTGCTGGTTCACTTGGCTATATTGTGAATTCTATTTACTGTACACATGTCAGATACACGTGCTCGTTACTACAGGATAGTAGGGGTATTTTACTAACCTCCATATTGTACTTAAAAAATTTTTATACATAATAATTTTTTGCACTTACTTATTCACACATTATGGAGACTATCTGAAAGAGTAAAAAATTATTTAAACATCCACTTGCCCAACTGGATATATATTTTTCGACGGATAATTTGGAAACGTATTAATCTTTATTAAAGCCTTTATTAAAACCTATTAACCTTCACTAAAACCATTTACTATTTTAGGTGTAAGTTAGGTGTGCTAATAAAAAATTACACGGAGAGAAAATTCCTATAAAAATTACTGTGCTCAGCACTACAATCGACGTGTAAGAGGCGAACATATTCAATTCTGCAAGGTAAAAATATAAAGATTATAAGTAATCATAAAAAATTTAAAGGATGGAATGTTCTTTTCGTAATATAATCTCCGTAAAATTTGTAAAACAGCACAGTAAAAAGTTCCATTACCGACAAAAAAATAATTTTTAATTGTTTTTATTAAAAAAATTACCATGCTAACATGCTAATAATAGAAAGAAAAAAAACAGAAAGAAGGTTGGTTGTGTTGGGAACGCTGTAATGAAATGTACCTCACTCAGCGAGTTAGGCGAGTTACATGCGAACCATAGGTGTCGACTGTGGAAGAAACTTTGTCAGACAGTTCGCACCAAGCACCTTGATTTATCACTGTGTTACAAGCAGCTAGCACAGCGAGCAGTCAGTTGCTTTTACACTCTCTTAGGACGATGTCATCGTTTAATTCATCTTTTTTGTTATTTACCTATCTTTAGTATATGTATTAGAATATATTGTTGGCAATCATTTTTGTATACATGTTTTTACAGGTACAGTGCAACCAACATAAGGTCGCGAGTCAGATGCGCAAATGAAAGAGTACGACAACAAGAATTAAACTATAATATACATGCATAAGAGTGTGATAAAAGTTGTGTTAGCACCACATTAAATTTTACCATGCTAGCACATATTTTTTATTTTGGTCGTCGATCGCGCACGGATTATAGGGGAGCATGGTAATTTTTCTGAAATTTTCTCTACAAAAATTATAGGATTTTTCTCTCCGTGTAGGTGTTCTTACTGCTTTCGAGAAAACATGAAAAATAAAAGGGACAGCTAGGTTTAAGTAAACCTAGCCGTCCCTTAGGTAAATAAAAGTGTTTTCGGTAATTTAAAGTATCAAGAATTAAGTGTAAATTAGGTGTTTTTCAACCACGTTGACAAAAATTTTGTAAAATGAAAATTTTGAGAAAAATCATATATGTTAAAATATTTTAAACCATTGGAGCGTTATGAATAATGTTAAAAACGTTATACACAGCGCTTCCATTGTTTGTTGAATGTTATATATTTTGTTATGTAACTGAATAGAAAAATGTCAAAAATTTTCTTAACGCTCGCAGCACCCCGCCAGCACTATAATAATGATGTTATGAATATGATAACTTGTTATAAATTTAAACTACCATGTAAAAATGTAATAACCGTAAACATTGAACTACACTTTTCAACTATCTTGTTAAATGAATGAGTGTAAAAAACGCTTCCGTTGTTATATAATAAGAATATCCCTATTAACCAAATTTCTAACTTTAAAATTTGTGGTTATCTACAATTAAATTAGGATTCCTTGTGGAAACTTATTCTATTACTACCCGTATACCCACTCGATGGGATTTGCCACCAGCAACATCTCCGGATATTAGTCAGTGTTAAATATTTATTAAAATAAGATATTATTTGAGGGGAGCCCAACCAAAACGTTGTAAGTGCCAAAAAATTCGGTACAGATCAAGAGGAAATACTCCTACTTTTAAGTGTGATTTAACTTATTCGTTTTAGGATATCTTGTTCTACGTTATTTAAGAGTTCGTCTCCTTTTTTAAGTCTTCGTGTACTTGTAAAAAACTGATTGTCAGATAAATATTGCTTTGCTCTCTAGATGTTTTCCTAACACGATTTCTCAGCATCTAGGAAACGAAACAAAACTTTAATCGGTTTGAAATACATAGGGGTCGGTTGAACCGTTTCAACCGACCCCTTGAAAAATGTTATAACCTTCCCCGGCACATATTTTAAAAATTTTGTCATTGTAACTTCTAAAATATGGAATGTAGATAAAAAAGAATTATATAAATTTGAGCTCTTATAATCAGAGTTCTTACGTTAAAAACTTTAGTAGTCGAAACCAGTATATTTTTCAATTAAGAAACAAAAAAGCAATAATAAAATTATTTACTTTTCCAAGAAAAAATACAATAAACCTTCTCATAGACGTGTGGTTTGCTCGAAGCGACATCAAACATTAACATATAGGTTCTAACATAAATACTGCGTTTTTCTTGTCTTACATGGTTTTTTCTATTGTTAATAGTTTCTGAATTATCAGCTTTGTTTCAACCGCACCGTGTTTCAATTGACCCCGGTCTACCCTACACGCTATTTCAATTGTGAAACTTGTATTCTTTAATTTTTACAAACTTCCGAAAACTTTTTTCCAAATTTTGGAATTTTGCGGCCCTGTATCTCTGATGGGGTTGGCGATAAAAATTTAAAATTTGCATAACTTGTAGTACTTTCGGAGTAGATTTATTAAAATAAAAAATCAACTTGTACCTATATTGATCCTTTGCAAAACCCTTAATTTTTATCATTGCCGTAACAGGACAAATTGGAGTTTTATAAAGGACTTATATACTTATGAGTTTTTTTGGCAATTTATATCAAACGTTGGGGAGGAGGGGCGCCATTTTCAAGTTTCTGCCCCGGTTTTAAATAATCGTAAGATCCGGGGCTGATTGTAATTACCTTAGATCTTTGATAATCTATCAATCAGTCAGCAAATGAGTGTCCAAAACTGTGATTTTAGTACACTAAACCTAAACGTACCTATAATTTAGTTTGGAAAATTACTTCTATTAATCTTAATCTTTCTGAGAAAATTTAATCTTGTAACGTAACTTACCTCGGAGATTGAGGCGACGGAAAATTTGAATAAAGTTTAAATATACACAAATAAATGTAGTTTAATTTGGTCTATTGACTGCTCACTGTACAGAACCCTAATTGTGCAAGCCCGACTTGCTCTTGACCGATATTTTCTTAGAAATTCTGCAACAGAAATACAATTTTTCCCCAGGGCAAAAGTAGGCTATATATACCTCCCAGCCCCTAAGTTTTCTCTGGGCAAAATTTCAAATCTACTGGTTAAGCTGTTGAAGCAATAAATAAACAAAAAAACAAAGAAACATACAAACTCACTTTCGGATTTATAATATTGGTTAGCATTAACAGCGGGGGACAATAATTTACCGTTATATTCTGGAATCTAAATTCTGTCCTTAATTTTTATTTTTTCGCATGCGCCAAGAAAACATATTACAGTAAGACCTCGATAATCCAGCTTAAATGGGCGACCGGTAGGCCGGACTTTCGAAAAAGCCGGACCATCGAGAGCGTTTAAAATGTAATGAATTTGAGACCCCTTATAGCTCCTTTAGGAAGTTAACAGCAAGCACTGCTGTTCTATGTACTGGGTTTGTAGGCATTTCTCAAAACTGGCTCCTTCAGTTAGTAAAACCTAAACACAGTAATTTCACGTGTAGAGTAAAAAAGTCATTGTACATTCATTTACAATAAAAGCTTAAAGTGGCAGGTTTTTAATAATTACGCATTTTTAGTCGAATTTTCTCCGAAAAATTAGACTTATACAGTCTATACGATAAGAGCTGCGAGAGGCGAGAGTAGGGGCGCTATCCGTTTTCGGACCCGTAGAACACGAATATGTAGAAAAAAAAAATGTCTGATATATATATATATATATATATATATATATATATATATATATATTTTCCCGCCACCTTTTAATTTGTGTAGGGCCCCCCTATGGAAGTTAAGAGATAAAATTTGGTAAATGGGGCTCATTTTCGAGGCACCTCATACTATCAAAGTGGGGTAAAATTTTGGGCAAATTTTTTTTCTGACCCGACCTTTAAGGTGGTGGTGGGGGGCGGAAAAGCAATAAAACTTTTCCAAACCGGTTTTAAATAATGTTTCGGTCAATTATCTACAACATATCCAAAATTCAGCTTCCTAGGATGATATGGTGGGAGTAGAGGGGGGAAAAACGATTTTCGCTGGATCTAACAGGCCCCCAGCCCCCCAGAATTAACGTAGAGGGTTGAAATTTGGTGTGTTGATAAAGTTCGTACCTAGGTTGTGCTTTTTGGAGGTTTTAATATTTTACCTCCACCCACCTCATTTTTAAGCTACAATTTCATGCATTTTCGACGTTTTCGAAGTTTGTACCACTCGCACAGGTCACCCGAATAAACCTAGAGGGCTGAAATTTTGTATTCGGATTGAGTTAGTATCAAGGGGGTGCCTTTTGGGGGTCGCGACTTTTAAACCCTACCCCCACCATTTTTATACCCAAAAGAACATGATTTTTCTTGTTTTTTAACAGTTTCGTTCGGGTCAAAATCTCCCCAAATAAACCTAGAGGGCTGAAATTTGGTGTACAGGTTAAGCTAATAGCCAGACACTGTTTTTTGGAGGTTTCAACTTTTAACCCTTACCCCCACGATTTTTACGCCAATATTTCCTTAATTTTTTTGCTTGTTTTCTAACACGTCTAGAGACTCCATAAGGAAACCTAGAGGGCTGAAATTTTGTACGTGTATTCAGTTAGTATCCAGCTAGTACCTTGTAGGGAGTCCGCATCACTTTTCCCCCCACTTCTCCCATTTTTACATCGGAATTGAATGCTATTGTTAAATGTGTTTTAAAAGCATTATGTTTATTCTAAATACAAGTACAGTTGAATTTTTATATTTAGACAATGACGTAATAAATTAGCACAACCCTTCAGAGCCACGTCATATGGATTTTAAGCCAGTCATTGAATACAAAATTTTTAATACTCCTTCAAAAATTCCGTCTCGATTCAACATTACGAATTAGAAAAAGATAATATAATAATTTAATCAAATCTAATTTAAAAAAAAAAAACAATTGAAATATGAATGATAACAATATAAATAACTTACAATATAAAGATGCGACTTACGTTGTTACCTATTTTTAATAACACTCCAGAAGAAGACGTAATTATAATGAGTTGTCTGCCAAAAGTTGCTCTTAATAAGATTTTCAATTATTTTGAATACTGGACAGTAAGGCTCAACGTAATGGTAAACTATTAATTAAATTTTACTGTGCAAGTGGATCAAATAGTTATGAATTATAGTTATTTAATCACAAACAAATCAATCAAACTTTCCAATCTTATCTAAATTTTTTTTATCAACAGCAACTCACTCACATTTTATTTTAAAAATGCTTACTTTTTGAGTTTAGCGTACTTTTTCACTTGACCTAGTAGTGTACTTCTAAGTAGTTTTAGAATTAGTTTATTTAAGGCAATTCAACTATTTTAACGAATTTCCGAAAGGAAAATTTAGCTGTTACAACAACTGTCATGAAACTTGACCTCAGGACTATGCTTGAAATTTTTCACCAGAAACCGAAAATAATACCGATTCGCAAACCTTATATATATATATATATATATATATATATATATATATATATATACCTTATATATATATATATTTATATATATATATATATATATATATATATATATATATATATATATATATATATATATATATATATATATATATATATATATATATATATATATATATATATAAGGTAAGAGCACCAGTAGCCGTCAAGTTTCAGTAAAATTGTAAATATTAAGATATTATGCAAGCATATATTTGTAACATAGATAAAGCAGACAATTTGTATCACTTCTTGACAGAGTGTCCCCGTCCAATCATACCGAATTCACTACATAGCCAAATACACATTGAAAGATATTACTCAAAATAACAATCATCTAAAACTATTAAACATTGAATCCAAAGAACAAACGAATAATATTTTTTTCTACATTTTGCCCTGGGAGAATAACCCATAGAGCGAGAAACTTAAAAAATTATAAATAAGAATTTATTTTGTTACAACGTCTTCCTTTAAATTACTGAATATTTGTTATTGATGTTGTTATCTTTTTCACTAGAGATATATTGTTAAATGTTATTTAACACTTCTTGATAACACAAGAAGTACATAATTGTTAAATCATTAAGCTAAAATTGTTAGGCCCGGCATACACGTTACGGTATACCAGGGAGGTATACCTGTACAGGTAAACTGCAGCGGTAATTGAAAATCAGTATTTTCTACCTGCGCAGGTATGTATACCGCAGCGTGTATGTGAGTCAAACAACACCTACACAGGTTTGATTTCAATTGTTTATACGCTTTCACTAATCATGAGTAAAATTTGTGCAGTTTACCTGTACAGGTATACCTCTCCGGTATACTGTAACGTGTGTGAGCTCGTTGCCTGTACAGTTTACCTGCACAGGTTTATCTGTGCAGGTATACCGTAACGTGTATGCCCGGCCTTACTTGATACTGTATAGGTATTCTTATTTTGTATTTATTAAAAAGCTCAATTGCCAGTCGATGTTCTATACAAATTGTATTTAAACATTAATCGAATGGAATAATTGTGCTGAAATGACAATTCCGCCAGTGGCGTAGAATATAGGAGGAGTTAACCTTATTTGTGACTAGTTAGAAAAATCTTATTTAACATAGTTTAGTATGGTTTACGGTACCTACACATCCTGCCAAGTATGATAGAGATACGTCAAATAGTTTTAAAGTATTGGGAAAAAATAGTTATTAAATTTTTAAATAAAACACTCGTAGCTTAGTAAAGAGCAATTTTATCTAAGTGGTTGGGGTTGAATCTTTATATTCTGAGCCCAGGAATCCTCAATTTAAATATTTCCAATTATTAATGAAACACCTATATATATATATATATATATATATATATATATATATATATATATATATATATATACATATATATATATACAAATTTTGGCGAATCGGCATCATTTTCTGGTGACCTCAAAATAAATTTCTATTATAGTCCCGAGCTCAAGTCTTCCATGACAGTGGCAGTAGTAGCTGAATTTTTCATTTGGAAGTTCATTAAAACATTTGAATAAAATAATAAAATTTAAAATATATTTAGCAGTACACTACCAGTTCAAATGAAAAAGTATAATAAGCTCAAAAAATAAATAATTTTAAAATAAGAACATTACATCAAAACAAGGTATTGAAAAATTATTACTAGCTGTACTCGGGACGTCGTTTGCGTGAAGCGTTGGTATAAAATCAGTGAGAAATATATATTATATGTTTAGTATAGTATATATAATATATTGGTATTTAAATCGCCAACTATCTACAGTATCAGTACTTACAATTTTCCAAAAACATTCCATGTACAGATACGGTCTCGTTACAATTTTATGATATGTGTATTGTGTATATAGATTAGTAATGCACTGCATTTTAAATATAATCTTATTTATAAGAACTGAAAATGACTCATTTCAAAAATAAAATTTTGTAACATATATAAAAGTTATTATAATTTCTACTATCCTATTTCAATATATTAGATAGTAGATCTTGTGAGAGACAGTTATATTACGAGCTTGTCTGATACATAAATTAATGTGAATGAGTTATTTTCAGTTGTCGTTGTTTTCACTATAAGTAATAAATATATTATGTACTTGGAATTTATTGATTGTTTTTTAAAGGTTTTTTGGATATAAATTTAATATTTTGCGGGTTTTATTGGTCTTATTATATCATACGCATCTGTTTAATCATAAGTTTAACCTTTCGCGTATTATAAAATTTATAAATAATTAGTCTCTTTGTCAAAACCACTAGAATAATATGAACATGCCATATTTAAGTTTGTAGGCTTTTAATATCTGGGTTACTATAATACTATTATAATTATATAGTAATTAAACTTTATGTCCTTAAAGAATTACGGTTAGATTAACTGTTATTTACGAAATTAAATTTCAGACTTTTTTTTAATTGCTGTTCATTTTTGTTAGTAGAAGCTCTAATAGCACATTAATTTGCTAACTCGTCAGACGTCAGAAAACTACGGTCGGCGGGCCAGATCTGACCCACCTGCTGTTTTTAATCCGGTTCGCCAATTAATATTTTGTCTTTTTTAACTTTAATAATGTTTTTTGATGGTGAATTTTTTGAATGAATACTTTTAGTAGAAGATAGCTAAATAAATTATTTAAAGTTTAAAGAAATGGGTTAATTCAAATTCTAGAATGATGATACGATCCACTAAAATCACCTGCATGGAGAGTTACATTTGCATTGGAAATGTATACCTCTAATACGAAAAGATATTTTCAAAAACATAAAATAAAGATACAAATTTTCAAACAATTTTATACCAAGCGAAGTCAAGTTTTAGTATTATAAAAAGATTATCCATTTCCAAATTCCATTTTTTTATATTTTATTAAATTTTATTAAATTTTTTTAAACTTAAAAATAAATATAGTAACCTGACGAAAGTTAGGTGCTTTAAATGTACCTATCATGTTTAATAATTAACCTTTATGTAGTCAAAATTATTTGTATCCCTGGCAATAGCGGGCTGTGGGTCAGAAAACAAATATAAGCTGTTATTGATAAAAAAAAGTTTAACTAGGATTGAAACATTTGGTTAATTTCTTTGCAATTAAACAGTTATAATTTTGAACTATTTGTGTGAGCCTTACTGTACTATGCTTCGAAACATTTGAAATCTTCCAGTGGTGTGATTGTTTACGCTAACAAGAAGAGTATATCAAGTACACTGTTCAAATTTTTGTTGAAGAGTTTTGTTATCTAGTGATTGCTATCTAGCGAATATTATCTCGTTTTCGAAAATGCCGAAATCTAAAGTCATTTATGAGGAAATGAATTCCGTGATTTTAAAATTGATAAACTATTTTACTTTAGAATTGCAAAATGGTGGTCCTTTGATTCCTCTGCCGTACAAGAGGTAAATATAAAATTTTTGCAAATATATTAATTTATTAAGTAACACTCATGGTTAATTTTAACATTTTAATTAAATACAATATTCCGCGGTTTTAGAGAGTAGCTTCAGCATTAGATTTAAGTATATCTTCAATTGCAAGAGCAGTTCAAGTGGCAAAAAAATCAGCTGAGCCTAAGGAACGCAAAAAAAGAATGTGTCCCAAAACTACCGACTGCGATTCAGTTGTAAAAAATGACATGAGGACCATTATTTATGATATGCACCAACATGGTATGTGTCATCATTGTAAATTATCTGGATACTTTTTAGAAATTTGACTTATAATATTAGATATTAAAATAAAAGTATAACATTTTTCTAAACATCATTTTATAACATCAAAAAGACTGTGGACAAAAAAAACTGAATAATATAATTATTATAATACTAAAGTTAGTCATAGCACACTTATTAACATCATAACTTAATTGAGTAAGTAATAACTATTTCAAAATACTTTTCAGTAGAAAATTGTAACTTTGTTCCTTAAATATGTTGAAATTTTATTCTAATTGCTCAATTAAATTTTTAAATTACATAATTAAGTATTTTTATTTACTGAACTAAATTCACCACAGTATAGATCCATTACTGTATAAAATTTTGTATTGTGCCAAGATCTGCGAAAGATGAAAGTGACGTTAAAATGATTTTCCGGGGCCTTGGTGCCTTGAAGGGCCTAAAATAGAAACAATTCTAAAACTGCTGGTATAGGTACTCATACTAAGTTCTTACGGTGCGGAAATTACCCATGCTAATAAAATATCAAGATAGTTATTTTAGAGTCATTGGGCGGGCAGGGTCAAGTGCTATAAATAATTGATTTTGCACAGAATTTTGGAATATATGATTGAATTCACCTATAAATTTTACTTATAATTCAGATAATTTTATGCGAGTGACACCGCGGGTCGCAGCTAGTTAGTATTAATTTAATTTTGTCTGTCTGTCCGTCTTGAAATCTTTTAAACACGCCAGTAATATCTGTCCGTCTTGAAATCTTTTAAACACGCCAGTACTAATAAAATTTGATTTTGATAGTATTTAATTGAACTGGCAGTCCTAAGCCTGTGTGAAATGTGAAGGAAAGATTTTTGAATAAAACAAAAATTATTTTTTGAAATTCTACTGAGTGCATTTGAGTCCACACTAGGTAAGCGCTTTTTTAACTCATGCAGTTGTTCCCAGCACTATGGAAGAAAATGATTACATGAGACGAAAGTACACTAATAATTTATATTAATAAAGTAAAATTTTCGCAAAGTAATTTATTTGCTATTATGAGCTGAATTTCCACAAAGTCACGCTCACAATCAAGGCCGTGGACTAGCAAAGAAAGCTCCTTTTATATTCTCCCGGGCTCCCTACCGATAGCTATGAGCCCGCTCATAAAGCAAAAGTCCTTTTCCGATGCTGCAACCCCGACTACCCCCTCTTGTTGGGCCTGCAACACAATTCTAGACATTTTTAGGGAATTACTTCCGTTAAAATAACTAATGATTCATCCTCAAAATTGACACTTTGACTTACAAAATCTTATTTAAAATAAAGATAATAAATAAAGTTGATTATATCAAAATTGTAAATAAATACAGCAGTACAAAAAAGAAATTGAAATTATTTTAACAGTGTACTTTTAAGATACATTATTTATACCAATACCTAGATGCGCATGTCATTTATTAAGAGCAACTTTTCGCAGACAACTCATTATAATTACGTCTTCTTTTGGAGTGTAATTAAAAATAGGTAACAACGTAAGTCGCCTCTTAGTAAATAATTCAGATAATTATCATTCATACTTCAATTGTTTTGGTTTAATTAGGTTGGATTAAATTATTATATTATCTTTTTCTAACTCGTAATATTGAATAGAGAAGAAATTTTTTAAGGAGTGTTAATAATTTTGTATTCAATTATTGGTGTAAAATTCATATGATGTCACTCTGAAGGGTTGAGTTTATTTATTACGTAATTGTCTAAACATATTAATCGGACGATAGGCGAATAGTAATTTTAAAAAATTTAAAAAAAAAGTGAACTTACTTTTATGACAAATGAAATACATACATATTAAGTAATTTAAAAATGTTATTAAAGTTACTGTTTATTTATAAATTAGGAATTTTGGATTTTTAGTATTTATAAAATAGAAATTTTGGATTTTTTTGGAAAGAAAAAATATCTTTATAAAGGCCTTCCAGTTTACTATTTAAGGTCCTTTTTTAATTTTTAAAACTAAAACATAAAGGCAATTAGCGGATAAACATGGGCAGGAATGTCCTCGTACGAATTGTGTTGGCTTTTTTTCTGCTACCTGTTTTCGGCACAAAATTGAAATTTACTGAGATACAGCCCTTAAATACTTAAAACCTTTTTTTAAAGCCTCGATCAGCCGAACACTCATCACCAGTTTTGAAACCAACAAAATGACAATTCGGTTGTAGACTTTCAATCACATTTCGCTTGTAGACATTCAATACCGAAGATGAAGGGGAAAATTCGACTACCGTGATGGGGCCCCGCTGCTCACGGCGTTTATTTAATACAGTAGCTACTTACCTAACTTTTTATTTGAAAAGTAAATTAAATCCAACACAACAAACTACAAGTCGCTACTGAAATTTTAAACCTTTGTTTACAAAACAAAAAGCTAAGAGTTCCTGTATTCGTCACCATTACAGTAACAGGCAGTTCGGCGTTTCGCGTGATTATTTACTGTACAATACAATTCTATTTTAATTGTATCTACTATTTGTTATCAGTTATCCTCTCAAAACTACAACTTTTAGAATCGGGTCGGATTACTAGAGGGTTCGGATTATCGACGGCCGAATTATCGAGGTTCTACTGTAGCTAAGTTATATTATGACATACAGACAATACAATGATTAACATTAAGCTTAGGACAAAATAATGTTAAATTGAAATCGCATTTAATACTTTCTCGAAATATGGCATTTGTAGATAATCGTAAGATATCGTAATCGATTTAAGATAATCGTAAAAGTAAAATCGAAGTAAAAAAAAAAAAAAAATATGACTAACAAAGACATTTGTATTCTAGAAACTTTCGAAAAGAATTCAGTAATTATTAATTATTACGCTAAGCGACGTATGACCGGATTATTTAAAATAAATTGTTTAGTAGTATAAAAATTCCGTCTTTAATGCTGAAATCGAGGCGCAAACTTCATGGATCTATAAATTCAAACGATAATTAATTAATGGGCTGCTCCTCCGTATTATTTTGAATTGTCCACGCGGAAACAACTTGTATTGTTTCAGCGTGAAAAATAAGTATGTCAGTTTAGAGTAACGCGCAGACGCAGCTCATTAAACATCGTTTAAAATCTTATCTAATTTTAGAAAGCTGAATCGTGCTCTAATTTAAATTTTTCCCGCTAAAACAATTAATTTTAAATTTGCCGCGCAAAAGTAATTGTTGAAAACATTTTCGGCTCTAAAATCTGAACGAACTGAGCATTAGCGCTACAACCCGAGCACTAACCAGCACTAACGTAGCCCTAACCAACGATATCATTTTCATCATTATAGATCATGTGGGGGGGGCAACTTCATGTTATAAAATCTGAACCGACAGGGCACTAACGCTAAAATTTGAGCACTAAGAAGCACTAATGTAGCACTAACGACTATATAATTTTCATCGTTAGTGCTAGAATTGGGCGGCGGGGCTACTTTATGGACCTAGAAATACGAACGCTTTAATTTTTCTGCAATATTCATTTTTGTTATTAAAAACAGATACATGAATTTTACAAAATTTAACAAATTTTATAATTTACCACTCATTGTTCCATATTTAAAATTGGGGAATTATTTTGAATTTTTCTTCTATATTAGAATAATAATTATTTCAAATAATGGACTTTGTTTCAACGCGCTAAGTCTTGTCACTTTTGAAGTATTAATGTTTCATTTTGGATAAAAAAAATTTTTACCAAGATGCTTTGAACATTAAAATATGCTATGAATATAGATATTTTAGCAGTTCAGTAAGTAAATATGTGTATTAGATTTTGCTATTCAAATAACGTATTTTGAAATCAAAATTTTTTTCATTTTTATTTAAATTTAGGCCTTAAAAACTTTTAAGCGCCATTTTTAACGTTTATGATTTCCAATAATACTACAAAAGGAATAATTAAAAAAAAAATCATCAAAATGGGACCTGTTATACAGAATTTAGAGGTGAAAACCTTTATTGACTACCCTATAACTAGGATCTAAGAAAAATAATTAAAAACGAGTGAGAAATAGCATTTTGAAAATAAATTTTCAAAAATCACCGCTTTTTCTCGACTATAAATAGCCACCATTTTGAAAGTTTATTACGGAACCAAAAGATCCTAGTTCCTGCCAAAATGACGGTATCGAGGAATAATATGCACTTTGATTTATGTCGATATCTCAAATACTTTTTTAGATACATGACGAACCATGTCGAAAAACGTACTTTCGAGAAAAAATCATTTAAAATTTTTTATTTAAATTGAATTGTAGTAAAATGCGTGCACTAAAATGCCCATAACTTTTTGATTTTTAATTTTTTTTTTAAATAAAATTTTAGGAGAATATTTTTAACACTTTAAGAAAGATAATTATAAAGGGAAAAAAATCGATTTCATTTTTTTTTAAGCGAAATTCTCCTTAACACTATGAGACCCGAGCACCTTCACAGTAAACTTCCCTGGAAGCCGACAATATTTTTAAAGAAACTTTATATGAACAAATACATAAAATGATTCAACTTGTACATACACGTGATGCGTAAATAGATATATCTGATATTCAAACACATTCAAATCAATTAAACAATTACAGAAAGTTTAGATAACAAACTGGTAAAAAAAAAAAAAAAAAAAAAAAAAAACAAATACTTTTATTAGTTCTTATATTGCTTATTTTAAAATTTTTTATAGAAACCAAGAGAGTAGTGCATGTTGGTGTTTGTGTGAGTTGAGTATATACACATCGGTGTGGTAACATCGCACACATACATACATAATACGTATACAATTAATCATTGATCGCGATCGGCCTCTACGGTTATTTTGATTGTTTTCGGATGCCGAAGCCGTGGGACTGAAAGTGTTAATAAAAAATTTTACTATAAAAAATTTAAATATTAATGTAAATTTTAGGAAAAAAATGTGGTTGTAGAAAAAGTATAGTGTAATATACGTGGGAAAAGCTCATATAATTTGTTGCACTCGCCCAGCAATTCATACTCGCGAGAAATAAGCCACTTTTCCTACTTACTGTAAAATATAGGTACAGACTATTGAAATGAGTTAAAATTTTACCGAAAAATGTTTAGCAAAATGATATTTTCTATATCAAAGGTAGCGAAGTCACAGCAGTTTTATACTAAAATTAATAAGATTACAGCGATTCTATACCAAATATAATAAGATCACAACGGTTCTATATCAAAAGTAGCGAGGACACAGTAGTTTTATACCAAAAGTAATAAAGTTACAGCAGTTTTATACCGAAAGTAGTAAACTTATAGCGGTTCTATGCCAAAAGTAGTAAGGTTACAGTGGTTTTATACCAAAAGTAGTAAGGTTACAGCGGTTCCATGCTACAAGTAGCAAGGTCATAGCTTACAACAAATCTATACTGAAAGTAGTAAGGTAACAGTAACTTTATACCTAAAGTAGCAAGCTCACAGCAGTTTTACACAAAAAGTAATAAGGTTGCAGCGTTTCTAATAGTAAAAGTCTGAAGGTTACAGTATCAATTCAAGATCAATACCAAAAGATTTACAAAAACGAAATAAAAATCGCAAATGAATAAGTGCTTTTTCATTGAAATTGTAACTGTAATGTAACTAATAATGTTTTTTAACAGAATAAACGAGAACAAATTATATACCAGAAATTATGTATATAATAATTTTCTATATGTCGAAAACATATTATGCCGGTAATTTTATCGAATAACCATGCAGTCCCTGACCATGATGTAAGGATCTACCATGACGATTTACCATTTGTTCAGAATTGCCCAATCGTTTCCATGTAGGTCATCCTCCCTCTGACAGTACGGAATAAATTGTTATCTTGTTATACGAAATTTGTTTCAAAGCACTTCGAGCTAAACTGAAATCTATTTTTGATCGGGTTGGTCTTAGATCTGCGTGTGACTTTTCTTGCTGGTTTCAGATTAGTAATTCTTCAATGTTTTTTAAATTAGCTACGGATTTTTTCACTCTTTCTATGGACTCTTAGCTGTCTTTATGACACACTTTGGGAACCACTGATATGATGAATGATACTATTTTCAAACATTTTGAAACTAATTTTAGTAATTACATTTTTACTAAGTTTTTCTTCGCTATCCATCGTTCATTTTACTTCGCTCACGTATGAAAATAGAACAAAACAGTATACACACACACACACACACACACACACACACACATACACACACACACAAAGTTTATGTACTTATTCAATAAAATATCGTTTTTCTTCATTTTTTCTACACAGGCTGATGTTATTAATGTCATTGTTATCGGTCGAGTGTTTGTTTACTGAGGGTTGGTCTACTATTGTCACATGCCACCGTACTAAGTACCTACACGTCAGTATAACGCCGTTCCATATTCAGACAGTTGAGGTATTCACGGTGGTGGCGGTGGCGCTGGTGGTTCTTGATAATATTAGAGAATATCAACTATTATCATGTTGCAAGTTCATATTAGTTTTGTGGTCGATACTTGATGTCGGATTAAAATGCCCCTGGAAAAATTTGCCTTAAAATTTTGAGAATCCCATACAAATTCTTGTTTACCTATATGGTTGTAACTATTTGCTAGAAATTGATTGAACATTTTAGTTGGATAGAAAACGTATATATAGCCAATTTGTAAAGTATTTTATTGAAGCATATAGCGGAGTATAACATGAGAAAAATAATGTCTATCTATTATGCGGTAAACAGTACTATATTTATTGCAAGAAATAGTTTTGTAAATATACGCATTTCAGTATAAGGCCAATACACAGACCAAAGAACATATTATATATATTCTGTAGACACACTCTATTAATATATAAATGAAGCACTCAGATACGACCAGTATACAACCTATACGACCAATAGTATTCTGTAATATAGTAATCAATGTAACAACCGATGGTATCGGTAGTAATGTTTTCAAATAATTATTGTAAAAATATATATTGATAATAAAATTTATATTTTTTAGAAGAAACTACAAAATTTAGAAAGAAAAAAAGTGGTATTTGTTTTATTTTCAAAATACGTGCATATACAAATTATGTCCTGCAAGAATTATAGTCCTATTTACTGAAAAATAGACAATACATTATATTCCATAAATCTCACCCATCTCATCCTGTTGCCTGCCTCAAGAAAACTGCCTACAAACTGACTACACTTTGTCTAGTAGCATAATACAAGAGTGTTCATTGGTTTGTGGGCCAATATAATTGTTTTTAAAAAAATTATGAAGTTCTCGAAATACTAAACTTTTATATCAATATTATTATATAATAGCTAGCTGTTACTCGCGGCTTCGCAAGCGTGAATTTCGTAATTTTGTACAGTTAATTCCATTTAGGTAGTTTGCTAAAATATTTTGTCCCTATTTTCTTATCATAAGCTGAAATGATAGGCCTTATTTATTGATAAGCTTACTCATCAGTTCTTTTTATTTTTGGTTTGTTGTCCGTTATCCCTTTGGCTAGTTATCTAGGAACAATTGAAAATTCTCAAAAACTAATTGGTTATTTCTTCAAGCATAATAACATAGACTAAAAATCTAAAGTAAGCCTATTAAGAAGGTGTCAACGAATTTGGTATAGAAGTAAAAAAAAGTATGTTGATTTAAAATATTCAAATAATATATCTTTTTCAGATAGCGAGTATTTTGTAGACTTTACTCTAAATAAGTATCCTCCCTATTCCTATTGGAAAATTTAAATCCTACATCCCCTATAAGTCTGTTTTCATTATATTTGAACATTTCCTAAAGTAACTGACTCATTGTTGGAGACGCTAGAATAGTAGGCGTTGAAAATGTAAACTTTGACCTCTCTCCCATTTTTTTGCGTTTATTCCCTATTTTACCCTTAACAGGATTAATTTTCAAAAAGTGTTGAAACATGTATTCATTAATTTATTTTTAACCTTCTCTAACTATGCTCTCCAGTTTCATTCGTGTAAAATTATCCTAATTGTGAATAAAGCTACTTTAAATCAGTTATTCAGAAACAAATCGGGTAAATTTAATTTTAAATTAATTCTTTATAGTGTTTCGCTTCGCTCGCCAACCAGCTTAAAATTCTATAAAAAGTTAATTCCATGTAATGCTTCGCTCCGTTCGCCAATCGGCTCGAAAGTAACCATATTAATATATCGAATTTTCACACTTTGAGATCTTTCCATAGATTCCCGTATTGATGGTTTTAAAATTAGTTCAATTTTAGATCCTTTTCAGGATCCGAGAATCCTAATGGACTTTTTAAAATAATGTTCAGTTCCTCCGTAATTAAACTTTACTACTGTCCTTTTCTAAAGCGAAATTTTAGTAAAAATGTTTTGATGTTAACATTTTAATTTTTAAATATTATTTTTTTCATAACCTAGGTAATCTTTTGTTTTTCTTTCTTTTGTTTCCGTTTATTGTTAAAGGAGTATTTTTGATATATCAACTTTTGTCTTGAATATATTAACCCCCATAAAGAATATTGTAATAATTTTGACTGGAGATGTTGTCAATATTGAGATGGTGAAACGTCTAAGGAATAAATTTATAAAGTTTCACTGAAATCTGTCCCGTGGTTTTTGTGTCAGCCGTGCCCACAGAAAACCTAACTGATCATTTTATTATATAAATTCCATGTAACTTCCAAAATATCAGTTTTAAATATAAGAATATCTTATAGTAATAAATAGACTTTACATTTTCTACATAATTATGACAAAAAATATGTGATTCATTTGAAAAAAAAAGATTTGCACAATAAACAAAAAATATTCAAAAAAATGCTTTATGTGACCACCCTGTATCAAGTCAAAAAGCTGAAATATCACTGTCACATAGAATATTAGTAACAATTGCCAGCGAATTCAAATTTGATGTCAAAAACACTTAAAATAACAAATTCGGTGTCAATTTCCGGTATAACCGGAAATGGCACCAAGTTAAAAATATTAAAATTAAAATCTTCATAACTGAAAACTTCTATAACCAAATTTTCAAAAATCTACTTTATTTAGAAGACTATAAACTTTTAATGAAGATTCAATTTGAATCATCCTGTACATAACTATTTGGGAGATCACATTAAAGTGTGGCTAAGATTCATCGGGAGGTTAATATCTATATTCCCCGTAAATTTCAAGTCAATAATTTTAAATGTTTTTGAGTTAAATCGGTTCGTACAAACAGACAGACAGAAAGACAACATTTTTTTAAAAGTTATATTTGGTAAATATGAGGCGTTTACAGCCCGAGTAGCCTAAGTGACTAATTTTGTATTTCGCGTTTTTTAAGTCTCTTGAATGCGATAACCCTATATTTGATTGAAATAGTGGCCTATGTTGAATTAATGAATACCTTGGCAGATGGCAGAAGTTATTTTTGCAGTACATTAATGTGAGAGATTAGTCGTGCAATATTGGCCTAAAAGATTAATAAATCCAATGTTTTTAATTGTTAGTTAGGCCACTCTGGCTGTAAACGTCTCATATATCGAATTTGATAACTGAAAAACATACAAATACTTAAAAGTTCGAAAATCATAGACAGACCTTTCTATTTTATTTAGAGGTATTGATTAAATGAGAAGAAAATTGTTATAATACTAGCTATGGATATTACAGTTATTGCACTGATTACAATATATTATTAGGAATTAGTTTTCATTTTTACAATGGTTTAGTAAGTACTATATAATTTATCGTATGTCGTAATGTTTGTACGTTTTAGGTATGATTCATATCGTATCATATTATAATCCAGTCGGACATGTCGAGCAAGCTAGCTCCCCCATCCATTTTATTTTTGTCAAATAACAAGTTTGTGCTCTCATGTGTTTGACATATGCTAACATGTGCCATAAATAAAAAAAATTGAAAATTGTCATTTTTATAGCCAGAAACTATTTTTGGACACGCCATTTTCTTTTTTCAGACAAAAACGATTGTGCTGTATTGTCCACAATGTGGATTTTTAAAGCCAGTTTTTGAGTGCAGAGATATAATTCCGCGCAATACAGCATCACTTTTCCTGTTCGAGAAAAAGAAAATGACGGGGCTAACTAACTTTATTCCCAAAATTAGCTTTGGCTGTAAAAATGGTAATTTTGGGAACTTTTTTTATTTTCTGAACATGATAGCAGCTGTCTAGCACAATACAATACAATCCTTTTTATTTAAAAAAAAAAATAGAGGGGCTAACTTGATGACAATCAGTTGGACATAAGAGAAACCGAGATTACAAGACATTGTCAATAATATGGAAATGTGTCAGGTTTACTAGAAGTGAAAGGAATAAGCCTATGACAAAGTAGAGTGCATACGAGCGACGAGAAGACTTCTCCATCTTCTAAAGGAATCGTGATATTTACAATTTAATTTTTTGTAAAATTGCCCAACAAGTTAATAATTCATTCACTTGTCAGTTTGGCAAGATACCTAAGGAAACTTCCTCTAATTTGAAGGTTGGATCTGCTCTTGTCTGAAGTATAGTAAGGTTTTACCTTTCACGTAAAGCTTTTCACGGCTTAATTTGCAATGGTCTATGGCCAGAAAATTTTTTGGAACTGATAGAGTATCATAAGATCTATTCCTTAGATTAAGTATTTAGCCATCTATGCACGCGAGGTTTTTCACTGTGAAAACGTACATTCGATCTGATGATCTTCATATATATCCGTTACCAGTTACGTATAATAACAAACCATTATGAAAATGATTAGGTGGCGATGGCAATGGAGTAGTTCGAGTTTCTCAGACACTTCCCTATCCCTTCCTTCAATTCCCGCCCTAACCACTCGTTCCATTCCTTATATTTCAAGATGTCGCCGAGCGGAAAGGATGATAGATTTATTTTCAAAGTAGTTAGTAAACAAACAATGGTAAAAAGATGATGGACAAAGAAGAAACCAAACGATCAAACCACTCCTTGTTTAATTTCATAATGCCTTGAAGCTATTACAACTTTTATAATAATGTTATATAGATTTGTGTGTCCGTGTATGTCCTCGGAGCTAAGAGTTAGAGCTACTATAATACATATGACCAATATAGCTAACATAGGTATACATATGTATTATCATGTATATGATTATATTTATATTGGAACGGAATTGGAACAGAATTAAGGGGCGCAAGGGCGATCATTCGGTCGGTTATTGAATTAAGTAAACATTGAAACAACAACGTACGTACAAATGATGTAGTGTCCTGTGTCAGTGAGTGGTATATGATACAGAAATATTTCGGACTTCATTGAATATTTATTTATTAAAGGTAAAATAAATTCTTGATGTGATATTATAATATACAGTGCTATTCATAATGCTGGAATATGTCTTTTGTTTCTATATCTGGGAAATATTATAGGCATTTGAAACTAATTAGGTCAACTAAGCACAAATAAATATTTGTCTTCGCTCCTAGAAAATCATTATCATGGTCAAATTTGGTAATATGCATGGTTATTTAAGTTAAATACGGCATCAAATAAATTTTTAGTTACTGAGCTAACAAAACGTTTCTGATAGCTTACAAAGAAAATTGTTGAAATAACAAATACCTTCTTCAACTATATTTCGTCCCACGCTTGATAAGTAGGTTTTGGGTTCTACCTGCCTTTTTTTATGCATTTATTTCATTTTTTTGTATCTCTTCTAAGTACTTACATAATGTTTAGTACGTGTGTAAAATTAAATTACTACTAAAACACCTACGATTCGAAACAATAATAAGATCTGGTTCGCATTAAATATACGGGCTCGAAAGTAAATAACTCTCGTCGTTTTCAGAGGTATAGCACTCTGTAGACATTAAAACTACAGGAATTTTTTTCGGAATTAACAGTTTGAGAAAAACGCAAATTAACTGGTTCCACGATGTTGCCAAAATTTTCTAAGTACAGCCCTGACTAAATTATGCATACACCTTTTTAGTACCAAAGGTACAAAATAATTTTGTTTACCAAAATTAAATAAATGTTTGTAAACATATGTTTAATTCTAGTTACTTTTTGTTGTATGTTGTTTTTTTTTTTTTTAAACAGAAAATTTATCTTAAAGTAGTTGCTCGGAGATTTTTCTTTTATCAAAAATTAAATTAAAAAAAAAATTAAATCAAAAATTAAAAAATTTTCTTTTGTCAACAATTAAATAATGTATTAATATTCTTCAGTGATTATATTTGTATACCACTTGTTTTTTTTAATTTCCGCGCTTATGTTGTAGCAGTATAAAAACATTGTTAAAAAAGCGTTGTAAAAACGTTGTAAAATGATGTTTATAAATTATATTTCAAAAACGGCGTGATGAATGACTTTTAGGTATTTTTAAATATGGTTTGTTACTTTGTATTAAATATGGTTTGTTACTTTGTATTTTATAACATATTAATTCTTTAACAAATTCCTTTGACACGTTTTCAATTTATCCAAAAAAATAGAGTTTTCTCATAAGAGCTCGTGTAAAAATTGCAAAACTTTGAAATCGTTTTTCTCAAAATTGGAGTGGTAAATTTTTTTCGGTAAGGGCTCGTATTATTAGCATTGAATTAAATAAATATCAAAAGAAGTTTCGTTAAAATCCTTTGAAAAAATCGTTTTATCGACCAACTACCTTAAAATCATTAGATGGTCAGAGCAGAAATAAAAAAATTTTAAGGGCCATTTTTTTACCCATATGTAAGTAGTATCAAATTTTTTCTGTTAAAAAAACACTTTTGATTCAAATTTATTGGTAAACATTAATTACATGGGTGAGATCTACTCACTGTTTTCACAGCGAGATTTATAATACTTTTCACCTGTATACCACACTTTTATCGGCTGCATCATAAGACCGTCAGTACTGTTTAGTCTTAAATATATACTATACTATAATTATTCTTGTTATGAAAAATAATATTTTTATGTTTCTATTTCCTTCAGGAATGGACAAAATAATTTCTTATAGGTTTTATTAGATAAAAATTAAATAAGTTGAAAAATTGTTAAAATCATCAACTTGATGAATCGATAAAAATTAAATGTCTTAAGAAAAACGCCGTGAGCAGCGGGGCCCCATTATAGAAGTCGAATTTGAATCGAATCAATATTTTCGGTATTGAATGTGTACAAGCGAAATGTAATTGAAAGTCTACAACCGATTTGTCATTTTGGTGGTTTCAAAACTGATGACGAGTGTCCGGCTGATCGGGGCTTTAAAAAAAAGTTTTTAAGGGCTGAATCTCTGTAAATTTCAATTTGGTACCGATAGCAGTTAGCAGGAAAAAAGCCAACACAATTCGTACGAGGGCATTCCTACCCATGTTTATCCGCCAATTGCCTTTGTGTTTTATTTTTAAATATTAAAAAAGGACTTTAAATTGTAAACTGGAAGGCCTTTATGAAGATATTTTTTCTTTCCAAAAAAATCCAAAATTTCTATTTTATAAACAAAAATCCAAAATTCCTACTTTATAAATAAATAGTGATTTTAATAATATTTTTAAATTACATAGAGCGTATTCGCGTTGTGGCTTTCATCGATTCCGTGGGCATCACCTCGGATCGACGTAGCATTAATGTTCGCGTTGCATAAACATTGCTCCCATGAATACGTGCTATAGTTGTTCGCGTAGCATACAAATGTCATTAAAAATTTTTTTTTGACAATCTCTTAAAATTGTTGCAATTGTTAATGTAATGGAGAAAAAATTTATGTTTGAATTATTAAAATTAACGTGGCATAATACAAGAATTATTAAAACATAAACAGTTTGAAAAATTTAAATTTGCCATATTGAGTTAGTCATTTCAAAATATTTTTAAACATAGCTCTAATGACCCCTGGAATCAATGGTTGCGAATAGACGATCACAAAGTAGCGTCGCTCCTCGCTACGGTAGGCATAACGCGAAAACGCCCTTAATATTTGATGTATTATTTCATTTGTTATGATAGTAAGTTCATTTTTTTTTTCAATTTTTTAAATTATTATACGCCTACTTGTATTAAAATAAAAGTAAAGCATTTAATAATACGTTTAACAATACCATTGAATTCCGATGTAAAAATGGGAGAAATGGGGGGAAAAGTAATCCCTAAAAGGCACTAGCTGGATACTGGCTCAATACACGTACAAAATTTCAGCCCTCTAGGTTGCCTTAGAGAGTCTCTAGACGTGTTAGAAAAAAAGCAAAAAAATCAAGGAAATATTGGCGTAAAAATCGTGGAAGTAAAGGCTAAAAATTGAAACCTCCAAAAAGTAGTGGCTGGCTATTAACCTAACCTGTACACAAAATTTCAGCCCTCTAGGTTTATTTGGAGAGATTTTGACCCGAACGAAACTGTTAAAAAACAAGGAAAATCATGTTCTTTTTGGTATAAAAATGGTAGGGGTGTAACGCAAATGACTCCAATTATTTCTTCGAAAATAAAACTACAAATATCTGCTTCAAATGTCCGAAATAGACTCTTTTATTTTTTATTATTTTAGTTGCTAGGAAAACTAATCCAATAGTTATAATTTCAACTTTCATATTTCACACGGCAATCTTGTATGAATTTACAAAATTAAGAAATTTACATTTTCACGGCAATCTTGTGCCCGGTACATACGCCCCCCATCGCAAAAAAAATAAATTTTCCGAGCAACGTGTCCAATAAATATGTAAAAGACTCCATATTAAATTTCTCTAGTCAGTGTTTGCCAGTAGCATGGCTTAATGCACCTTCTTGCGTGCATTCCATACCTCAAATGGTATGAACAAATCCTCTGATGATATTTTGAATTAAAAAATTTTTTTGATCTTTCATAATTCCTTTTCGTATTTTTATTACTATGGAAATTATGATTTTTATTGGATTTTCCAAATTTTCTTTTAAATGACATTTATATTTTGTAAAATTTGATTAAATTTTTTAAGAAATCTAACATGTCATCAGCTGTCCATCCAAGTCGTCAACAGGTAGTTTATTCAACGCACACAAAAAAAGGCAAAACGTTTGCTGGCACATTATTTAAAAATATTTGTTCTCATCATTTGAAATGTTTTTTTATTACAAATAATAAATTTCTACATCATTTTTATCGAACGATGGCTTTTCATTTACAGAATCCGCCAGTATCCGTGCTGATGTAGTTTAAAATTGAATATTTTTACTTGGCCGTGTCATTTTTGTTTTGCTTTGAAAACAAATATTTTCAAAAGCAAGCAATATATATAATAAATATAAAAAATAAGTGGTTAACGACTCACCAAAGCAAACGTCGGTTGGTCACCACTGTAACGCAAAATGACTCCAATTATTTCTTCGAAAATAAAACTACAAATATCTGCTTCAAATGTCTGAAATAGACTCTTTTATTTTTTATTATTTTAGTTGCTAGGAAAACTAATCCAATAGTTATAATTTCAACTTTCATATTTCACACGGCAATCTTGTATGAATTTACAAAATTAAGAAATTTACATTTTCACGGCAATCTTGTGCCCGGTACAGGGGTAAGGGTTAAAAGTTGAGACCTCCAAAAGGCACCCCCTTGATACTAACTCAATCCGAATACAAAATTTCAGCCCTCTAGGTTTATTGGGGTGACCTATGCGAGTGGTACAAACTTCGAAAACGTCAAAAAAGCATGAAATTGTAGCTTAAAAATGGTGAGGGTGGGGGTAAGATATTAAAACCTTCAAAAAGCAGACCCTAGGTACGAACTCTATCAACATATCAAATTTCAACTCTCTAAGTTAATTCTGGGAGACTGTGGGCGTGTTAGATACAGCCAAAAAACGTTGTTCCCCCTCTACTCCCCCCAAATCATCCCAGGAAGCTGAATTTTTTATATGTGGTAGGTAATTGACCGAGACATTATTTCCAACCGGTTTGGAAAAGTTTTATTGTTTTGTTGCCCCCCACCACCCCCTAAAAATTGGGTTGGATCCAAAATTTGCCCAAAATTTTACCCCACTTTGATAGCTTTGTTGTGCATCGGAATAAGCGCCACTTACCAAATTTCAGCTCTTAACTTCCATAAGGGGGCCCTACACATGTCACAAAAGGTAGCGAGAAGAGAATATATATATGTATATATATATATATATATATATATATATATAGAGAGAGAGAGAGAGAGAGAGAGAGAGAATATATATATATATATATATATATATATATATATATATATATAGAGAGAGAGAGAGAGAGAGAGAATATATATATATATATATATATATATATATATATATATATATATATATATATCAGACATTTTTTTCTACAGAATCGTGTTCTACGGGTCCGAAAACGAATAGCGCCCCTACTCTCGCCGTTTTTATCGTATAAGAAAAATTCGACTAAAAAATGATTGATTCAAACACTCTGGGTACTTCATATTTATGA
Organism: Brachynemurus nebulosus; assembly: GCA_035578155.1. NCBI lineage: Eukaryota > Metazoa > Arthropoda > Insecta > Neuroptera > Myrmeleontidae > Brachynemurus > Brachynemurus nebulosus. Next base: position 81,238 of record JAPWDM010000084.1, on the reverse strand, counting down.
ACTTATCTTAAAGTTCCATTTTTGTTGCACTAACAAATATTTCTTATTACTGTAACAATAGTTCATTAACTACAGTAGTTCTTAATCGCTTGTTATAAATATACGTCAGTAAATAGGTACATCTTTTATTCAAACTGTTTTGGTTATCACAACTAATTTTTTAAACAAATAAGTAGTACAACAAAACAGTAGTAAACAACAAGTAGTTATTAGAGAAATATTTAAAGCTAATTGAAATTATTTAAGTAGCAGTAAGAAAGATACCTCTCGAACGAAACATCCTATTATTACGAAATTTGGTGAAAAAGTTGGAAGTTGGAAACCCTTGTACGAATTCTAAACAAACTCGATCGATACACAGGACAGGTTTTTTTGGGATATTTTTCGTCGGTAAATTGAATATTCTCCGAAAATTTGTCATAGTTCAAATGTTTTCCAATTTTTTGTACACCAAAAAAAGCGATCACATAAGATATGTTTTGGAATCATTATTCTATGTAAATTATTTTTCGAGCAAAATTGGAAAAAGTTCTTTATCTAGTTTACAATTTGTTTATAAATGGTAGTAGTGGGTTTTGGTGCGTTCTGAGCCAGCTCCTTGCAGGAGCCATACGTATAGCATACCCTTCGTGTATACGTACATATATGTATAGCATACTCTTTGAGAGGTGGTACATACAGAGTACATACACCTAACTTTCGTCAGAATGAGTGATGCAGTCTGTTGAGTTTTCCCTGGGATCAAGTTACAAGAAGGGTTAATTATAGTAAAAGTTGTGTCAGTTTCAATTGGTGAACCGTGAATCGTTCTGCATTCGCAGTAAATGTAAGTAAATTTGTGTTGTAAGTAAAAAATGTTGCTTAATATTACAAAAAGGGTTCATTATAGTAAAAATTGTGTCAATTTCAATTGGTGAACCGTGAATCGTTCTGCATTCGCAGTAAATGTAAGTAAATTTGTGTTGTAAGTAAAAAATGTTGCTTAATGTTACAAAAAGGATCAATTATAAAGTTAGAAATTTTAAGTGTCAATTTCAATTAGTGAACCGTGAATCGTTCTGCATTCGCAGTAAATGTAAGTAAATTTGTGTTGTAAGTAAAAAATGTTGCTTAACACTATGAGGCCCGAGCACTTTCATAGTAAATTTCCCCGGAAGCCGGCAATATTTAAAAAAAAAATTATATAAACAAATACATAAAATAAAATGATTCAAACACACAACACAGTTCCACACGTATGTATGTGTAAAACTGTAAACAGACGTTCTACGTTTACGTGATACGTACATACATACTGCATATACACTTTGGCATTCAAATCGATTTTATTTAAAAATATAAATTATATTTTTTATGTATTTTTTGTTTATCTTAAAATTTTTTATACATAGAAACCAAGAGAGTAGTGTTTGTTGGTATGTATGTGTTTGTGTGAATGGGAACACATCCGTGTGATGAAGAATGATAAACATGATAAACATCGCACACATAATGAGTAATCAACTAATCAATTAATCATTGATCGCGGTCGGCCTCTGGGGAAGTTTTGTTTGGTTTCGGATGCCGAAGCCGTGGGACTGAAAGTGTTAATGTTACAAAAAGGATCAATTATAAAGTTAGAAATTTTAAGTGTCAATTTCAATTAGTGAACCGTGAATCGTTCTGCATTCGCAGTAAATATAAGTAATTGTTTTTTTAAATATTAGAGTTACATATTATTAGGCACTGAAATGTTTAGCCATCGATAATGTACTAGATTACAATTAAAACGATTTCTTTCTCTGTAATAAAACTAGCATATTTTTTATAAACGGAGCACTCAAAATTGATACGAAAATTCTGGTTTTTCTAGATAGTTTTTATATCTGAAATATTAGGTCAACTGCATTTTATGTTAAATTTGTATTATTTACTTGTTTTTTCTAATAATAAACATTTTTTTAAATATAATATTTGTATTTTAATGTGCAGCCTTATTTATTAAATCTAAATTAAGAAGATTATCCTTTGAATGTTTTATATGCTTTCTAATCAAAAACTATTTTTATATAAAGATTTCTCTTCGATTTAAACAGCAGCCCTTTAAATATTATTGGGATTACTGCTCAATTTTAAGTGAAAACTTTATAAACTTTATTCATAATTCTAAGATGATGTGTTGTTGACTTAGGTAAAGTTTTTCTCTGTGCAGATGCTGGTGGTTGTGGTCAAACTGATTCATTTTCAGAGTCATTTTCACTACTAGCTGACATTGACGTATGACGTAGTACAGAATTACGATGAGCCAATTCAAATGCATTTAATCTAATCCGCATAAAATTTAAGTGATGCTGTAATCTATGTAAAATTTTAGGCTGCAATCCTGAAAATAATACCATACTCGTAAATATAACAATTAGTGAAGTCGGCGGGCCCTGCTTCACAGGGTTCTCATAACACGAGAGAAATCAAAACTAGTTTTCCGATTGTCCTAACTAAAAAAACTTTGATCTAAGCTAACCTAACTCGTTTTTCAAGTTTATAGTTCTTTCATACCTAATTGCATCTGATGTATGGCTTGTGGAATAGGTACCCATTTCCTGCTTGTAATATCATAATATAACAATTTTTCAAAATAATTTGAATGTTCCATTAAACTATGATTATGTTCTTCACAGTCAGGAACGAAGGAAGAAAAAGGAGCACAAACATGCCTATTTTCATCCATTTTTGTTTCTGAAATAAAAATTTTTAAAAATTACAAACAATATTCCCTTGACACTGTAAAATATAAAGCAATTTTAAAATACAAATGTTATTTATTTGTACCACGTATTAATGATATACCTAAATTATAATCTTAGACTTATAAAATTAGATTTATTTTTTTTATCTCGAATGTATGTCCCCCGTTACAGGATAAAATATCTGCTATTTTATTAATAATTGTTGCATCATATTGAATTGCAAATATTATTGCATCATATCACAACCTGTTGAGACATGTTTAAAAGCTGTAGACGCAGGTGGTTGAAGTGGGGAGGGGGTGGGGGTACCCGCTATATATAGGAGTGGCGCATCGACGCTGGTTCAGTTATTTGCAAGAAGTTGTGGTGTAAGCATCAAATTAGCAGCAGCAGCAGCAATAAGCTTGAGCTAAGCAACAAATCTTCTAAATAATTATCAAAGGATACAAGGAAGAGCAATTGTAAGTATTAAGTTATTACAGGCATCAACATTATTGACCTATTATCATATCCATTTTCATTGTTGTATTCATTATTGTAGCACCTATCCTATTGTACAACCTATATTGCTGTATCCCTCCTATTGTTGTATCTCTCCTATTGTTGTACCTATTGTAGTACCTATCCTATTGTTGTATTCATTGTTGTACTTATCCTATTGTTGTACCTATTGTAGTACCTATCCTATTGTTCTACTTATCTTATTGTTGTACCTATCCTATTGTTGTATTCATTGTTGTACCTATCCTATTGTTGTGCCTATGCTATTGTCGTATTATATTGTTGTAACCGTTTTCTAATACCAATATTTTATTTCAGATAAAGCATAATGGAGGCGTTCAATTGTGAAAAGTGTAACAAATCGTTCACACAAAAACATAATTTAACCCGTCACATTAAAAGCAAGCATTCAGATGTGGAGTTCCAGTGCCATGAATGTGGGAAAAAATGTAATCGTTTGGATAATTTTAAAACACATTTAAAACAAACACATAATTTGGAAACTCAAAAACGACCGGCAGCAACAATGGACAACGAGCATTCACCGAACAAAAAATCTAAACTGGACAACAATGATGAACTGGCAACGGCGATGGAAACTGATAATTCTCTGATTGAAACGAGACGATGTGATATATGCGACCTTGAGATACCAACGTCACGCTACTACGGGCATTTACGGAGTCTTGAACACAAGAATCGCGCAAGTACTCAAGTGGAAAACGACGAATTTGTTGAAAAAGTAGCAAGCGCATATAAAAATCGAATGATCAGTTATCGAATACGAGCTTCGGAAAAAATTACAAATATCAACGAATTTTTAAAACACATTGAACTCAAAGTGATGCGTCTATTAACACACGAACTGGGACGACATGCAACATTCAAGATAAATATGGAATTATTTGGACTGTACATGCTTGAAAAGGCTGGAAAAACTCGAGCAGAAACAAAATCGTTCAACACAAAGAACAAAATAGTGACCGAGGCAACGGATTTGGATGAAATGTATACCGATTTTTCTCAAACCCTCAACACCAAGAGCGAAGAGTTTGAGCACAAAGAAACAGGATGGACGTTGCAAGAGGTTAAGTACTTGGAAATTAATATTAACAAGTTTACTCCTCTTCGCGGGTCATCTTATATACAACTACCGGCGTGGATAGAAAAGAAGAAAGCGGTTGTAAACGTTAAGAATATGTGAATGGATGTCTTTAGTTTTTCAGAACAGAAGATCGGTTGAAGGAACACGAAAAACGAGATTGTAATCATGTCTACACCGTACTCCCTTCACCAAAAAAGTTTGTCTTGAAATTTGAAAAATATCACAAACAACTGAGGATGCCGTTCGTTATATACAGTGATTTTGAAACCATTTTGAAGCCAGTTGACACTTGCAAACACACCAAATGACACCAAAAATAGACCAAACAACACCAAAATGACACCAAAAATAGACCAAATAACACCAAAATTACACCAAAAACACACCAAAAATACACCAAATAACACCAAAAAAATACACCAAATAACACCAAAATTACACCAATAATACACCAAATGACACCAAACTTACTCCAAAAATACACCAAATGACGCCAAAATTACACCAAAAAGACACCAAAGAGTCACTCTCAAAAAGAGTCACTCCCCAAAATGAGTCACTCCCAAAAAGAGTCACTCCAAAAAAGAGTCACTCTCAAAAAGAGTCACTCCCAAAAAGAGTCACTCCCAAAATGAGTCACTCCCAAAATGAGTCACTCTCAAAAAGAGTAACTCCCAAAAAGAGTCACTCTCAAAATGAGTCACTCCCAAAAAGAGTCACTCCCAAAATGAGTCACTCCCACAAAGAGTCACTCCCGAAATGAGTCACTCTCAAAAAGAGTCACTCCTAAAAAAAGAGTCACTCACAAGTGGCCATTGAATATAGGCAATTACACCGCGTTGCCAAGTGGCCCCATACCTACTTAGAGGGCTAGGTCCTTAAGTGATAATTCCCGATTTTGATGAGACTTAACTAGTGTGTAGAACAAACAAAAATACCATACACATATTTTTTTTATCTGCTATAAAAATCATTTAAGGGGTGAAATGGACCTTCGAAGTTGGGGTGAAAATTTAATTTTATCAAATTATTCGAAAACTATAACAACTAGAAGAAAAATTTAAATTGGTATAATCTTTTATTTTTAAAGACCTTTCTATTGGCATACTCAAATCCAGGGTCGGACCTATTAGAGGGGGCCTTGACGATAAAATTGGGGGGTGAAATTTGAAATAGGATGAAAATGGTTTGACCAATCAAAATATTAATATCAAATATAAAAACTGCATCAAAATCAATATTAGATTACCTGTTTTTACTAAACGCCGTACCGTTAAAACTAAAAGCTTAAATCTAAATCTAAAATCTTACATATTCCTTCTATATTTTATCTATAATACCGTTAGAAATAACTATTTCTCTTTGGGAGTGACTCATTTTGGGAGTGACTCATTTTGGGAGTGACTCATTTTGAGAGTGACTCATTTTGGGAGTGACTCATTTTGGGAGTGACTCATTTTGGGAGTGACTCTTTTTGGGAGTGACTCTTTTTGAGAGTGACTCTTTTTTTAGGAGTGACTCTTTTTGAGAGTGACTCATTTCGGGAGTGACTCTTTGTGGGAGTGACTCATTTTGGGAGTGACTCTTTTTGGGAGTGACTCATTTTGAGAGTGACTCTTTTTGGGAGTTACTCTTTTTGAGAGTGACTCATTTTGGGAGTGACTCATTTTGGGAGTGACTCTTTTTGGGAGTGACTCTTTTTGAGAGTGACTCTTTTTTGGAGTGACTCTTTTTGGGAGTGACTCATTTTGGGGAGTGACTCTTTTTGAGAGTGACTCTTTGGTGTCTTTTTGGTGTAATTTTGGCGTCATTTGGTGTATTTTTGGAGTAAGTTTGGTGTCATTTGGTGTATTATTGGTGTAATTTTGGTGTTATTTGGTGTATTTTTTTGGTGTTATTTGGTGTATTTTTGGTGTGTTTTTGGTGTAATTTTGGTGTTATTTGGTCTATTTTTGGTGTCATTTTGGTGTTGTTTGGTCTATTTTTGGTGTCATTTGGTGTGTTTGCAAGTGTCAACTGGCTTCAAAATGGTTTCAAAATCACTGTATATAACGAACGGCATCCTCAGTTGTTTGTGATATTTTTCAAATTTCAAGACAAACTTTTTTGGTGAAGGGAGTACGGTGTAGACATGATTACAATCTCGTTTTTCGTGTTCCTTCAACCGATCTTCTGTTCTGAAAAACTAAAGACATCCATTCACATATTCTTAACGTTTACAACCGCTTTCTTCTTTTCTATCCACGCCGGTAGTTGTATATAAGATGACCCGCGAAGAGGAGTAAACTTGTTAATATTAATTTCCAAGTACTTAACCTCTTGCAACGTCCATCCTGTTTCTTTGTGCTCAAACTCTTCGCTCTTGGTGTTGAGGGTTTGAGAAAAATCGGTATACATTTCATCCAAATCCGTTGCCTCGGTCACTATTTTGTTCTTTGTGTTGAACGATTTTGTTTCTGCTCGAGTTTTTCCAGCCTTTTCAAGCATGTACAGTCCAAATAATTCCATATTTATCTTGAATGTTGCATGTCGTCCCAGTTCGTGTGTTAATAGACGCATCACTTTGAGTTCAATGTGTTTTAAAAATTCGTTGATATTTGTAATTTTTTCCGAAGCTCGTATTCGATAACTGATCATTCGATTTTTATATGCGCTTGCTACTTTTTCAACAAATTCGTCGTTTTCCACTTGAGTACTTGCGCGATTCTTGTGTTCAAGACTCCGTAAATGCCCGTAGTAGCGTGACGTTGGTATCTCAAGGTCGCATATATCACATCGTCTCGTTTCAATCAGAGAATTATCAGTTTCCATCGCCGTTGCCAGTTCATCATTGTTGTCCAGTTTAGATTTTTTGTTCGGTGAATGCTCGTTGTCCATTGTTGCTGCCGGTCGTTTTTGAGTTTCCAAATTATGTGTTTGTTTTAAATGTGTTTTAAAATTATCCAAACGATTACATTTTTTCCCACATTCATGGCACTGGAACTCCACATCTGAATGCTTGCTTTTAATGTGACGGGTTAAATTATGTTTTTGTGTGAACGATTTGTTACACTTTTCACAATTGAACGCCTCCATTATGCTTTATCTGAAATAAAATATTGGTATTAGAAAACGGTTACAACAATATAATACGACAATAGCATAGGCACAACAATAGGATAGGTACAACAATGAATACAACAATAGGATAGGTACAACAATAAGATAAGTAGAACAATAGGATAGGTACTACAATAGGTACAACAATAGGATAAGTACAACAATGAATACAACAATAGGATAGGTACTACAATAGGTACAACAATAGGAGAGATACAACAATAGGAGGGATACAGCAATATAGGTTGTACAATAGGATAGGTGCTACAATAATGAATACAACAATGAAAATGGATATGATAATAGGTCAATAATGTTGATGCCTGTAATAACTTAATACTTACAATTGCTCTTCCTTGTATCCTTTGATAATTATTTAGAAGATTTGTTGCTTAGCTCAAGCTTATTGCTGCTGCTGCTGCTAATTTGATGCTTACACCACAACTTCTTGCAAATAACTGAACCAGCGTCGATGCGCCACTCCTATATATAGCGGGTACCCCCACCCCCTCCCCACTTCAACCACCTGCGTCTACAGCTTTTAAACATGTCTCAACAGGTTGTGATATGATGCAATAATATTTGCAATTCAATATGATGCAACAATTATTAATAAAATAGCAGATATTTTATCCTGTAACGGGGGACATACATTCGAGATAAAAAAAATAAATCTAATTTTATAAGTCTAAGATTATAATTTAGGTATATCATTAATACGTGGTACAAATAAATAACATTTGTATTTTAAAATTGCTTTATATTTTACAGTGTCAAGGGAATATTGTTTGTAATTTTTAAAAATTTTTATTTCAGAAACAAAAATGGATGAAAATAGGCATGTTTGTGCTCCTTTTTCTTCCTTCGTTCCTGACTGTGAAGAACATAATCATAGTTTAATGGAACATTCAAATTATTTTGAAAAATTGTTATATTATGATATTACAAGCAGGAAATGGGTACCTATTCCACAAGCCATACATCAGATGCAATTAGGTATGAAAGAACTATAAACTTGAAAAACGAGTTAGGTTAGCTTAGATCAAAGTTTTTTTAGTTAGGACAATCGGAAAACTAGTTTTGATTTCTCTCGTGTTATGAGAACCCTGTGAAGCAGGGCCCGCCGACTTCACTAATTGTTATATTTACGAGTATGGTATTATTTTCAGGATTGCAGCCTAAAATTTTACATAGATTACAGCATCACTTAAATTTTATGCGGATTAGATTAAATGCATTTGAATTGGCTCATCGTAATTCTGTACTACGTCATACGTCAATGTCAGCTAGTAGTGAAAATGACTCTGAAAATGAATCAGTTTGACCACAACCACCAGCATCTGCACAGAGAAAAACTTTACCTAAGTCAACAACACATCATCTTAGAATTATGAATAAAGTTTATAAAGTTTTCACTTAAAATTGAGCAGTAATCCCAATAATATTTAAAGGGCTGCTGTTTAAATCGAAGAGAAATCTTTATATAAAAATAGTTTTTGATTAGAAAGCATATAAAACATTCAAAGGATAATCTTCTTAATTTAGATTTAATAAATAAGGCTGCACATTAAAATACAAATATTATATTTAAAAAAATGTTTATTATTAGAAAAAACAAGTAAATAATACAAATTTAACATAAAATGCAGTTGACCTAATATTTCAGATATAAAAACTATCTAGAAAAACCAGAATTTTCGTATCAATTTTGAGTGCTCCGTTTATAAAAAATATGCTAGTTTTATTACAGAGAAAGAAATCGTTTTAATTGTAATCTAGTACATTATCGATGGCTAAACATTTCAGTGCCTAATAATATGTAACTCTAATATTTAAAAAAACAATTACTTATATTTACTGCGAATGCAGAACGATTCACGGTTCACTAATTGAAATTGACACTTAAAATTTCTAACTTTATAATTGATCCTTTTTGTAACATTAACACTTTCAGTCCCACGGCTTCGGCATCCGAAACCAAACAAAACTTCCCCAGAGGCCGACCGCGATCAATGATTAATTGATTAGTTGATTACTCATTATGTGTGCGATGTTTATCATGTTTATCATTCTTCATCACACGGATGTGTTCCCATTCACACAAACACATACATACCAACAAACACTACTCTCTTGGTTTCTATGTATAAAAAATTTTAAGATAAACAAAAAATACATAAAAAATATAATTTATATTTTTAAATAAAATCGATTTGAATGCCAAAGTGTATATGCAGTATGTATGTACGTATCACGTAAACGTAGAACGTCTGTTTACAGTTTTACACATACATACGTGTGGAACTGTGTTGTGTGTTTGAATCATTTTATTTTATGTATTTGTTTATATAATTTTTTTTTTAAATATTGCCGGCTTCCGGGGAAATTTACTATGAAAGTGCTCGGGCCTCATAGTGTTAAGCAACATTTTTTACTTACAACACAAATTTACTTACATTTACTGCGAATGCAGAACGATTCACGGTTCACTAATTGAAATTGACACTTAAAATTTCTAACTTTATAATTGATCCTTTTTGTAACATTAAGCAACATTTTTTACTTACAACACAAATTTACTTACATTTACTGCGAATGCAGAACGATTCACGGTTCACCAATTGAAATTGACACAATTTTTACTATAATGAACCCTTTTTGTAATATTAAGCAACATTTTTTACTTACAACACAAATTTACTTACATTTACTGCGAATGCAGAACGATTCACGGTTCACCAATTGAAACTGACACAACTTTTACTATAATTAACCCTTCTTGTAACTTGATCCCAGGGAAAACTCAACAGACTGCATCACTCATTCTGACGAAAGTTAGGTGTATGTACTCTGTATGTACCACCTCTCAAAGAGTATGCTATACATATATGTACGTATACACGAAGGGTATGCTATACGTATGGCTCCTGCAAGGAGCTGGCTCAGAACGCACCAAAACCCACTACTAATGGTCTAAATTAAAAATAAAAAACTCCCCTCCCTCTCATTTTTGCCGTTTTTTTACCAAAATTTCATGGTATTTTCGTGTTTTTTGGTCGGTTTTACATGTGTAAAGGGCAATTCCATATGTGACTGACTCTACATTTGACACAATTTACGTTTTATTTTGCCTTATATTACGAATATCACTATGTTTACAGTTTCAATTTTAGCATGGTTTTATAGTTGATACCCCAATTATGCCTCTGTAATAAAAAGTGTGCACAAATAAAGTTGTGAAATATGATTTATTTAATAAAATGTAAATGTGACTGACACTACATGCAAAAGGAAGTCGCTTTCGAGAGTGTTTTTAAACTTCGAAAATTTTCCTCTGTACAGACGTTATAATTTTAAATTGTATATTTAACCGAAGTATATGAAACAAATTATTGGAAAATGATAAAATGAAAGACTTTACTTTTTTAGAAAAGTAGTTATTCGAAAAATAATTCGTGACTGACATTACAGATCAAAACGTGACTGACACTACCATTACTTTGAATTGCAAAAAAGTAGTATTTTTAAATGAAATCCTAGAAACTGACACTATAGGACATAAAATAGGAACTTTAAAATAATTTTAAATGTACAAAAATGTACTTATTTTTATAAATTATTACCTAAAATACAAAATTTCTTAAGATTTTTCAAAATCTGTAAATTTATAATAAATTCTATTCCCGTTAACGATTCAACTAGGATTACAATAATTCTAAATACTTGCCGTGAAAATTTAATTAAAACACCACTATAAAATACACTATTAGCTTATACTTACGATAAAACATTGAAAATTACACTATTTCTAAAAAACTAAAAACAAACTTTTATTGAAATTTTGGGAACTTAAAGTACTATAGTGTTACCATCATATTAACGTATTTTTACTACCAATAACAATTAGTTATTTTTTTCAATTATGGAGCCTTTTCCATGGAATTGCCCTAAAGGTTCCCTGAATAAATCTAGAGGGCTGAAATTAGGTGTATGGATTGAGTTAGTATCTAAGGTGTTGAAGGTTTCAATTTTTAACCTTCACTGCCTTCATTATTACCTAAAAATTTTTTAATATTTGAAGCAATAAAAGTCCAATTATTAATCACATTTAGATATCTTAAAAATATCGAAGATGATGGGAAAATTCAACTCGAATGGTAGAGGTTTGCTACCCACGCTTTTTTTAAATTAAAAATGTAGGTAAACAGTTTATCTACTTGGTCTAAGGTAATTTTTCTTTACCTTAAAGAAAATTGTTAATAATTATTGAAACAAAAGGATTAAAACATTTGTTTGACTGTAAATAAATTAATCTCTTAATTTGAATTTAATTACGAGATATTACATAATTATTATGAAACTTAATATATCCACTTGTTACTTCTCTTTGACCTTTTCTAAATAGAAAGTTGAATTAAAAATTATTTTAACTCCTGTGTCGGTGTAACAGAGATTACCAGAGAGCAAAAGAAATTACTTTAAACACTTCTAGTTACAAAATAAATTTCTTATTAAGTTGGTACCACTCGCTGGTAATTCACTGCACATTTTAATAATAAAAAGTAAATAAAAAAATTATTTTTAAACTTGTACGTAATTTATTCTTAGTGTACTGGATCTTTAGGTTCATGACATAAAGAACGAATGCAGTCAGTCACTGTATGTATTATTATAGACAAATATGAAATGTGGAGGTTTCAATTCAAATCCTAATTTGCGCAACATTTTTCAGAAAAGATTCTTGAGAATAAAACCAGCCTTCCCTGAAATAAAAATTATAAAAATTCCTAAAAACTACTAGATAAAAATAAGTGTATTTTAGGTAGAGATAGGCAAAATGCCCAATAATTACCCAAATGGGAATATCTCTATTGATACATTTAATATATTCTATAAATACCTAATCTGTATACTGACCACGCATATGGCGTTGTATAGTACGTAGAGATGGGCGATGGTAAAATTACCATCGGAAATTTTCCCGAGATTATTCCCATTTGGGTAATTATTGGGAATTTTGCCCATCTCTAATTTTCCAACAATTTTAAGAAATGATATTTTAGATCACGGAAGCGCTGTGAATAATGTTAAAAACGATATGTGTACACAGCGTTTCCACTGTTTGTTGAATCTTACATATTTTGCTATGTAATTGAATAGAAAAGTGCCAAACGCCTTTACTATGATAATGATGTTGTAAATGTAATAATTTTTTAGGGTTGACCGGGGTAATTGTGAAGTGGGACAATTGTGAACGGCGCCTATAATTTCTAAAATGACATTAATATTGTTAAAAATCAACTCTTAATATGTTTTTCTGTCCTTTCTTAATATGCTATTAAAATTTCATAGCAATTCTCCAAGTATTAGTATCTTTTTTTTATTTTGAAAAAACCCTTGCAAAATTTTATGTATCTTACTTCGACCAATCCTCAAAAAAATTTTTTTTAAATACATTTTCTTTTTTTAAAAGGTAAGAAATGGTTAAAAGTACTTCTAAAGAAGTGGTCTAAACCCTGAGAGGGTTCCTTATTAACTGCTAAAGAAATTGGACAATTTATCACCAATTCACAATTACCCCATGATTTTAAAATTGTGGGGTAATTGTGAACGTCATTCACAAATGCCGCCATTCGGTCAAAAATTTCAGTAGTGTTGTTTTCAGAGATGAAAATGTTGATGAAGGTGCTGGTGGCAACTTTTCTGATGGCATTCACTTTTACCCCGAAATTCATAAGATTTGCAAAACCGCACAGGGGAAATGTGAATGGCTTATAAAAAATTACACAGGCCGGCAAATTTTAAGTCATGTCATCCCCTTTTGGATTTGATGACTGATCTTAGGGTATTTTGGTGCGCTGATTATGAATATGTACTTAGTTTTTCGCTATCACCCTCAGTTTTTGCGGAAAAGCCGTAGGAGAGAAATCATAAAAATAGACACCATTTCAGAAAAATAAAATTATATTAGAAACAAAAATGTATTAAATTACTTAGAAACGTCATAAATGTATTTATATGACCTAAATACATAAATAACAATAATCCAATACTTTTGTGGTATCGGGTTTTTTTTCGCTGAAGCTTCGATTGTGAAATTTCCTCTTAAAATTCCTGTTTGGATCATCTCGCTTTAGCAACCAGCAATAGTCTGCCATCATTCGGATATTCCACTTTCCTTGATACCTACGTTCCATTTCTTTCAAATCCTGGTGAAATCTTTCTCCTTGCTCTTCACTAACAGCTCCCAAGTTATCGGGAAAGTAGTCTAAGTGAGAACCTAGGAAGTGGAGCTTAATGCTCATCGAACATCCCATTTTTCCAAAATTTTCTATTATTTTCTTCACGATATCTTCATAGTTAGAACCTTTATAGTTTCCTAGGAAATTCCTCACTACTTCCTTAAAAGATTTTCAAGCATTCAATTCATCGTCACTAAATTTTTCATCGAATTTTCTGTCGTTTTATTTTTTTAAAATTATTTTTAAAAAATAAATATTTTTTATTAACAACATTTAAAATACAATCAGCCACTTAAATTTTCAGCAATTTTAATATAAAAAAGTTAAAATTTTTGTGCTTTTTACTTGCCTTAAATTAATTTTTATTAATAGCTTAATAGAAAATATATACATACATATAATTTAAAAAAAAAATAGTATTTACGCTTATTTAATACCTTTTAAACTTTTAAAATATAAGTACGGGGGTAGTACGGTCCTTTTAGCACCGTAAACTTGTGAGGTTTAGTTATAAATTAAAACTGAATAGAAAAAAAATAAATTACCCTCAATAATGAGCCCATTAGCGGATGACCTTAAAATTCATATTTTTTCGCAAAATAAAGATATGTCACGTGATTAATTAGGCTACACTTAACAAACCATTGATGAGAATGTGCTCTTAGAAGCCAATTGCAACTATCTAATGACTTTTTATTAGATAGGAAATAAATAAAAATGCATAATCTATTCTTGACTTGGTCGACCTAGCTAATTTTAGTCAAAAATTTTAATACCTAATATCTAAAAATTCTGACGTGCTGGAATTTTTTGAATATTTTTTTCGTAATCAGCGCCCTAAAAACTATCAAAATAAGTTGTCATATCTTAAAGGGGAAAACCATTGTAGGCCTGTGTTATTATATAACCCTGTATATATATATATATATATATATATATATATATATATATATATATATATATATATTATATATATATTTATATATATATTTATATATATATAATATATATATATATATATATAAATTTATATATATATATATATATATGTATATATTTATATATATATATTTATATATATATATATATATTTATATATATATATACATATATATATATATATATATATATATATATATATATATATATATATATATATATATATATATATATATATATATATATATATATATATATATGTTGTGCCGACAGAACTGCTGCTGAATTTCCTCTGATATTTTCAATCTATAGAATCATTGCTTAAGATAATTCGAAATTATTTATTTAAAATTTAACATTTCCCTTGATTATATTTCATGTATTTCTTTTTTATCAAACCTAGATAAAACTAGCAAAAATGCAAAATTTGCAATTCACATTTCATTTCATTTGCAATTCACAAAACAAAAATTTAGTTCTGGAAAAATTTTTATCGTTTTTAACTCGTTACTTTGTCCGTCGGTATTTTTAAATTTTCAAAGAAAATTTGTAAAAGTGATAATGTTTCGATTGTTGCAGGTAATTCTGATCATTGTTGTAATTATTTTTTTTATAAACCTATGAAGTTTCCACAAAATTAATTCTAAACTTTTGAAAATTTAATTCTAATTTTTAATAAATTTTGTTAATATCAAATTAGACTTATTTGTTATAAAAAACCTTAAAACAAAATTCAACTGAAGCAAACTTCTTAAAATTAAAATAAAACAAATCAAAAGAAAGTAAAATAAAATTAAAATTAAAAACTTAAAATAATAATTAAAATCTAAAAATAAATTGAAACAAATAACGAAATAATTAAATGAAAAAGAAGTGAAAATAAATCTAAAACAATTAAAACAACGAAATTAGTAATCCATTAAAATAAAATAAGTAGTATTTAAAAGATCATCAAGTAAAAGTTTAAGCAACTCAAGTAAGTCCAAAGACATCAATCCACTCCAGGACTCGGTTTCTCCTGTTTGTCCTAAAAGCTTGAGTGGCGATCATCCTTTTGCGGATCCCAATAAATAGCCGTAGAAGAAGAATACTGGGTATAGAGATCGTAAGACGAGTCAAGTATACTTTCTCATCGAACCGCTACAGCTTCTTCGGGGCACGACATATATATATATATATATATATATATATATATATATATATATATATATATATATATATATATATATATATATATATATATATTCCTGCTACTTTTTGACATGTGTAGGTTCCTCCTATGGACGGTGTGAACTGAAATTTGGTAAGTGCGGGCCATTGTAATGCACAATAATACTATCGAAGTGGGATCAAATTTTAGATCCGACCCAACGTTTAAGGGGGTAGTGCGGGGGAACGACGACAAAACAATAAAACTTTTCCAAATTGGTTGGAAATAATGTTTCGGCGAATTATCTACAATATATCCAAAATTCAGCTTCCTAGGATGATTTGGAGGGAGTAGAGGAGGAAAAAATATTTTGGCTGGATCTAACGCGCCCACAGCTCCCCAGAATTAACGTAGAGGGTTGCAATTTAGTTTGTTAATAGAATTCGTACCTAGGGCGTGCTTTTGGGAGGTTTTATAATTTTACCCCCACCTCCACTAATTTTAAGCGACAATTTAATACTTTTTTGACGCTTTCGAAGTTTGTACTACTCGTACAAAGTTTGTACTACCTAAATAAACCTAGAGGGCTAAAATTTTGTATTCGGATTGAATTAGTATCAAGGGTGTGCCTTTTGGGGGTCCCAAGTTTTAACCCTTACCTCCAACATTTTTATACTAAAAAAAACATGATTTTTCTTGTTTTTTAGTTGTCTTGTTCGGGTCAAAATCTCCTCAAATAAACCAAGAGGGCTGAAATTTTGTGTATTGGTTAAGTTAATAGCGAGGCACTGCTTTTTAGAGGTTTCAACTTTTAACCCTTACCATCACGATTTTTACGTCAATATTTCCTTGATCTTTTTGCTTTTATTCTAACACGCCTAGAGACTCTCTTCGTAAACCTAGAGGGCTGAAATTTTGTATCTGCATTTAGTTAAAATCGAGGTTGTGCCCTTTAGGGCTTCCACATTACTTGGGCCCGCCACTTTTCTATTTTTTCATCGGAATTCAATAGCGTTGTTATATGTGGTTCAATGTGATTTATTGTCATACAAATACAGCAGCTACAGCAGGCATTATAAGTTTAAAGAAACAAATGAATTAAATACTGTCATTTGTCACAAATGCAATAGATATGTAAGTAATTTAAAAATGTTATTCAAGTTATTTTTTTTTTATTTTAGTTATAAAATAGGAATTTTGGATTTTTTTTTAAAGAATAAATATCTTCATAAGGGCCTCCCAGGTCACCATTTAAGGTCCTTTTTTAATATTAAAAAATAAAACACAAAGCCAATTGGCAAATAAGCATGGGTAGGAATGCCCTCGTACGAATTGTGTTGGCTCTTTTGCTGCTAACTGCTATTGACATAAAATTGAAATTTACTGAGATTCAACCCTTAAAAATTTAAAACCTTTTTGTAAGGCCCCGATCAGCCGGACACTTATCATCAGTTTTGAAAAGATCAGATTAACAATCCACCTGTATCCTTTCAAACACATTTAGAAATCTTGAAAATACCGAAGATGTAGCGAAAAATTCGATTTCCGTGTTGGGGCCCCGCTGCTCACGGCGTTTTCTTTCATTACGATAGTTTTCTCCAAAAAAAATTCCAAAAAAGTTTTTTTTTTATAGCACATCACTTGTAAAAAATCTCTTAAATAAATGATTGTAAAAAATTCCCGAAAAATAATTGATTTTGGCCTATAGTGGTTCCATTGCTGGTTAGGCATTATAAATTATACGGTACTAGCCGTATACCCACCCGATGGGTGGTTTATCATCAGCAACATCTCAGGATGTCAGTCAGTGTCAAAGATTTATTAAAATATTATTTATTTTAATAGCCATAGTAACCTATTTTTATGTCTCTAATTTCAACAATGACGAATTTCCATATAAATTTCCATTCCCTAATTAACCCACTTAGGGAACAAATTTTCAAAAATCCTTTCTTAGTGCTCACTTACATTACGTAGGGAACCCCTGTGCAAAATTTCATACTTCTAAACTCAGCGGTTTAGGCTGTGCGTTGTCTGTCTGTCAGTCAGTGTTAGAGATTTATTAAGTAGATAGAAGTTGGAAAATAATAAGGTTTTAGAAAATTCCAAGGGTTTCCGCAAAAGCTAAGTTTATATTTGCCACAATTTAATTATTACTCTGGTCAAGTCCGGAGAAGGGCCACAAATACTACTACGTTTACGTAAAGCTAGCCGTCCCATTTGTTTTTAATATTTTCTGGAAAACTGTTGGAAATAACACCTAAAATGCACCTATTTATTATCAAATAATCTTTTGAAATTTTTAAAATTGTTTTTTGAAGACGACTAGCTTTTTTAAGTGAAAGATTTATCTATGCAATATTTGTTGAATGAAAAATAGTTTTGTCATAGATGTAACACTTACTAAACCAGTGTTGGAATTTTGATGGGAAACAATATACATTTCACATATAAATCAAATAAAAAAAATATTAATAAAGTTTCCTGGTGTTTATAATTTGCTTTTAATATTAAGTGATCAGAATGAAACGATTACTGCACCCCGCTTGAACTGGTTCCTCACCTTGCAGGATTACAAAACCAAATAACACCAAATGGGGCCCCTAATAAAAATATTAAATTTAGCCTTAATGTAAGAAGCTCAAAATTTGTAAATATTTAATTTGCGGGTTGTGAAAGTTTGTAAAAAGCGCTTTATGAGAGGCGTGTTTATTGCAATATTTGGAAAATTTTTCTGGTTATTTTTTGTATCACTAAGTTTTATTTCAAACAAAATTGGCTACGAAACCTCGTTAGTTTGTAACAGAAACTGGTGTGTGGTAAATATTAAATGCATTTGGTAGAAAATACAAGATAAGAAAAAATGAAAAGTGAGTAATAAATAGAATAAAGGTAAGCTGTTTTAAAAATTAATTTTTAAATTCAAAATTATTATTTTTAATTAAAAAATAAAATTTTGGAGATGAATATATTAAGTGTTCTTAAAAGCTTTCTTAAAAATTGTTTTTGAAAAATTACTTAATATTAAATTGCATGAGTAAAATGGTTTTTGAAAACAATTTCCACAGTCGCTCATCTCACTTTGCAGACAGATTAAATACATAAATATCATTAACAGCTAACTAATTCATCGTCTCGCTAACATACAGATAGTTTGTTAGCTAGAGCAACACATACATAATATAGTACTACTGTACTTGTTATATGTGTCGTGTATCATTGGTAAGTATGAAAAACCACTTAATTACAACGTACTGACTCGGAAAATGTAACTAACATTTATTTGACTTGTCTTTTTAATCTTAAACAAGTCGAATAAAGTACTTTTTAATAAAACTTGCTTTATAAAAGCATTTTTTACACTTTTACACACTTCTATATATATATATATATATATATATATATATATATATATATATATATATATATATATATATATATATATATATATATATATATATATATATACTATATACCAGCTGTCCCATTTGGATGTATACATACGATTTACATGTTAATTTTTAACATTGGGTTCCCATAAGGAAAAAATTATGTCACAAGAGTGCTTTGAACAAACCAGTCATACTAATTAGTCGAATTTTCTCCGAAAAATTAGACTTATACAGTCTATACGATAAGAGCTGCGAGAGGCGAGAGTAGGGGCCCTATCCGTTTTCGGACCCGTAGAACACGAATATGTAGAAAAAAAATGTCTGATATATATATATATATATATATATATATATATATATATATATATATATATATATATATATATATATTCCCGCCACCTTTTAATTTGTGTAGGGCCCCCCTATGGAAGTTAAGAGATGAAATTTGGTAAATGGGGCTCATTTTCGAGGCACTTCATACTATCAAAGTGGGGTCAAATTTTGGGCAAATTTTTTTTCTGACCCGAATTTTAAGGGGGTGGTGGGGGGCGGAAAAGCAATAAAACTTTTCCAAACCGGTTTTAAATAATGTTTCGGTCAATTATCTACAACATATCCAAAATTCAGCTTCCTAGGATGATTTGGTGGGAGTAGAGGGGGGAAAAACGATTTTCGCTGGATCTAACAGGCCCCCAGCCCCCCAGAATTAACGTAGAGGGTTGAAATTTGGTGTGTTGATAAAGTTCGTACCTAGGTTGTGCTTTTTGGAGGTTTTAATATTTTACCCCCACCCCCCTCATTTTTAAGCTACAATTTCATGCATTTTCGACGTTTTCGAAGTTTGTACCACTCGCACAGGTCACCCAAATAAACCTAGAGGGTTGAAATTTTGTATTCGGATTGAGTTAGTATCAAGGGGGTGCCTTTTGGGAGTCTCGACTTTCAAACTCTACCGCCACCATTTTTATACCCAAAAGAACATGATTCTTGTTGTTTTTTAACAGTTTCGTTCGGGTCAAAATCTCTCCAAATAAACCTAGAGGGCTGAAATTTTGTGTACAGGTTAAGCTAATAGCCAGACACTGTTTTTTGGGGGCTTCAACTTTTAACCCTTACCCCCACGATTTTTACGCCAACATTTCCTTAATTTTTTTGCTTGTTTTCTAACACGTCTAGAGACTCTCTAAGGAAACCTAGAGGGCTGAAATTTTGTACGTGTATTCAGTTAGTATCCAGCTAGTACCTTTTAGGGAGTCCACATTACTTTTCCCCCCACTTCTTCCATTTTTACATCGGAATTGAATGCTATTTTTAAATGTGTTTTAAATGCATTACTTTTATTCTAAATAAAAACGCCGTGAGCAGCGGGGCCCCATCACGTTAGTCGAATTTTCCCCTTCATCTTCGGTATTGAATGTCAACAAGCGAAATGTGATTGAAAGTCTACAACCGAATTGTCATTTTGTTGGTTTCAAAACTGGTGATGAGTGTTCGGCTGATCGAGGCTTTAAAAAAAGGTTTTAAATAATTAAGTATTTAAGTTCCTTTTTTAATATTTAAAAATGAAACACAAAGGCAATGGGCGGATAAGCATGGATAGAAATGCCCTCGTACGAATTGTGTTGGCTTTTTCCCTGTTAACTGCTATCGGCACTAAATTGAAATTTACTGAGATTCAGCCCTTAATAACTTAAAACCTTTTTTTAAAGCCCCGATCAACCGGACACTCATCATCAGTTTTGAAACCACCAAAATTACAAATCGCTTGTGGACTTTCAATTATATTTCGCTTGTAGACACTCAATACCGAAGATAAAAGGAAAAATTCGACTTCCGTGATGGGGCTCCGCTGCTCACGGCGTTTTTTTATATTATAATTACTGTTACTGTAGCTTTAACAATAATAATGCAGTCAAATAAGGAAATGAATGTTGCAATTTTCAAGCAACTCACATTTTTACATAATAATTATTTGTGTCATCTGCTGTAAATTCAAAAAGGCATTTTTTTATTTTCTTGAAAATAAATATTAAAATAATAAAAGAAATTACCAAAAATATTAATATGTTAATCCAAAGCCCTCTTGTGACATAACTTTTTCCTTATGGGAATCTAATGTTAAAAATTAACATGTAAATCGTATGTATACATCCTGCCGGGGCAACCAGTATATATATATATATATATATATATATATATATATATATATATATATATTATAATGATGGATATGAAAAAAAATATTGTTAGGTGTTAATTTAAAATTTTCAGTTTATTTACAATGTATATTACAAAGTTTTATTTAGATGTTGGTATAGTGACAATTTGATTCATCGACTCGACTAGCTCAGATAAGTTTATTACATGTTACTCGGTGTTAAAGCTCAGGGGATACGCCCTGTCCCTAAGTTTAGTGCTAGTGACACGAGAGAAAAAAAATGAAATTGAATTAATGACAATTTTAACTTAAATAAAATAAAACTCCCGGCAAACGCGATAGTAGACTACTAGTTCGCCATTAAAAAAAACAAACATATTGGCTGCGGCAAGTTGGTGCAGGCCGAAACACGCTACGCATCGGAACACAGGTTGGCGCGTCCATCTTCCGACACCCGTAGCAGAAAAGAAAAGATCCACACCATATTGGCGAAATCAACTTTAAAATAACATAATGCCGAACCAGTTATGTGACAGTTTGAACATATTGAAGGGAATCCAAAAGTAAGAAATTATGAAGGGAAGAGAAAGAAAGAAAGAAACCTAAATAATAAGAAAACCGTTAGTAAAGCGAAAATTATCCAAGCAAGTCGTTCTCAATACTTTTACATAAAAGAATAATAAATAAGTACTGATAATACACAATAAGATAATTGGTATGGTTTTCACATGTAACACACGGCATACTTGCTTAACTGTGAACAAATGTATTTAAATATAGAAAATTTTAAACTACGGAATACAACTAATTAAAAATTAAATACTTTCATAAAAATTAAATACTTGCAATGTATGAAAACCAAACTAATTTCACAGATTTGTAACAAATGAAAAATAGCATTAAAAATGTTATTAAAAAAAAAAACGTAAAAACGTTACGTAATATATGGACACACCAAAAAAATACAAAATAAATAGATTCTAAACAAAGAGCTTACCGAAGGGCGGTATTGAACCAAATATGAAATAAGGTTTAAACAGCCATTATAACTTTAATAATTCATTTAAAAAAAATTTAATAGAAATTACATCTTTAGGTTTTATACTCGAGCAATGAAAATAAAAAAAATAATCTTTCTTCAACAGTTACTTTGAATCAAAGCTTACAAATAGCAAAGAACCCTATTAGGCGCATGTGCGACTCGTATTAACTCGCCGAACAAATAGAACAAACGACACGGTACACTCATGTACTCGATTTGGATAACGGAAGGGTTAATAATCATTAATGTACATTAACAATTTGTAAATAATAATAAGAAAATTTAATTTTTATATTGCATGCCACCAAACCGGTTAAAATTGAAAATTTAAGGAACTGAAATTTTCAATTTTACCAATGATTTCCACCTAGATTACAAGAATCCATACGAAACAAATTAATTGACTAAAGGTAAGAAAACTGAATTTACATAAAATTACATAATACAAAAATTTTGTCCCAATGAAACATTATAAAAACAAATTTAATAACCACGTTATAGTTCAAAATAAAATTATTAAGGAGAGATGTCCCGGTTGCAACTGTCACGAAGTCGATCGTAGCCTAAAGTAAATTTGTATAGGGGCGCGCCTGACTACATAAAGGTAAAAGAAATTCTAGACAGTAAATAACGAATCTAATCAGCATAAATTAATGAATGAAATGTAATTGACCAAATGAAATAACTATGGGCGGCGAAAATGGTACGTAATAGAGAGACCATTCATAGTCCAAACATCCTCAACAGAGAAACGTACCGTCACCGATCGCATAAGCTCACAAATACAACAATTCAAACCGCACAATCACTCACTCACACCAGTCACTCAATTCACACTCGCTGGCATTCGTAAATAGCAAGAATCACCTGACCTCTGAAAAATCCTAAATAGTCACAAACACCCCAAACTTTCTTACAAACGCCAGACCAGCACAAAAAAAAAAATTATTGGTTCGTTGCTCACACGAGAACTCTAACAAACCAAAAAAAGAATTCAGGCTCACATCGGACCCCGAATAAATACAAAAATATATGCTCCACGAGCTAGTACCAAAAGAAATATTACAAAAGAAATAATACGTAATAAATGAAAAATTTGTAATGGTAGTCAATAGTGAAATCAAAATCAAATTTATATGAAGTGAGCAAGAATACTACACTTCATAGTAATAAAATGTCGATACATTCGACATACAGATCGTAGGTTTAGACTCAGATTGAAAATATATGGGACACCGTGGCAAAAGTGGGACCAAAATTGAAAAGAAAAATACCGATAAAATCATTTGTAAACTTTAAAGTTTATAAACTAACCACATTAAGCTAAATCTCAAATTGACCAAAATTAAATATAAGCCACCTAATGGGCAACCATAATAAATATAAACAATCAAAAAAAAAAAAAAACGCCGTGAGCAGCGCAGCCCCATCACGGAAGTCGACTTTTTCGTTTCATCTTCGGTATTGAATGTCTATAAGCGAAATTTAATTGAAAGTCCACAAGCGGTTTGTCATTTTGGTGGTCTCAAAACTGATGATGAGTGTCCGGTTGATCGGGGCTTTAAAAAAAGGTTTTAAGTCTTTAAGGGCTGAATTTCAGTAAATTTCAATTTTGTGCCAATAGCAGTTAGCAGGGAAAAAGCCAACACAATTCGTATGAAGGCATTCCTACCCATGCTTATCCGCCAATTGCCTTTCTGTTTTATTTTCAAATATTAAAAAAGGAACTTAAATAGTAAACTGGAAAGCTTTTACGAAGATATTTTTTCTTTTCAAAAAAATCCAAAATTTCTATTTTATAAATAATAAGAATCCATAATTCCTAATTTATAAATAAACAGTGACTTTAATAACATTTTTAAATTACTTAATATGTATGTATTTCATTTGTTATAAAAATAAGGGTAGGGGCGCTATCCGTTTTCGGACCCATAGAACACGAATATGTAGAAAAAAAAATGTCTGATGATATATATATATATATATATATATATATATATATATATATATATATATATATATATATATATATGTGGGCAAATTTATTAGATTTGCGAGCGGTTATAAAAAAAAAACACACACATATAGTTTTAATTTTAGTTTAATTTATTTTACTTCATTTAATTATACACGTCGTAATAATTATCACTTGATGAATATCGTTATAAATACGTCGTAAAAGTCTTCTTAATAATACGTCGTAAGTCTACGTCTTTTGCCAATCACGTCGTATCAACAACTGAATTATTTATTATATTTTTTAAGAATCTGTTTTTAGCGAATTTCCAAAACTGGAAATTCAGCTTTTACGCCAGGTGTCATGGTGCGACCTAAGCCCGAGACCATATCAGAAATATGTTTTGAGGTCCCTAGAATACGAAAATGATATTCACTAAAATTTATATATATATATATATATATATATATATATATATATATATATATATATATATATATATATATATATATGTATCCGCGCGATAACTCTCGAACGAAACGTTTAATGCTTATGAAATTTTGTGTGCGAATTCGATTTTCCAAATCGTTGGATGAGTTCGTTAGCCAGACACGTCGGATGCCCAGAAGTAGGTTTTCCGGGCGTTTTTTGTCAACAAAATGAGTTTTTTGCCAGAATTAAGCAATTTTTCAAATTTTTTTTTACACTAAGCCATTGTAAAAGGTAAAACGCATAAAAAATGTTTTTATACCGTTGCTCTAAATTACTTACTATTCGAGAAAAACTAGGAAATATGTCGTTCTCCATTTCACTCGCACTCGCATTCTTTTTTTTTCTGTCTCATTTTTTGCGAGCTAAATTCGAAAAAAGCCGCTTTATAAGTAGCGTGTCATGATTTTTTTAATCCAATTTAACGATTCGGCTATATTCTATTTCTCTGTCAGTTAAATGTTTTTATAATGTATCTCTGTTCCATTTTTTTTTTACAAAAAAAATCCCGACGATATCTGTTATGTGATATGATCAGAATTTAGATTATATTTACACCTTCCTAAAATTAATAAGAGTTTGCTTCAATCGTATAAAAATTACGTTAAATCATATTCAAACAATAATATTTTTACGTAATTTTCTATCCAATTGACAATACAGTTATGATTAGAATTGTATAATCAGAGCATTCTAATATTAAATAATTTTGCACATTCAATTTTTTTTTTTAACAAAGAAAAATTTTTTTAAATTTTGACACATTCTTTTATGAAATTTCGATTAAGAAATATTAAAAAATTTTAAAGTGAATCATTTAAAAAGAGTTAAAAATAAATTAAAAAGGAAACATTTCTCTATTTTAACATATTTGTAAAGAAAATTTTACAGTTTACTTACAGTTTTTTGAAAAAATGTAATAACATTTTTACATACAATAAAGATACATACAATAAAGATCATATTTGAACGGTAGGAAATCCACAAATTTTTTTTTATTTCTTTAATTAATTATTAAATTTGGTTTTAGAAGAAAATCTTCGTCTAATTCGCTCCAAGCCGAAAGTATAGCCACTAATAAGGACATTCCACTGTTAAAATAAATGGAAAATATATTGAAATTTATTTAATGAAAGCCATTCATACACATTTTTAAAATATCCTTTTGAATTATATAACAAATAAAATCTGTGTAAAAAAATCTAATTGACGTGTTTTTTCTCAATTTGCTAATATTAAGTAAGGCTCGTTAATTAGGGAGTGATTGTGTTAAAATTTTAATATAAAATATGGTAATTTTAACCCTCTTTAAAAGAACATTTCGATTTTAACAATAAAAAAATTTTAAAAAGTGTTTTCGTTTTTCCCGGATTACCAAAAACTGTTCATAGGCATATCTGTGACTAAAGTTGCCTCCCTTTCTTAAGAAAATAAAGTATTTTTAAAATTTTGTGCAAAAGAATAAAACACAATTAACGAAAAAAAAGTACGCGTTTCCATATTTTTAAGATTTTGTAGTACAAGAAAATCCTTATAAATTCATCATATCTGTTATTGCATTTACTAGCTTTTACGCAATTTAATAAACAAAAGTCTGAAAAATGGACGTAGAATCTCACTGTTATTAATTATTATGTCTTAGTCTTTTGAAAAATTATTTTTTGAACTAAAATAAGAATAGGAGGAATATAAACTTAGGGGTAAACGACAGGAGTATATAAACTTTATTTTAGATTCTACGTTTATTTTTACAGAAAATCATCAAGTACCTATTATTTCTTTTTTGAATGTATAAATACAAAAAGTTCGAAATTATTTTATATCAGAATTTCAATTTTGGTCGACCCTACGGGTTGTCCCCATTTACTCTTTTCTCGTCTCTTTTGACCCCAATTTTTCATAGAGAAGAAATTATACGATTTTTGTTAATTTTTCAAAAACCACCGATATTTTTAAATTTTTTTGGATACTGCTGATAAAGTGACCATCTTCGCGTAAATTTTTAATATATTAAAGATTAGGTACTCATAAAATAAATACAAAAAAATACGGTGTGAAGTCGGAATGCGTACCTATTCATCCTTGTCTACGGTAGCACATTTTTTATTGACATAAATATTAGAAACGCAGGAAAAGAGACCAGGAATCAACATAGAAGTGGATTATGGTACGATATATTTTCTGAAAAAAGTGCTTAGGACCAAAGTTATAGAGTTCAAAGTGATGCACTTGATGATCTTGAAGCACTTGACTCTCGTGATGCACTTGACTTTGAAGTTGACCTTGAGGTCAATTTCCAAAGTCATTTGAAAATCATTTAATATTTTTCAAAAGGAGTAGTTTACTTTTCATCCCTAAATGGTTCAAAGTATATTCGAACGAATTTCACATGCAAGATAGAAAATAAGTGATCAAGAAGTAATTTTGAAAAATACTTGCTCAATCGCAATCGGAAAAATAATAGTTAATCATATGTTGAATTGAATTCCTAATATGATAACTATAGAGTAGCAATAAAAATTTTAAAAAATTTTGAAAATTTCTAATATAACATAAAGTTAATGTTTAACTTACAATTGGAGTGATATTAAATCTTTTCTTAACTTCTAAAATTACTTACAAAAATGTTTTCTTCTAATTTTCTCTATAAATTTGCGCCTATTTTTTCATTTCGTCAGGTTTTTATTTTTTTTATTTTAGAAAAATAACGCAACAAATCAATTTTGAAGATAGATTGAGTCAATACATGAAATTACTGCTTATAGGTACAGGATATGGTCAAAGTTCGGCAATGGCTAATCATTTTCAACTGACCTTGAAAATCGATTTCAGGGTCACTATCAAGTGCATCGCTTTAAATTCTACAAATTTGGTACTCAGCCCTTTTTTCAAAAAATATGCCGTTTCAAAAATATTTAGCTATAACTGTTTTCATCTACAGAGGTTGAATGGTGTTTTCTACCCCTAAAAAGCGTATTTAGCCGAAATAAAAAAACACGTATTTAATATTTTTCGCTGTTTAATAAGTATGTTAAGTTTCATTCAAATTGGCAAGTATTAGTTGGGTAGTGTTATTTGTCAGAATGTTTTGCCGATCTAGTTTTTTCAATATTTCTTTGCTCGTTTTCAGAATTTGTATTTTAATTTCTACGGACAAATAACTCATTCTTTTCTTCGATTTTAGTAACTTTTATTTGCTGATGTTGACCATTAATTGATCGAAACATATCAAATATTTTTCAATGATTTTTTTAGCGAATGTCGAAAATTTTGAAAATTTTTTCACCGTTAGTAAGTTAAAGTATTTGAATTCATTAAGTAATTAAATGATGTCCACAAGAACCTTACGAACTACCATAAGTTATATGAGATCCCTAGGACCCGTTTTTTACTGTTAGGATAAACTTTTTACTAAAATTATTTTAGATGAATAAAGGTTATGTTGTATGATTTCCGCCAGGGTTTACTGTTCCCATTATTGTAAAAAATAAACTAACCGACCGATTTTGAAAATTTTTTCACTGTTAGAGAACTAAATTATTTTAGATGGATACAACTATGCTGCACAAAGTCCGTTCGGGTTCTTGGGTTCCAAAAATATCAAAACTAATTACCCAGCCGATTTTAAAAAATCTTTTACTCTTAGAAAGCTAAACTATTTTAAATAGGTACAGTTCTTCGATGAGATCCGCCAGTCCCCAAAATTTGGAAATTCGCTATGTTATGCAGATGCTGCGACAGGGGTATTTTTTCAATGCTTCCTAATTTTAAAATATTAAATATTATATAATTAAATTGTCCAGTCCGTCGCCATGACAAAATATAAAATATTATTAACTATTATCCCACATATATATATATATATATATATATATATATATATATATATATATATTCTCGCCACCTTTTAATTTGTGTAGGGCCCCCATATGGAAGTTAAGAGATGAAATTTGGTAAATGGGGCTCATTTTCGAGGCACCTCATACTATCAAAGTGGGGTCAAATTTTGGGCAAATTTTTTTTCTGACCCGACCTTTAAGCGGGTGGTGGGGGGCGGAAAAGCAATAAAACTTTTCCAAGCCGGTTTTAAATAATGTTTCGGTCAATTATCTACAACATATCCAAAATTCAGCTTCCTAGGATGATTTGGTGGGAGTAGAAGGGGGAAAAACGATTTTCGCTTGATCTAACAGGCCCCCAGCCCCCCAGAATTAACGTAGAGGGTTGAAATTTGGTGTGTTGATAAAGTTCGTACCTAGGTTGTGCCTTTTGGAGGTTTTTATATTTTACCCCCATCCCTCTCATTTTTAAGCTACAATTTCATGCATTTTCGACGTTTTCGAAGTTTGTACCACTCGCACAGGTCACCCAAATAAACCTAGAGGGCTGAAATTTTGTATTCGGATTGAGTTAGTATCAAGGGGGTGCCTTTTGGGGCTCTCGACGTTTAACCCCTACCCCCACCGTTTTTATACCTAATAAAACATGATTTTTCTTGTTTTTTAACAGTTTCGTTCGGGTCAAAATCTCCCCAAATAAACCTAAAGGGCTGAAATTTTGTGTACAGGTTAAGCTAATAGCCAGACACTGTTTTTTGGGTGTTTCAACTTTTAACCTTAACCCCACGATTTTTACGCCAATATTTCCTTAATTTTTTTGCTTGTTTTCTAACACGTCTAGAGACTCTCTAAGGAAACCTAGAGGGCTGAAATTTTGTACGTGTATTAAGTTTGTATCCAGCTAATACCTTTTAGGGAGTCCACATTACTTTTCCCCCCACTTCTTCCATTTTTACATCGGAATTGAATGCTATTGTTAAATGTGTTTTAAATGCATTACTTTTATTCTAAATAAAAACGCCGTGAGCAGCGGGGCCCCATCACGGTAGTCGAATTTTCCCCTTCATCTTCGGTATTGAATGTCAACAAGCGAAATGTGATTGAAAGTCTACAACCGAATTGTCATTTTGTTGGTTTCAAAACTGGTATTGAGTGTTCGGCTGATCGAGGCTTTAAAAAAAGGTTTTAAGTAATTAAGGGCTGAATCTCAGTAAATTTCAATTTTGTGCCGAAAACAGGTAGCAGAAAAAAAGCCAACACAATTCGTACGAGGACATTCCTGCCCATGTTTAACCGCTAATTGCCTTTATGTTTTAGTTTTAAAAATTAAAAAAGGACCTTAAATAGTAAACTGGAAGGCCTTTATAAATATATTTTTTCTTTCCAAAAAAATCCAAAATTTCTATTTTATAAATACTAAAAATCCAAAATTCCTAATTTATAAATAAACAGTGACTATAATAACATTTTTAAATTACTTAATATGTATGTATTTCATTTGTCATAAAAGTAAGTTCACTTTTTTTTTTTAAATTTTTTAAAATTACCATTCGCCTACTTGTATTTAGAATAAACATAATGCTTTTAAAACACATTTAACAATAGCATTCAATTCCGATGTAAAAATGGGAGAAGTGGGGGGAAAAGTGATGCGGACTCCTTACAAGGTACTAGCTGGATACTAACTGAATACACGTACAAAATTTCAGCCCTCTAGGTTTCCTTATGGAGTCTCTAGACGTGTTAGAAAACAAGCAAAAAAATTAAGGAAATATTGGCGTAAAAATCGTGGGGGTAAGGGTTAAAAGTTGAAACCTCCAAAAAACAGTGTCTGGCTATTAGCTTAACCTGTATACCAAATTTCAGCCCTCTAGGTTTATTTGGGGAGATTTTGACCCGGACGAAACTGTTAAAAAACAAGAAAAATCATGTTCTTTTGGGTATAAAAATGGTGGGGGTAGGGGTTATAAGTCGAGACCCCCAAAAGGCACCCCCTTGATACTAACTCAATGCGAATACAAAATTTCAGCCCTCTAGGTTTATTCCGGTGACCTGTGCGAGTGGTACAAACTTCGAAAACGTCGAAAATGCATGAAATTGTAGCTTAAAAATGAGGTGGGTGGAGGTAAAATATTAAAACCTCCAAAAAGCACAACCTAGGTACGAACTTTATCAACACACCAAATTTCAACCCTCTACGTTAATTCTGGGGGGCTGGGGGCCTGTTAGATCCAGCGAAAATCGTTTTTCCCCCCTCTACTCCCACCATATCATCCTAGGAAGCTGAATTTTGGATATGTTGTAGATAATTGACCGAAACATTATTTAAAACCGGTTTGGAAAAGTTTTATTGCTTTTCCGCCCCCCACCACCCGCTTAAAGGTCGGGTCAGAAAAAAAATTTGCCCAAAATTTGACCCCACTTTGATAGTATGAGGTGCCTCGAAAATGAGCCCCATTTACCAAATTTCATCTCTTAACTTCCCTAGGGGGGCCCTACACAAATTAAAAGGTGGCGGGAAAATATATATATATATATATATATATATATATATATATATATATATATATATATATATATATATATATATATCAGACATTTTTTTTCTACATATTCGTGTTCTACGGGTCCGAAAACGGATAGCGCCCCTACTCTCGCCTCTCGCAGCTCTTATCGTATAGACTGTATAAGTCTAATTTTTCGGAGAAAATTCGACTAACAAGTAGGCGAATAGTAATTTTAAAAAATTTAAAAAAAAGTGAATACAATTTTTTAACAAATGAAATACATACATATTAATTAATTTGAAAATGTTATTAAAGTCACTGTTTATTTATAAATTAGGAATTTTGGATTTTTATTATTTATAAAATAGAAATTTTGGATTTTTTTGGAAAGAAAAAATATCTTCATAAAAGCCTTCCAGTTTACTATTTAAGTTCCTTTTTTAATATTTAAAAATAAAACACAAAGGCAATTGGCGGATAAGCATGGATAGAAATGCCCTCGTACGAATTGTGTTGGCTTTTTCCCTGTTAACTGCTATCGGCACAAAATTGAAATTTACTGAGATTCAGCCCTTAAAAACTTAAAACCTTTTTTTAAAGCCCCGATCAACCGGACACTCATTATCAGTTTTGAAACCACCAAAATTACAATTCGCTTGTGGACTTTTAATTATATTTCGCTTGTAGACACTCAATACCGAAGATGAAAGGAAAAATTCGACTTCCGTTATGGGGCTCCGCTGCTCACGGCGTTTTTTATTTTTAAATTTTTTAAAATTACTATTCGCCTACTTGTATTTAGAATAAAAATAATGCATTTAAAACAAATTTAACAATAGCATTGAATTCCGATGTAGAAATGGGAGAAGTCGGGGGAAAAATAATGTGGACTCCCTAAAAGGTACTAGCTGGATACTAACTGAATACACGTACAAAATTACAGCCCTCTTGGTTTCCTTAGAGAGTCTCTAGACGTGTTAGAAAACAAGCAAAAAAATTAAGGAAATATTGGCGCAAAAATCGTGGGGGTAAGGGTTAAAAGTTGAAACCTCCAAAAAGTAGTGTCTGGCTATTAGCTTAACCTGTACACAAAATTTCAGCCCTCTAGGTTTATTTGGGTGACCTGCGCGAGTGGTACAAACTCCGGAAACGTCGAAAAAGCATGAAATTGTAGTTTAAAAATGAGGGGGGTGGGGGTAAAATATTAAAACCTCCAAAAATCAAAACCTAGGTACGAACTTTATCAACACACCAAATTTCAACACTCTACGTTAATTCTGGGGGGCTGTGGGCGTGTTAAATCCAGCGAAAATCCTTTTTTCCCCCTCTACTCCCTCCAAGTCATCCTAGGTACGCTGAATTGTGGATATGTTGTAGATAATTTACCGAAACATTATCTCCAACCGGTCTGGTAAAGTTTTATTATTTTACTGAGCCCCACCACCCCCTTAAAGGTTGGGTCAGATCTAAAATTTTCCCAAAATTTGACCCTACTTTGGTAATATGTTGTGCATCAGAATGAGCCCCATTTACCAAATTTGAGCTCTTAACTTCCATAGGGAGGCTCTACACATATAAAAAGGTAGCGGGAATATATATATATATATATATATATATATATATATATATATATATATATATATATATATGTATATATGTATATGGGAGAGTCTCCTATATTGGACCACTTTTGCTAGCAAGGAAACCAATCAAGCCATCATTTTTGGTTGTCTGATTAATCAACCTTGATGCTTTAAAACGAAAACATTAATTCGTCTCTAGTTGGATTTTAAAAAGACCCTACCTTGGGTAAAATTATTATGTCATTTGGTCCAATTTAGGAAACTAGTATCCTAAATTGGATCGATTGGTTCTTAATAATGTTTTTTTACAAAAACCGTTATCTACATCTAATCCATGTATATATTTTTAAGATTATGTCGTTATAATAAATTACATATGACATAGATAAAATATAAATATAAAAAAAAAAAGTTATACCTACCTGTTAAGTGTTTGGTCGAACGGTAAGTAATGAAAATTTAAATCGGCTTAACAATTTTTCATAAATTTGCGAGTTTTCAAAGACTGCTTACTTGACAATTACCTAAATTCGTACTAAGAAATAAATTCGAATGTTGTTTAATATTTATATTGTTAGATGGCTCTAACTGTCTTTTAATTGCTTAAAACTGACGCGGTCTAATTTAGGAGTCGGTCCAATATAGGAGACTCTCCCCTATATATCAGACATTTTTTTTTCGACAGAATCGTGTTCTACGGGTCCGAAAACGGATATGGCCCCCACTCTCGCCTCTCGCCGTTCTTGTCATATAGGCTGTATAAGTCTAATTTTTTCAAGAAAAAATTTGACTAAAAATATGATGACCGACAATGTCGTATTGTAGCTCATAAGCTAAGGAATCTTGTGTAAATAAAAATACCCCTGTCGCAGCACCTGCATAACATAGCGAATTTCCATTTATAAAAATCCGTTTTTCTGTGATTTTTCACCCTTCTAAGTGATTTTTCCTCTTCTTTTTAATGGTGTAAATAAATGTCGCATAAATTTTTTAACTTTTGACAATTTTGGCAAAAAATTAATTTTTTTCACTAAAAATTACCAAAAAAATCATGTTCCAGGCATCCGACATGGCTGGCTAACGAACTTGTCCAACGGTGTGGGACTAAGTACAAATATCTACTTAATAAACTAACACTGACTGACTGACTGGCTGACTGACTGACAGACAACGCACAGCCTAAACCTTAGGGTTTAGAAGAATGAAATTTTGCATAGGAGTTCGCTATGTAACGTAGGTGAGCACTAAGAAAGGATTTTAGGAAATTCGTCCCCTAAGTGGGTTTAATAGGGGATGACAATTTGTATGTAAATTCGTCATTTTTGAAATTAAAATATTTAAAAATATGTTACTATGGCTATTAAAATAAATAATATTTAATAGATCTTTGACACTGACTGACATCCTGAGATGTTGCCGATGGTAAACCACCCATCGGGTGGATATACGGCTAGTAATATATAAATTTTAGTGAATATTATTTTCTGTTTCTAGGGACCACAAAACAAATTTCTGCCATAGTCTCGGGCTCAAGTCGCATCATGAGAGTGGCTGTAATAGCTAAATTCCATTCTGGAAATTCGCTAAAACCACACATAAAACCTATAAGTCTAGCAAGTACTTATCACGTTAATATTTTTTGTATATATCAATATCTAAAAATATTTCAGTCCCTTTTTGACAATCTTGCCAGATCTTAAACACTTTTTTAAATTTTTTTATTGTTAAAATCGAAACGTTATTTTGAAGACGTTTAAAATTATTATATTTTACATCAAAATGTCAACACAATCACCCCCTAGTTAATTACCCCTAGACTTGATGCTAGAAAATTGAGAAAAAACAGGTCCTTTAGATTTTTTTAATTTAGATTTTATTTGTAATGATTTAGTTACGAAATTCAAAAGGATACTTTAAAAATGTGTGTATTTGCTATAAGCTTTTGTCTGGAGGGAATTCAGCTCCCCAAAATCGGCTCCAGCGCTGAAGATGGACAGAATATATCAGTTTATAAGAACGGCATTTGTACACAATTTTAATATTTTCTTTAAGAAATAGTATTTTGTTTTGAATACTTGTTTGATTTTTTCAAGGCGAGTATTTATTACGATTTCCATTTACCATTTTCTACAAAATAAAAAAAAACGTTTGTAGTTTTATTTTGAAATTTTCAAAAAAAAAAAAAAAAATATATATATATATATATATATATATATATATATATATATATATATATATATATATATATATATATATATATATATATATATAAAAGTTACCTTTTGTATGTTTTTTGGGTTAATTATTGTAAAATATTATATTTTTCGAAATTTTTAAGGTAAAACGAGCAGATGTATGGTTTTTGTTAAACAAATTTCAGTTTTTTAATACATTCTCGTCTTAAAATATTTAATATTTTCAAAAATGTATGATACAACTTGTCAAAATTTCTATAATAATCTAAATTCTGATCATATCACAAAAAGATATTGTCGTGAGTTTTTTCTCAAAAAAAATGGAACAGAGATACATTATAAAAACATTTAACTGACAGAGAAATAGAATATAGCCGAATCGTTAAATTGGATTAAAAAAATCATGACACGCTACTTATAAACTGGTTTTTTTCGAATTTAGCTCGCAAAAAATGAGACAGAAAAAAAAGAATGCGAGTGCGAGTGAAATGGAGAACGACATATTTCCTAGTTTTTCTCGAAAAGTAAGTAATTTAGAGCAACGGTTTAAAAACATTTTTTACGTAATTTGGCTTTGTCTTCCGATTGGTGTAAAAAAATTTTGAATAACAAAATTTCATAAGCATTAAACGTTTCGTTCGAGAGTTATCGCGCGGATACATATATATATATATATATATATATATATATATATATATATATATATATATATATATATATATATATATATATATATAAATTTTAGTGAATATCATTTTCGTATTCTAGGGACCTCAAAACATATTTCTGTTATGGTCCCGGGCTTAGGTCGCATCATGACACCTGCTGTATAAGCTGAATTTCCAGTTTTGGAAATTCGCTAAAAGTTACTAACAATACGCAAACTCTAAATGCATGTCGGAATAAATTTTGAAACAATATCAACAAAGCAGTTACACACATATATAATTTTGTATTGAATGAAATGCTATATTTTATTAATAAAAAACGCCGTGAGCAGCGGGGCCCCATCACGGTAGTCGAATTTTCCCCTTCATCTTCGGTATTGAATGTTTACAAGCGAAATGTGATTGAAAGTCTACAACCGAATTGTCATTTTGTTGGTTTCAAAACTGGTCATGAGTGTTCGGCTGATCGAGGCTTTAAAAAAAGGTTTTAAGTATTTAAGGGCTGTATCTCAGTAAATTTAAATTTTGTGCCGAAAACAGGTAGCAGAACAAAAACCAACACAATTCGTACGTGGGCATTCCTGCCCATGTTTATCCGCTAATTGCCTTTATGTTTTAGTTTTAAATATTAAAAAAGGACCTTAAATAGTAAACTGGAAGGCCTTTATCAAGATATTTTTTCTTTCAAAAAAAAAAAAAATAAATAAATAAATAATAAAAAAAATAAAAAATAAAAAATTATTTCTTCGGTATTGAGTGTCTACAAGCGAAATATAATTGAAAGTCCACAAGCGATTTGTAATTTTGGTGGTTTCAAAACTGATAATGAGTGTCCGGTTGATCGGGGCTTTATAAAAAGATTTTAAGTTTTTAAGGGCTGAATCTCAGTAAATTTCAATTTTGTGCCGATAGAAGATAACAGGGAAAAAGCCAACACAATTCGTACGAGGGCATTTCTATCCATGCTTATCCGCCAATTGCTTTTGTGTTTTACTTTTAAATATTAAAAAAGGAACTTAAATAGTAAACTGGAAGGCTTTTATGAAGATATTTTTTCTTTCCAAAAAAATCCAAAATTTCTATTTTATAAATAATAAAAATCCAAAATTCCTAAATAATAATTAAATAAATAAATAAATAGTGACTTTAATAACATTTGAAAATTACTTAATATGTATGTATTTCATTTGTTAAAAAATTGTATTCACTTTTTTTTAAATTTTTTAAAATTACTATTCTTCGCCTACTTGTATTTAGAATAAACATAATGCTTTTAAAACACATTTAACAATAGCATTCAATTCCGATGTAAAAATGGGTGAAGTGGGGGGAAAAGTGATGCGGACTCCCTACAAGGTACTAGCTGGATACTAACTGAATACACGTACAAAATTTCAGCCCTCTAGGTTTCCTTATGGAGTCTTTAGACGTGTTAGAAAACAAGCAAAAAAATTAAGGAAATATTGGCGTCAAAATCGTGGGGGTAAGGGTTAAAAGTTGAAACACCCAAAAAACAGTGTCTGGCTATTAGCTTAACCTGTACATCAAATTTCAGCCCTCTAGGTTTATTTGGGGAGATTTTGACCCGAACGAAACTGTTAAAAAACAAGAAAAATCATGTTCTTTTGGGTATAAAAATGGTGGGGGTAGGGGTTAAAAGTCGAGACCCCCAAAAGGCACCCCCTTGATACTAACTCAATCCGAATACAAAATTTCAGCCCTCTAGGTTTATTCGGGTGACCTGTGCGAGTGGTACAATCTTCGAAAACGTCGAAAATACATGAAATTGTAGCTTAAAAATGAGGGGGGTGGGGGTAAAATATTAAAACCTCCAAAAAGCACAACCTAGGTACGAACTTTATCAACACACCAAATTTCAACCCTCTACGTTAATTCTGGGGGGCTGGGGGCCTGTTAGATCCAGCGAAAATAGTTTTTCCCCCCTCTACTCCCACCATATCATCCTAGGAAGCTGAATTTTGGATATGTTGTAGATAATTGACCGAAACATTATTTAAAACCGGTTTGAAAAAGTTTTATTGCTTTTCCGCCCCCCACCACCCCCTTAAAGGTCGGGTCAGAAAAAAAATTTGCCCAAAATTTGACCCCACTTTGATAGTATGAGGTGCCTCGAAAATGAGCCCCATTTACCAAATTTCATCTCTTAACTTCCATAGGGGGGCCCTACACAAATTAAAAGGTGGCGGGAGAATATATATATATATATATATATATATATATATATATATATATATATATATATATATATATATATATATATATATATATGTATATATTTATATATATATATATATATTTTTTTTTTCTACATATTCGTGTTCTACGGGTCCGAAAACGGATAGCGCCCCTACTCTCGCCTCTCGCAGCTCTTATCGTATAGACTGTATAAGTCTAATTTTTCGGAGAAAATTCGACTAAAAATAAAGTGTATTTAATAACAATTAGAGAAAATCGCTCGTACTTCTCCAAAAATTGAAATATAATCTAAATACTTCACAAAAATGCGAACATAATAACAATTCCACTCATTGCTTTGTAATTGTTAGCTAAACACTAAACAAATTTATAACAATATTTTAAGTCGATTTTCTTAAACAGTATGTCACCTCGGTAATGAATAATATTAGTAATAAAATTTTATACAAAACTTGAACAGAACCCATTACTGTAAAATAAAATTAGGGCGGCTTAACATTAATAAAAAGTTACGAACAAAAGGTTGTAAAACTTAGTCATGAATACAAATTCGTGGTACATGACCGATAGACGGACTGACGTAATGTTCAAATAAAATGAACTGATGCAAAATAATAAGTTTAGGTGACAATAATATGTACCTATTCGACTATACTGAAGTGACATGTATGAATACAAAAAAGTACTTGTGCAATGAGTTAAAATGAACTTATTCAGAATAACAAATTCGGACACAATAAAATGAATTTTAACAAATAATAAAGTTTAAGTACGGCAATTTTTACCTATAAAGCAAAATAAATTCACAGTCTTGTACTAATTTATCAAAAGTTCATGAAACAAAAAATCAAGGTGTGACCTCTGATTTGAAAAGTTAAATCAAAATATCTCAGTTTTTCCCGGCAAAAATCAAATCAGAAATCAACAGCCTATTACAAAATTATCTCAAAATATTTTATCAAAAATATTGACCACATTAAAATATTCATTAAGTGAATACAAACAAATATGAATCATTTTAAAATTTATATACCCAAACAATTCAAATTGACTATTGAAACTAAATTACATAATCAACAAAAATTTTATTAGTAAGTAAATAAGTACTAGGTGTTTCGTTTGCACTAGGACAAAGCAGTGAGCTTCAAATAAATTTCTATATTGTGTCAGTAACAAAAGGTTTAAAAGACCGCTAAAAGACTATTTAAAAGATGCTCTAATAGACTTTCTAATCGGGCGCCCCACGTTCAGGCTGCCAAATTTATAAAATGATGGATATGAAAAAAAAATATTGTTAGGTGTTAATTTAAAATTTGCAGTTTATTTACAATGTACATTACAAAGCTACATTTAGATGTTGGTATATTGACAATTTGATCCATCGACTCGACTAGCTCAGATAAGTTTCTTACATGTTACTCGGTGTTAAAGCTCTTGGAATACGCCCTGTCCCTAAGTTTAGTGCTAGCGACACGAAAGAAAAAAAATGAAATTGAATTAATGACAATTTTAACTTAAATAAAATAAAACTCCCGGCAAACGCGATGGTACACTACTAGTTCGCCATTAAAAAAAAAACCATATTGGCTGCGGCAAGTGGATGCAGGCCGGGACACGCCACGCATCGGAACACAGGTTGGCGCGTCCTTCTTCCGACACCCGCAGCAAAAAAGGAAAGATCCACACCATACTGGCGAAATCCACTTTAAAATAACATAATGCCGAACCAGTTATGTGACAGTTTGAACATAATGAAGGAAATCCAAAAGTAAGAAATTATGAAGGGAAGCTAGATTATAACTTTTGTGATGCAACTTATGGGTCTTCATCAGTAGCTAGTATAGTAGTATCATCAGCAAATGTTGCAGTAGTATTTTCTTCAACAACCGGCAAATCTGCAGTATATATAAGATAAAGAACAGGCCTTAGAACACTACCTTTTGGTTCACCGGAACGAACTGGAAACATTTCTGATATTTCACTTTGAAACTTTACATGAAAGTAACGATCTGACAAATAAGATTTCAGTATTAAGTAAAATGATTCAGGAATATTTTTCCTTAATTTACACAATAAACCAGTATACCATACTTTGTCAAATGCTTGACTCACGTCGAGAAAAGCTGCTGTACAATAGGTATTCTTTTTCTTGAAAAGAACGGTTGATCGTATTGACTACACGATGAACTTGTTCGACGATTGAATGTTTTGCGCGAAGGCCAAACTGATGATCTGGAATAATTTTAAGGTCATCAAGGACTCGATGCAGTGTTCTGAGGAATAACTTTTCGAACATTTTGGATAAAATGGGGAGTAAACTGATTGGTTTGTACGACCTCACCTCGTTTACTGGCTTCCCTGGTTTTTGCATTAAGATGATTTGAGCTAATTTCCAAACAGCGGGGAAATATTTTAGCCTTAAAATGGCATTAAAAATTAAATTTATCATCATAATACCTTTATTAGGCAATTCTCTTAGAATCCTAACTGTGACAAGATCATAGCCAGGAGCTTTCTTTATATTTAGTTCATTCCAGATCAATCTTTTAATTTCCTTTGGCGAAAAAGGTTTAACTGAGACAGTTGGTTCTAAAGTTGCTTCTAAAAGTTGAGTTTCTTCAATATTTAAGTTATCTCCGTGATTGGGTTGAAAAACTTCAAATAAAGTTTCAGCAAAAAGTTCTGCCTTTTCTCGTGCACTTTTTGCCCAGCCACTATTATTTCCACGAAGTGGTGGTATTAGCTGTTGTGGCTGTTTTATGTGCTTAGTAGCTATCTAGAGCGTGTAGTCAGATGCTTCAGTTGGACAAAGATTTTCGCGATAATCTTCGATAGCATCCTGTTTTAATTTGTTTAGTAATTGCTTTAACTTTTTGGATATTCTGTTAAAACGATATTTGTCTCCTGTAAACCTGGTTTGTTGCCATATTCTTCTTAGTATCCGTTTCTCTAAAATCAACTCTTTAACTGTACCTGGTGACGTAACTTTGGCACCTGAATTATTAACAATGTCTGAAGTGGATTCACAAGCAGCAGGTTGAATGATTTTAGTAAAATTTACCACTGTTTGATCTAATTCTAATTCTGATTTTAAGAATATTCTTAAGATAATTTTGTTGTCAATATAATTTCGAAAGTAATCACAGTCTGTATGCTTATTGAACA
Source organism: Brachynemurus nebulosus (assembly GCA_035578155.1). Classification (NCBI taxonomy): domain Eukaryota; kingdom Metazoa; phylum Arthropoda; class Insecta; order Neuroptera; family Myrmeleontidae; genus Brachynemurus; species Brachynemurus nebulosus. Next base: position 40,264 of record JAPWDM010000084.1, on the reverse strand, counting down.
GGATAGGTGTTTTATCCTTATGGATTAATTTAGTGTTAACTATAAGGAGAACAGGTGAATGATCCGATTATAAGTCAAAACACGACTTTCTCTCCATGTATCTACTAGACATATTTTTCGTAACAAACAGGCCCAACAAATCTGGAATTTTATTTAAGTCAGATGGCCAATAAATTGGTTCACGAGTAGATAGATCATTCAGTTTCAGATTGCTTTCATCGATAACTTTTAGAAGATTTCTATCTTCAGGGTTCATAAGCCTAGAACCCCAATGCGTGTGCTTAGCATTGTAGTCACCGCCTGAAATAAATCGATTTCCAAGGATACTGAAAAAATTTTGAAACAAATCCTGTCTGATTGCATATCTTGGAGGACAATACACAGCGGAAAAAGTTATTGGTCTAATCCAATCTTCCACCACTGCACTTGTTGCTTGAAGGTATTCTTCATTATGTTTTTGTAGCTCATGATGCTTTAAGCTGTTTTTAATTATAATTGCTGTACCACCGTGACCTCTACCACTAGGATGTTTCGTATCATACACAGTATACTCATAGTTTCTTATTTTAAGATAACTTCTCTGAGTGAATTTCGTTTCAGATATTAGGGCTATATCTATGTCATGATCTTGAAGGAATGTTTCAAGTTCCAGACGACGGTTTAATAAACCATTTGCATTCCATAAAATGATATTTATAGATAGAGCCATTTTATTTCATTTTAGCAACCAGCGCTGTTAATAAATTAACCATCACGCTATTTTGTTTCATAAGATCTCGAAACATTTCTTTCAGTTCCGAAAATGACTGCTTCATAAAAGCGATTAAATATTGGTTTATATTATGTTCAGTGGCGGTTTCAGTAATGTTAGTGGAAGGCAAATCTCCAACTGCTTGTGCATAGGTGAAGTTTTCTCGCACGTAGTTTGGAGATGGAACTCGTGAGATCAAGTTGGACTCAGTAGGCTTCTTTCTTCTCAATGGAGGGTAACGTTTTTCTAAAAGTTTTTTGTAAACGATACAATCTTTATAATTTGCTGGATGATTTTCACCACAATTAACACAAACAGCAGGAATATCTCTGCTTTTTATCTCGCACGCACTTGTCTGATGATTTCCAGTACACTTTACACATCTATAAATACGCCCACAGTTGTTTTGGGTGTGACCAAATCTCTGGCATCTTTTACATTGCGGAATTTCCCTTTTTTTATTAGGCGTTGCAAATTTTGCAATTTTATTTCGCATTTTTGTGATCTGATAAATTGATTTTTTATTTTCATTATTCTTCAGATTAATAAAGATCAAAGGTAAACGTTCTTTGGTTTTAGCATGTTTTGTATTGGATACCTTTTCTACAAGATATTCAAGTTCGGCAAGGTCAGCGGCTATGTTTTCTTGTGTGGTGGAGTGATGGACATTCCTCAAAATAACTCGAAAAGGTAGTTCTTGTCTTAAGCGATGAGTGTAATAATTTACATTACGTGATTTAAAATATGTGATCAACGCGCGGTATGTAGAAACATCTACTGGTATAATTTTTATTTGCTTATTCATAACTTTAAACAAGCATTTATTAGTAAAGCCATTCGAATTTATTTCCTGCTCAAATGATTTAAAATTAATAACATTTGTTACAAAAATAGGTTGCACAGTGTAACAATACTGTCTGTGGTGATGATTTCGGCCCGCCATTTTGTTGGAATTGGCGGCCATTTTTGGTTCAGAATAATAATTAATTGGATATAAATGAGAATTTAGTAGTATTAGTAAAAGCAGTTAACAGCCAATCCTGTTACAGTATTTCAAAATATTAGTCATAACATGGATCATTGCCTTCAAACTTTAATAGAATACGGCCTTCAACCAATAAGGGGTTAAACTGATGATTAAAAAATATAATACATATGTCCTTAAATTTTGTTATGACGATACAGAAAAATTCTAAAAGCAATACTTGTTTATTTTGGTTTGTTGAAAAATATTTACATTTAAAAATATTATTTTGTCCTTTTTTGTATAGTAGATTGAAAAGAGATAAATGTTAAGTGACATGTTTTGATCATAATTTATGACCTCTTGAAATAATACTACGTAAAAATTGTGTTTGATTTAACTAAAGTAAAAGATTGTCTGTTTGTGTCCTTTTTTGACATAATGATTTTATATTGAACATCTTCATCGGACTCACTGTTAGATGGCCATTAAAAGAATATTCCAAATTGTTCTAGAATTTTAAAGAATGTTTTTATGAAATCGAAGGCAACTAACAGTTAGTCAGTCAGTAATCAGTTTTCAGTTTCAATAGAAGTCAGTTTGAATAGTAGTCAGATATTAGGATTTCATTGTTAATTGTTGTTAACCGAACTTATAATAAGTATTTTTATGTATTTGATATTGTAACCAAGTGTAAGATATTCATTGGAAATTGTATAGAGTTCTAAAATAAATCGATTTTAAATTAAATTGTATGCGTTATAAATTAAATAAAACATCACGTTAAGGAACCTACACCTTTGTGTGAGCCGTCTCGACGAATAACAACATCTTAAGGAGTTCAAAGGGCGAATAGGGACACGCCCCCCCCCACACTAAGGAGCTCACAACAGGTTCTTTTTTATCTTTAGACAAGCTTTCGGTTGGTATATCTGGGTCTTGAGAAACACTTTGGAGAATTTCAAAGCGATTGTTGGTAGTGACCTCCGTTTCCGAATTTTCCTTCTGTTTAACTCTTCCCTGTTCAGCATCTGGACTTCTCCTTTTTTACGGGATACTACAACAAAGTTGTCTCCTTGCCAATTGGGTTTTTGACTGGCTGGATTATTTTCCATGGCGGATTTGTTATTCGATTGGTCGTTATCTAGAATGGAGGCCTGCGACGAAGTACTTAGTCTTCTTATAGCATTCTGTTTTTCCTGTTCAAATTTTTCGATTCGGCTTTTGTAGTTAGAAATTCTATCCCTCATTTTGCGAATGGCTGATGTACCAGCTAACTGTTGATCGCTGTTTACTTCATTTAAGTCATCGAACAGTGATTTAGGCTGATTTGATGCAACTGGTAGATAAATATATCTGCTTGTTACATTATCTGAACCGCCACTGGCTGAAGGCATAATAATATACTTAATTTGTTCACAAAAATATTGCCCAAGAAGCATACTGAACAATAACAATAAAAAGAAAAAAGAAAAATATTAATATGATTTAATTAATTGCTGACTGAGCATTACTAAAAATTAGAATATAAATTATTGTAAAATAAATAACCTTTATAAGAATGTGCAAACACAACAATGTTTTTTATTATTAATAATCGTAAATAATTATTTAACAATAAACACGTCCATTTACGATGGATAATAGTATTAAAAATAAATGATTCTATGTAGTTACAACGATAGCCACTAGTGTGAAGAAAAACGTGCTAAAATTATAGCTCGATCGGTTTATGAGAATTTTGTCTATACTGCCCACCAGTCAGATAAATGTAGTTTCTGGGAAAAAATGTTTAAAGTCTTAGTGACAAATTTTTCATAAAATATATCAGAATTATGAAAAAATATTTTAATTAAAAATATTTACTGGACCTTAGTCAAAATGATCCTTAACCGAGTCGATGTGTACAATATTTTGAACTAGGGGGCTACAAACTATTTTTCTTTGGTCATAAACGAAAAAATATTTTTAGTTTTGTTTTAAAAGTCAGTTTTATTGCTATTTACATTTTATTTTATAAGTAAGTATATGTATCTAGGTCAGAGCAGATGTATACATTTTCCACAAAACAATAAATTTTGCCCCCCCTCTCAAAAATTTTATGCACTCCAGCACTCCGTAAGTAATTTGAATTTCGGTCTACAATTTTCACAGTACACTTTTAATGTATTTTACTTTTAAAATAACTAAAAGCCCCTATACCGGAACACTATTTTTAGGTGTGTAATTAAACTGGCTTATAAAAATTGACAAATAAATTAAACACCCATTTTATTTTCTTAATAAACATGAAAGAAAGTTTTTTTAATCCAATGAATATGTTTTTAAAAAAGCAAAACCCAATAATTTTTATTTATTAATGTTTTTATAATGTTAACAAAATGTCAACATCTATATCCAAACAAAGAAATATTAATGACACTAGGAGTTGGGAACCGATATACAAAAAGACGCGCAATATAAGTAATATGACACATACAGTGACATCTACACGTCAGTGTAGGAAGCATAGAATGGTTTAAGTATCAGGCGTATATAAAGGATCAAAATACAATATTCAACAAAAATTGTTTAATATATATATGTATTTCTTTAATTAAGTAAGGAAACGTTAAATACGAGGTGAATTTAAATTGAAAAATAACCATTCTATTAATAATAATTTTTATTATCAGTGGTTTCTTTCAGAAATAACTTCATTATTATATAAATGTCAAAACTGTTCGGACATATGATCACGTTCTGGTAGAGGGGCTTTTACCCTATATGTTAAAAAAAAAATTAAAAAAAAAATTAAATCGTCACATGAGAATTCCGCCTTAATATAATAATAATAATAATAATAATAATAATAATAATAATAATAATAATAATAATAATAATAATAATAATAATAATAATAATAATAATAATAATAATAATAATAATAATAATGGTGGTGAGGACACCTATAGCAGCTGCTCTTGGCACCCGTGAGGGATATTGTCCCCCATTGGTGTCAAGGAGGCTAAGGGTTCCAGGGGTAGTTTATGCGCAATACAGTAATCTTCGGATTCCATTAGCCTCTGACTACCCAAGATCGGCACCTTTCCTTCTCGAGGTACCACTGTTTTCACAAAAGATGCCGGATCAAAATTTTCGACGAGGACGAACGTCGTAGGATCGACAGAGGTTTCCACCGTATGTGAGAAATACCATCGTCTGCTAAATGCTTGTAATTCTCGCCCTGATGTCTGGCTGTAGCGTCGAATGTGTTTAGTATCCGTATGTGTGTGAATATCGGAATCGTGATTTGACTTCGGATTAGTCGAATTGGTGATGTCTGGCTGTGATTTTTTTTTGTATCTTGTCTTCCTGATTGTGATAGTTTGCATTTTTGTTTTTAATTTTTCCCCTTTGTTTTTTTTTTATCTCTGTGTTCACTGGACGGTGCACCCCAGTGAACACAACCGTGATAATTCGTCTGTGATATTGCGTTGATTTTTTGTCCCTGTGACTTCGACGGGTAGTAATGCGGTACTCGACGCACTCGTTCGCGTCATCCAGGCGTATGAGTCGACATCTGCCCGAACAGCTTGAGCGAGCTCGCTTAGTAAAGAGATGTCGTCTTCCCTCATACGGATGCGAGCTTGAGCGTCCTGGGACTGCTTTTGTCATAGGGACATAAGTCAGATATACTGTGATACTCTGTGGCATTGTCCCGTTCTCTGTATCCTCGACTCGGACGAACGTGGCCTAGTCATCGTACCGGTCTCCCGTGTAGGTTGACCCCGACATCTGACAGAACGGCACATGTACCCAGTAATCAGCTGTCTGACAGAACAGTACATGTTGCTCAGTAATCAGATGTCACTGTACCTACACGTGTGAGCTCCTAGGTGTTGACGAAGCCATTTCGGAATTGTCGAGACTATGGGGAGCGGAATCGTGTCACAGAGCAAGAAATATTATCAAACTTGTGATATTGTTGTTTTTGTTTTTTAATAAGGTTGTTTTTAATATGTTTTAACGATGTACCACTGAGGGCGTTTTCCACCCGAGGTGGTACATCACTTGATTTTATTTATCTGTTATATTTTGTTATGCCGCTGTGGGCCTGTTGTTATGGCTCTATAGCGGTATTGTTTTAACTCCTTATTGCTTCACTGGTCGGCCTACGGCCTCCCAGTGACGCAATAAGTTTTATCTGTGATACTTACCGTGGTACTGATCTGTGATATTTATTTGTGTATTGTCTAGTCAGGTTCCTCCACCCCGAGGCCCTTTACGCCTCGGGAGGAGTCGCAGCGATGGTCTTCAGGTCTTGGTGGCCGAACGCTCTGTCTAGTGCTTATCGTACCGTCACCAAGGACTGTCCACTCTTTTTAAGCCCTGGGATGGCAGGGCTCATCGTTGGATTTTATCCGTTGTCCGTTTGTCCGTTGTCTAATGCATTTATGTGTTCCTGTCTTTATGTGTCGTTTTTATTTTTACTGTTTATGGCGGCGCATGCCCTTAGTAGGCGATGCCGCCGGGTGCTGCTGACCGCGCCATCCACCGGCAGCAGTACCCCATTTTAAAAAAAAAAAAAAAATAATAATAATAATAATAATACTAATAATAATAATAATAATAATAAACGCCCTGTGGGTGGGGGCTTCACTTTGCAGAATTTGCCCACAGTAAGTCCTGCTTGTCGTAAAAGGCGACTAAAAGGACAACCCATTAGGATGGTGCAAACAAGAAAAAGGCCTCGGAAAACTGCCGCTGCCGGTGGAGCGACCGGGCGCATCAGGGTCACCACTGAATGTGACAGCTCAGATCACGGTGACGACAGGTTGGGTTCTAGGCAGCCACCTGTCAGCTGTAACAACACCTTCAGCCAAAATGCTACTGCCCTACTTACGGAGCCCCCAACACCTTTGGCTCAGCCGACTTTAAGTGTTTCCTCAGAGCATCCTTTGGGGACCACTAAAGCTGGTAAGAAGCGTGTGCGTATGCAATGGACAGATGAACTGAATGAATTCATCGTACGCACATACTTCAAAGTTACTAGACTTGAAACGGACAAAACTGGTTACCGTACAAAATTACATCAAGAGTTCGCGCGCAGCTACCCTCACCTAAGTCGCGTTACTGAACAGAGACTGGCAGACCAAAAACGTGTCATTTTTACCAATAATCTTATCCCTTCCTCCCTCATAAACACCATTAAAACACAAGTCGCACATCAATTTGCTCAAAATGAAGAAAGTCAGGCCGACGGCCCACCAGAAATGGGAAGCCCCACACAAAACGACATTCAACAACTTGTCGAGAATGAGCCTAACCACCATGAGACAGCAGTAAATGACACCCTACTGCAAGAGATCGAAATGGAATTTAACACAGCGCTTACTGAATTTGAAGGGACGGACCCCACACATAGGTACTTGTTGCCTAAACAACACACCTCACGTAGATTGGCTGAGATCGTTGAGATATTAAACAATACAATACTGCCTAAACACTTGGAAACATGTGACAATTTTATCGAGTTACACACAGCTATTTACTGTGGAGCCGTTGCCGCTATACGTTGTAACGGTTCCGACGTAACACCACCTGTAGCGCACAACTCGAAGGGGCACAAAACTCCTGCCTGGGAAACACGATTGAATAAACGTATCAACAACATCCGATGCAATCTCGGCAGGATCACCCAATATCAACAGGGTACGAGGTCCAAACGGCTCAACAAATACATACACGACATTTTACACAAACACACAGTACACACACAATACGAGGAACCCAATAAAACACTCACAGAGATCAGAGATACGCTTCACCAAAAATTAACAGCACTAGCGAAGCGCTTACGAAGGTATAAGACCAGTACTGAACGCAAGCGACAAAACCAAGCGTTCAGCAGAAACGAGAGACGATTTTATCAGTCTCTAACGAACACGGTAACTGACAGTAATGGTCTACCGGAGAAGAACGCACTCCATAGTTTTTGGGCGAATATATGGTCCAACACCATTGACCATAATGACAAAGCCAGCTGGATCGATACAGAGTACAGGAATAACGAACATCTTCCGGAGATGCCCTGTACGGACATTACTACAGAGGAAGTCTCCAGAGCTTTACAGAGATCGCATAACTGGAAGGCACCTGGCATCGACAACATACAAAACTACTGGCTCAAACACTTTACATCAACACACAAGTATCTCGCTGAACAATTTACACTATTTATAAGAACACCAAACCTGACACCGAAGTTCCTAACGCAGGGTATCACATATATGAAATCGAAAAACAGTGATACAAAAAATCCTGCTAATTATAGGCCTATCACCTGCTTGCCTACTGTGTATAAGACTTTGACGTCCTGTCTGGCAGAAAAGATCAATGAACATTGTCAGATTAACACCATACTGACAGAAGAACAAAAGGGATGTCGAAAGAGGTCACAAGGTTGCAAAGAGCAGCTTCTGATTGACTCCGTAGTACTGGAACAAGCGAAAGGGAGACAACGTAACCTGTACACAGCGTTTATTGATTACAAAAAGGCATTTGATTCGGTGCCGCACTCCTGGTTACGGAGAGTATTGGAGCTGTATAAAATACACCCAAGTATCGTGAACTTCCTTGGAGCGATCATGTCCGATTGGCGAACGACCTTACATTTGAGTATTGGTAACGAAAAAACAACAAGCGATCTTATTCAAGTAAGACGCGGCATATTCCAAGGCGACTCATTGAGTCCATTATGGTTTTGTCTCGCAATGAATCCACTTTCACGCCTGTTGAATGAAACCAAATACGGTTATAATGTGGGGACAAAAATGAATTCGCACCATACTATTTCACATCTAATGTACATGGATGATATAAAGATCTACGCAGCAACTAAAAATCAATTACAGAAGCTGCTGGGACTTTCCAGGGAAGTTTCGCGAGACCTCTGCATGGAGTTCGGGATCGACAAATGTCGGACACAATGTCGTTCTGGGGGAAAACGAGATGCGGTCGCATTTGAACTCGGACCGGAGTCTGTTATGCAGCCAATGGACGAGGGAGAGTCGTACCGGTATCTCGGATTCAACCAGGATGAACGTATAGATCACAGCGCTGTAAAACAACACCTAATGCAGCAATACCTAGCGCGTGTACAGAGATTGCTGAACACTCACCTTGATGGAAAGAAAATCATCAAAGCAATTAACACCTACGCAGTTCCGGTGCTAACATACTCATTTGGGGTAATCAAATGGACGCCTACGGACTTGACAAACATCGAGATCAAGACCCGCGTCCTTATGACCAAATACAGAATTCATCATCCCAAAGCAGCGATAGAACGACTGACGCTGCCAAGAGCCGAAGGGGGTCGGGGTCTTATAGACATAAGGAACATGCATAATAAACAGGTTCATAACTTGCGAGAATACTTTTACACCAAAACACACACATCACACCCACACAATTCAATAATCCAAGCCGATAAGGCATACACACCATTAAACCTTTCACACACAGAAATGCCAGATAGTTTTTGCCGGTTGGTCACGAAGGAGGACAAAATCCAGCAATGGATCCGCAAGCCTCTACATGGAAGACATCCACATGATCTTAACCAGAGTAACGTCGACAAAGCAGCGTCGCACGCCTGGTTGAGTCAAGGAAGTCTTTCCCCGGAGACTGAAGGATTTATGCTGGCTATACAAGATCAAGTAATTCATACAAAGAATTACTCAAAATACATACTTCGTGACTCGTCAATAACATCTGACTCATGCCGGAGATGCCATTCCAAACCCGAAACGATCCAACACATCACAGCTGCCTGTACTCAGCTCGCTCAGTCCGAATATAAACACCGTCACGACCAGGTTGGCAAAATTATATACCAGAAACTAGCGGTTAAGCGCCACCTTATAACCGATAAAACCCCTTACTACAAGCTCACACCAAAAGTAGTAGCGGAGAATGACTCCTGTAGACTTTACTGGGATCGGTGGATTATTACAGATAAGACCATAAATCATAATCGACCAGATATCACCTTCGTAATGAAACAAACTAAGACCACCTATCTGATCGACATTGCGGTCCCGAATACACATAACTTACAAAAAACACACGCAGTTAAATTGGAGAAATACACTGACCTCGCAGCCGAAATAAAACAACAATGGCGAATGGAACATGTCCACATTGTTCCAATAGTACTCAGTGCCACCGGGGTCATTCCACACACACTACACAATAGCTTGAGCCTCTTGGGTCTCCCAAAGTACACATATGTCACTATGCAAAAGGCAGTGATCATAAACACATGTCGTATAGTACGGAAGTTCCTCAGTAATACGAACCCGACTGCGATATGTGAAAGCACAAGATCTGCTTGTACTCCATCTGAGCCATCTACAGTGAGTGAACAACACACTGACACTCATCTTACAGACACACAACACACATACATAAACACACAATACACTAACACTGAAACACAAACACCTAACACACATACAGATCCAGATTCGTGTGATGGAGAGGGAGGATCGACCAACTGCCGCACTGTCACTGTTACCGCTCTGGTGCACAATCCTCCCCAACTCAATAACACACAAGGTCCGTCAACCTCTGTACCATCTAAACGCGCAATTCCAGGAACACCCGATCTTAATGAGCAATTTGGTGCACCAGAACACATTTACACCAAGAAACGAAAAATAGAACGACACATCCACACACATACACGAACACACACACAAACACAAACAGTCCTTTCCCTTCCCTCTGTCCCTAATTCTACCTATTCTCTGAGGACACGAAAATGAACTAGGCATTCACAGCCGTCTGTCATTGAGCCAACATCTACGCTCCCACAAAAGTCTCGCCGTACGGACCAGTGTACACCAAAATAGACGCATAACACCTCGTTTCAAGCAACAACAACAACAATATAAGGAGTGATGTGACAAACCCGTCCGTGAATGTACTACGGTACTTTTATGGATTGGTTTGGCACATTACCCTTCCACAGAGCCTAATACCTTGCATAATGCCGGTATAGGTGAATGTTACCCAGTACTGTCCTACTGAGTAGTGAGCGCCAGGTTGGCGTAAAAGTCTATAATAATAATAATAATAATAATGGTGGTGAGGGGACCTATAGCAGCTACCCTTGGCACCCGTGAGGGATATTTTTCCCCATTGGTGTCAAGGAGGCTAAGGGTCCCAGGGGTGGTTTATGCGCAATATAGAAATCTTCGCATTCCATTAGCCTCTGACTACCCAAGATCAGCACCGTTTCCTTCCCGAGGTACCACTGTTTTCACGAAAGATGCCGAATCTAGAGGTGTAAACCTCGATAGTTCATTTTTACACTTATCTTTTTATTTCGCTTCGTTTTTATTGTCTTTTTTGTTTTTAACGATATTGGCCAGGTTAAAGATGCCAAAGTCTCGGGCAAAGGGTTGCTCGTGGAGGCATTCTCACCGGCACAGTCTAACAAAATACAAAGTTTGGGGAAGTACGCTGTGGTAGTTACACGTCACGGTGTGTTAAATTACTCCAAAGGAGTAATAATGCACTTTTCATTAGCGTACTGCACCCTGGATAAGATAGTGTCGGAGATGTCTTCACAGGGGCCAGAAGGCCAATAGAGGCCAGAAGGCTGAAGTACAATAGAGGGAACAAACACTCAAAGTCCCCTTTAGTACTGTTAACATTTAATAGTACCAGTCTGCCCAAGCAAGTAGTCATCGGCCTCTTCGACAAAGTGGACGTGCGCCCGCATATCCCTGCTACCACTGTCAGAGATACGGGCACGTATCACAGCGTTGTAGTGTAGAGCAGCAGGTTTGCGTGTGCGGTAAGCCGTTACACGAAGGACAACCCTGCGGCGAACCTATTAAGTGCGTGAATTGTGGAGGCAATCACTCGGCCAAATCGAGGAATTGCCCCATATTCAAACAAGAGTCAGCCATCCAAGAGCTAAGAGCCCTGGAACGTTAATCATATCCAGAGGTACGTCGAAAGTTACTGGGCAACATGCCCCGACGCTCGGCCTTGGATGGTTATGCACGCGCTGCTGCGGCCCCCACCCCTACAGCGGCTAAAGAACTCAGCGATATAAAAGAATTAAAAGAAAATATGCGAAAATTGCAAGAATGTATGCAATTAATGCAGCAGAGCTTATTGCGCTCAGTGGGTATAACAGTACCACCACCCACACCAGTCGCTGTCGCGCCAGCTAAGGTCTCTGAGACAAAGAGGGTAATAACACTCACCCCTCAGGAACCAATCGTAAAGAATGTGGGGTCTTCCCCCGGGAAAAAGTCCTCACCCAAGAAGACCACGTCCGGGAGACGACGTAGTAGTGAGGGGGAAAAAGAGGTGACCAAACCAAGGTCCCCCAAAAAGGGACCTGTCACCTCAAAATCGGAGACTTCTCTTCCGCCTCCAAAACCCTTCCGCTGATGTTGTTTGCGGAGTCGTCAGGACCGGGCATACCAACACGCCCGGTCGCCCCCTCCCGAGTCGCTCTGAAATAACACCTATGAGCGACTGGGAAAGAGCCACAGCGTCGGTGCGTTTGGGTATTAAGCGCCCGACGTCCGACGCATACACGAATACCTCGGCCACAGAGTCCGACAATTTACACGCCGAGGTACAAATTATTAAAAGAAAAAAAGGCTGGCCCAAGTGGAAACCTAGGAAGTAGCCACACCTCCTAGAGCAAACCAAGTAGTAGCAAAAATGGCTATTATACAATGGAACTGTAATGGTGTAAAACATCATTACTGTGAATTGCAGATGCTTCTGGCTGAGCACACGCCTATGTACGTGTGCCTCCAAGAAACGCACTTAAAGCCGGCGGAAAAATTTTCAATAAAAAATTATCATTCCGCCGGCACGATGTACAGCTAGGCATCCGGGCGAGGGGGGGTGTTGCCATCTTAATAAAAGATGGCGTCCCGTTCCGGGACTACCCGTTAAACAGCCCCCTACAAGCTATTGCTATACAATTTTTGAAACCGCCACAATTCGCAGTATGCTCGGTCTATTTACCAGATTACGACTGGAATGTCGAATCCTTGACCGAGCTTACCTTACAGTTACCACGTCCATTTTTGTTACTAGGAGATTTTAATACTCACAGTCCCATGTGAGGCTGTGGCACAGGAGACGTCCGTGGAAGACTCATCGAACGGTTTCTAGAAGAGTCCGAAGCGGTCTTGTTGAATACCGGTCAAGGTACTTTTATTAACGCAAGAACCGGTGAGCTGTCGGCTATCGACTTATCACTTGGCTCACCGGTCATGGCACACTGTTATGAATGGACGCTGGCGTCTGATTCATGCGGTACTGACCATATTCCCATTATATTGAACAGTACCACGCCGATGACTCTACAATCGTCTTCGCCGAGACGACGTCTCCGTCAAGCTGATTGGCTAATTCATTCCGTATACCCGAGCTGACTGGAGACGTAGAAGATGATGTCGAGAAAATGTCCTCCATTGTCAATGAAGCAGCATATCAGAGTATACCGAAGTCGTCCAGCATTCCACCCAAACGTCAAGTATCATGGTGGAATGAAGTCGTGAGTATCTCTGAAAGAAAGATGCCTGAATTTCTCCGAAATTCGCATCTTCTTCAGAGACTTTAGGGGCATTATATCTCTAAATTTTATTGGAAGTCGTCTCTCGATTCTCCCCCGACAGAATTTTAACCACGTTTTTGTTTTTATTTTATGTGTCAAAAATATTTTGTGTGCGTCTTATTTATTAGCTATACCCTGCTCCAGCTGGTCCGGCAGGGTACTTTTAGTCTTTCGTTATGCCACTAGGGGCCTTTTGCACCCTTCGTGGTACTGTTTGTTACTCATACTTGTTTTGTTTTGTTATTGTTTTTTAACGATGTATCACCGAGGGCTCTTTACACCCGAGGTGGTACATCATTTGTTTTTATTTGTTTGTGATATCTTGTTATGCCGCTGTAGGCCTGTCGTTATGGCTCTACTTGTTTTAATTCCTTATTGCGTCACTGGTGGGCCTGTGGCTCCCCTGTGACGTAATAAGTTTCATCTGTGATAAACCTGTGATATTTTTCTAGTCTTGCTTTTTTGAGTGTTTGCTAGTTAGGTTCCTCCACCCCGAGGCCCTTTACACCTCGGGGGGAGTCCCAGCGATAGCCTCCAGCCCCTGGTGACCGGACGCTCTGTCTAGTACTTATCGTACCCTCACCAAGGCTCTATTTAAGCGCTGGGATGGCAGGGCTCATCGTTGGTTTTTATTATGTGTATGTTTGTCCGTTATCTAGTGCATTTATGTGTACCTGTCTTTACGTGTTGTTGTTATTTATATCGTGTTTGGCGACGCATGCCCTTCGATGCCGCCGAATGCTGCTTAATAATAATAAAAATAATAATAATAATGGGCTTTTACGTCCGTTTTTCAGACAAGTTTGTTTATAACAGACGCCACCCATATCACTATTTTTAAACTTTATTCATTCAAATTACAATTATTTTACGTTATAATGTGGGTGGTGGATGGGGGAATTAGGGAGGGGTCTAGGGTTTGGTAGGTAGGCGTCTGCACCTGTCCTCTTCAGCAACTATGCGAATATATTCATCTGAATTTGTGAAAATAAACTGCAAAAAAACTTTATGAGCGTAGCCCCGCACGAAATTCCAACCATCTACGTACCAGTCCAAAGTCACAATGTTTGGACTGGCACTTTAATTGGCACACTCAAATCTGAATTATAAAATAAAGTTACCTGTAGATTATTGGATTCACATTAGTCAATGTAGGTAAGATACTTAACTATTATCGCTTTTCATTGAAATTACTTGTATGTTTCTTATCGCAATTAATTCGGAGAAAATCGGGAATGTTAATTTACACATAAGTAGTAGAAATATAAGAGAACGGGGGCCACCTTCCCACCTGCCGACTTCTTGAGTGACCTCGGCCGGAGGTAAAACTACCGAGGTGGTTCTAGAAGCCTCCGGCGGTGGGTGGGGTAATGTGAACGAAAATTTTTTCTAACCTAAGTGAACCCAACGGAACTTGATCCAACCTAACAGAACCCAACAAAATTTGGTTTAACCTAACCTAACCTAACCTAACATAACCTAACCTGACCTAACAAAATTTTTTTTAACCTAGGAAATCAAAAATTTCGTAACAGATGGCGCAGCCACCTTCGACCCTCGTAAATTCAGTACAAGATGTCGCTGCTCGTCTGGATACTAGCGATCCCTGTGCGTAAGTTAGAGAAATAGTCAACAGACGGTGCTGAAAATCCTTTTTAATAGTTAAAAGATGGCGTTGCTAGTCTGAACCACCGCGAATTCTGTACCTAGATTCAAAATTCCATGAAAAGATGGCGTTGCTAGCCCGAACCACCGCAAACTCTGTATATTCATAATTTTATAATATTTTTTATCTGAAAACAGGTTTATACAGCTTTTTCCTTTAAATAAAAACACATTTTTTTATTTTAATAAATTTATTTAAAAGAAATATTTTACAATAAAAATGTTTAAATGTTATTACAATAATATTTGTATATGGATATGATATTTTCCATGGCGCAAGTTGCTCCGGAATGATGGCAGCATCGAGGACTAGTGTATGTTGATGTTATGATTTCCAACTTGGGACAAATTGTTATTTCTTCAAAGTTCATGATGGACGCTGATGGTAGTAGTCGTTTCAAATACCGCACTTTTTCTTCTCCTTTCGTATAAGTGATTCGAGTTCCGTGCAGATTGTTTATTAAAATGTATTGTAGTTCCTCGTATTCAATATGTCCATCCATCCAGGCGAACCCATGATGATTTTTCCGCAACCAGCGAGCTGTGCGCTGATTTTTTTCACTTAATCCGCAAAACGGTATTGGTGATTTGAATACATAGTGTTGTAGTATATAATCTTCACCATAATTTTCGTCGGAAGAATCGAATTTCAACACAGCCAATTCCTTTATGTAGAATTTCCCATTTGTTGAATTTGGGAATCCTTCGAAGTCAACAATTGCTGCGTCGGTCGCCATTGCGCGATGTCTAGAGTCAAACTGTTGGACTTAGAATCCAGTAACTAATGTTTTCTTTAAAATAAAACTGGTTTTTATAGGTGCGAGCTTGCTTAAATAAGTCGTATGTATGTGTGTTTAGTGACGTGATTAAAAGATTTAAATTAATTTTTAATATCATACCCTAAAACTTGATTCGAATATAAAAATTCCCCCC
Organism: Brachynemurus nebulosus; assembly: GCA_035578155.1. Classification (NCBI taxonomy): domain Eukaryota; kingdom Metazoa; phylum Arthropoda; class Insecta; order Neuroptera; family Myrmeleontidae; genus Brachynemurus; species Brachynemurus nebulosus. Next base: position 24,307 of record JAPWDM010000084.1, on the reverse strand, counting down.
TAAATTTATGTATAACTATTTGATAATATTAAAATTGTATAATTTAAATATATGACTATGAGTAGAAATGTTAGTTTTTATTGATATGCCGATTTTTGCTAGCAAAAAGTAATATGTTTGAAAACTATTATCAAATGTTATAAAAAATTTTCCATTTACAATTACGGTACACCATATATACTCCTAAATTTTACAAAAAATGTAACACTAAAGATTTTTTTTATCTGTATATTCTTTCGATGGTGAAATAAAATACCAGAATACATATTACTCAGCTAAAAAAATCGCTACTTATTTATGTAATGTTTTTTTTTAAATACCTATGATTACTTTACTATATCGCTAATCACGCGATATCGTGTGGTAAAATATAAGAATTTACTCATTTAACCTAAAATATTTGATCAATCTATATTTATTTAGAGGAAAACCTGTATAAACCTGTTTTCAGATAAAAAATATTATAAAATTATGAATATACAGAGTTCGCGGTGGTTCAGACTAGCAACGCCATCTTTTCATGGAATTTTGAATCTAGGTACAGAATTCGCGGTGGTTCAGACTAGCAACGCCATCTTTTCATAGAATTTTGAATCTAGGTACAGAATTCGCGTTGGTTCAGACTAGCAACGCCATCTTTTAACTATCAAAAAGGATTTTAGGCACCATCTGTTGACAATTTCTCAAACTTACGCAAAGGGATCGCTAGTATTCAGACGAGCAGCGACATCTTGTACTGAATTTACGAGGCTCGAAGTTGACTGCGCCATCTGTTACGAAATTTTTGAATTCTTAGGTTAAAAAAAAATTGTTAGGACAGGTTAGGTTATGTTAGGTTAGGTTAGGTTAGGTTAAACCTAATTTTGTTGGGTTCTGTTAGGTTGGATCAAGTTCCGTTGGGTTCTTAGGTTAGAAAAAATTTTCGTTCACATTACTCCACTCACCGCCGGAGGCTTCTAGAACCGCCTCGGTAGCTTTACCTCCTGCCGATGTCACTCAAAAAGTCGTTCTCATATATTTCTACTACTCACATAAGAGCTACTTTGTTCATGTCTGTTCTATGGAAACTCCTCAACAGTTACCTACAGATTCTGAAAATGGAAGAATGAAAGAATCAAAAGCGAGATTTTGGGAAGTTCCCGTTATCAAAGAATTATTACCCAATAGATAATTTTATTGTCTGTTATATATAAGTACAATCTCGGAAAATAATAAGCCCTGTTTTGCGAAGCAAAAACTATTTATTACTTTGATGCCGTAAAACGCTAACGAAAATAAATTTTGCCTTTATGTTCAACATAAAAAAGAAATGTTTAAATATTTTAACAGCCACGTAGGAAATTTTTAATATAAAACTTTTTCATATACCTACATGCCTACTTACTACAAACTATCTCCAAATCTATACGTACCATAACTAAAGCAGGTGTAAGAAAGGAATAAAAAAAGGAAATGGTGTAGAAAACATTTAATTTTAAGAATGTGCTGAATACCTTTACTAACAGATTTTTTTAATGTGTAATTTTATTAACTAATAATAGCCTACATGTACAATGTTCATGAGCAAGTCGGTTACATATACTGATAGAGTTTCTAACTATGAATTTTTCATTGCATTTTTATGGTATAATTTCGAAGAGCAATGCAGTAACATGGGTGAAATAAGTGTTGAGTTATGAAAAATACCATACCTCAATAAATTTCGCCAAGAGTGTACTGGATATGCATTATGTAAAGTTTCCCTCGTAGTTAGAATTTTTTACATCATTTTAGATTAAGAAAGGTCACTTAGGTGGTTTCTTTTACAGTTTATTATAAAATTACATTAATATATTTCCAAATATGAGAGTAATTTTCCTGGTCATTTTTCACTAAATTAAACTGTTTGATTGCGAGCTAGCTTTCGAGTACCTAATTAATTTATATTGAGATAAAACGTAACTGAAAAATTTCTTTACAGAACATTATATAGTATTAACTAGAGATGTGCCAAACTCGTGAATTCACGCGTGACCCATCGAGATCGTGAACAATTTTTTATGATCGTGCGTGAGTGGGCGTGATTGTGACATTTAATTTCTTGCCGTGAATAATTCGTGAGTCACGAAAAGTTAAAGACCATGAATAAAAAAATTTTAAAAATAATTTTTTTCAATTTTAGGGAATATTAACTAAACCAATTTGATTTTTTAACTACAAAAAAAAAACGTTTCTTTTATATTAGGTACTGTTTATGAGTACAAGTAGGTAGAAATCCAATAACCCTTTGTACTAACAAATTCCAGTTTTTTACTCAGATATGTATACAAAAGAGTGTATACAAAATGATTTACAATTTAGAAATGCCCATCTGTGTTTATGAAATTGTTCTGATTATTTCTATTTCGTATATTTGAAAATATTACAAGGTCAGTTTTACAGCTTTCAATAGTATAATCTATCATTCTATGAAGGAATAATATAAAGAACATATGGGTTAATTTTAAGGAGATATTATCTTTTTCAACATTTTAAGTTGTTTATTGTCATTATTATATTTTTTTTTTCAATTTTATTATTTATGTATGTATTTATGGGTAACTACTAAAAAAATATTTTGCCACAATTTTGTTAAAAAACTACATATATTATTTAGTTTGGTTGTGCGAAATATCATATTTATATACAAATACAGTACCTACAATAAGAACAAAAATTAAACAATAAATCACCAGATGAAAAATTTTGAAAATTTTCTCACTTTCCAGAAAAAAATAAATAGCATGTAACTTGCATCAGTATTAATCTCAGTGAACCGTACTAACCGTATTTCTGATTTTATCGTGAGGACATAATTTTTACTGACTGTTAAAACGCTAGTGATTTTTACTCAAAATTCAAACGATTATATTTAAAAGTTTTTATGTTTAATTATGTGAAATATTTAAAAGTTTTTATGTTTAATTATGTTTAATTATGTGAAAGTATTAAATTTATTTGTTCGTGATCGTGCGTGAGTGTGAAAAGAAATAAATTTTCTCGTTCGTGATTGGGCGTGAGTACAAAACCTTATTCGTGAATGTGCGTGATCGTGAGTAAAAATTTACTCACGAGCACATCTCTAGTATTAACTGAATAGTGTTGGTAGGGGTTGCCAAAGTGTGCACTGCGGCTGTCACGTCAAAAAATAAGGCTTTATTTTGCTCGGTAGTTACATTTTTGGCAACACTGAATTTGATACATACTAAAATAAAAGAGTTTAAATTACGGTACAAAGAAGTTCAAAATTTTATTGTTAGTTGAACTGGTAAATAAAATACAATAATTAAATACAAGTCAGTGCTTTAGAATGGCGGCTATCACTAAAGTCACAAATCGAACCCAAAATATTTGATTTAGTAACACAGTTTCATTCAACTGTAGTCTTAGTAGAAAGAGCCGCAATGCTAGTCGCTGTTCTTCAGGATTTAAATGAAAATACTTAACATAAATTAGTATTTAACATAAAAGAAAAAAAATAACATAAATATAAATACATAATCAAATAAATTTAGTTTAACCTAATTAAAAATTTAATTTTGTTTTTACTATTTTATTACTGATGTATACTAGAATAGAACTGCCTAATTTTTAAATACTAAAGATATAATGAAGCTACTTTTTTTATTTCAACACATTTTATTTACAACTTAACCGAAAGAATTTAATTAAAGATTGTTAAGAACACAGTCTAATATGTAATGTTTTTTATTTGTTTTAAACATATTTTAAAACATCGTTTAAAACACTTTAATTTCAAACATGTTTTATTTAGATTGTGTTTTAAACAGTGTTTAAAACTATTTTGTTTTAAACTTGCCAACCCTGCGGTCATTTATTTTAATACCACTAACGCAGAATCTGCATAACATAGCGAATTTCCAAAGACTGGACACTGGCGAATCTTATAAAATAACCTGTTTTCATCTAAAATAATTTATCTTTATAACAGTGAAAAAAAATTTCAAAAATGGTGATGACGCGTTCTTGACAAGTTAGTCAATTTTTACTTTGAAAAATTAAACAGATAAATATTGTTATTGTAATGACAAGGGTAATAAAGCACGTCTTATCGTCAAGAAATTCAGCAAATTTCTTAATTTTTCTAAAAAGCTTATTCACTTAGAACGATGATTGAAAAGCTTATCTTATGTAACTTTTTACGCACTTTATGATGTAGAAGAAATTTAAAATATTTTTAAATTCTGGCCATTTATTGCAAAAATCCACTAAAAATGGCGAAAAATGGCCAAAATTTTGGTTTTGTTACCAAATACCTAGGCTTTCTTACCTAGATTTTGCTGCAATTTCTACACACGATAATTATGTGAAAGTCGATATTTGAGTTAATAATATAGATCTTTTTGATAGGTGTCACTCAAGGTATTATTGGTATATAAAGAGCACCCTTAAAAAAAAATTTTTTTATTTCTTAGATTACTATAACTAGCGCGATATGAATATAAAAAGAACATAATATCTACCTAATAAATTTGTAACACTGACTGACTGACTGACTGACTGACAGACAACGCACAGCCTAAGCCGTTGGGTCTAGAAGAATGAAATTTTACACAGGAGTTCCTTATATAACGTAGATGAGCGCTAGGAAAGGATTTTTAAAAATTTGGATCCTAAGTGGGGTAAATAGGGGATGAAAATTTGTATGAATGTCATTTTTGAAATTAGAGATACCAATGTCATTTTTGAAATTAGAGATACATAAAAAATGTTACTATGGCTATTAAAATAAATAATATCTTAATTAAATAAATCTGTGACTGACAGACAATGCACAACTTGAACTGTTGAGTTTAGAAGGACGAAATTAAGCACAGAAGTTATGAAAATCGGTGTTTAGGCTTCTATTTATAAATAAAAATCAGTTGTTTCTGGAAATTTATTCCCTAAGGCGTTAAAATAGAAAATGAAAGTTTATATGGGAAGTTCATCATTTTTGGAGTTATAAACGTAGATATTGATTTAGGCTTTTTAAAAACATTAAAATTGAGCAGAAAGTGAATACGTAATAAAAAGATGTTGTCGATGGGAAATCCCATTGGGCATACGGCTAGTATTATAATATGAAGCTATTTTATACCAATGTTCCCTGTTAATTTCATTCAATTATCTTCAAAAGTTCCGAAGAAAAAAATTTTAAAAAAGTTATTTCCCCATATTGCTGATAATATAGGGGGAGGTTAAGTATATATATTGATGTTAAGCATTTCTCACAATAAGCAATATTCATGTAAAAAAATTGCCGAATAATCCGTTGGGTTGAATACCATATATACGTAGTCGGTTAGACTCTTTATTGGAGTTCGATCATGGGGAAAAATCATTTAAAATACAATAAGGTTATCACGAATGTCTATTGCATTTTCATCATCGTAATTTTTGGAAAATGTTTTTTGAATATGATTCAGTGCTATAAGAAAACCAATGCCAAAAAAGTAAGAGTTAAATTTTAAAAGTGAGTAAATAAAATTGACAAGAAATATCAAAAAAAAAATTTGAGTTATCTTATCTAGAATCCTTCGACCTCAAATTACTTACAATTCTTAAAACAAATATTTTTTCACAGCGCTGACACCACGAATTCCGTATTGTCTTAGTAAGTATAAGTGAATTTAGAAGTGCTTAAGTGAGTTCAATGAGTTTTGTTTAAACATCATCTATTTCAAATTCACTTGTTAGTTCAAATAGTCCTAGATAGGCTAGAGGGACTAATCATTCGTATAAACAATTTTATTGCGTCAGCTTCCAGACGTCCTATGTGATTTGCTTATTTGAAGGAATATTTTTTACACAAATGTTTAAAAGGCGGGAAAGTAATTGGTCAGAAAAGTAATGATTTCCAAAGAAGAAAATGATAATTTTAACATAATTTACAATCAATTTAAGAAGAATATAGTGGACACGTGGACAGTAATTTGGAAGTTATTTATTAACATAATGGATATATTAAATTAGTAATTACTTATTTTTATGTCAACTAAACCACGTATATACATTTTATATATATTACCATCATAATAAAAAAAAATTCCTTAAAACATGTCATATTATGTTATATAAATATCAACATCTTGAAGGGAAAATACTTGAACTAAATAAATTGAAAATAAAAACAATTTATAAAGAGAAAAAGATTTCCAAAGAAGAAAATGAATCCAAATTTTCATCTAATATAATTTACAATCAATTTAAGAAGAATGTTGTTGATGCTTACATGTTTCTGTTGGCTTGTTGTTTCATCTCTATCATCAGGCGGTTACTTCGGGTTGGTGGTAAAGAGAGAAATTTATATTATTTTTACATTTATTATCCTTGTCATATAAAATCATTATTTTTAGTTGATGTTATATATGTTTGGTATTTTTCTTTTTTCTTCTCGGTGTGTTAGTGGTAGTAGTTAGAGGGCTTGAATGGTTGCCACAAGAAATGAATATGAGTCGCTTGATTGTTTGGTATCGAGCAGAGCCATTCAAGTCAACCATATGTATCTAGAATATGGAAAATTTTTTACGGTATTAAAAATAATGTGGGTGAGGTATTTAATTAGCCAAAATATTGCGCCAGCTAAATCTGTTTTTGTTGTAGCAAAGGCTTCTCTATCTTACTCGGAAGTTGCCTTTTTAAGATTTATGCAGTGACTCTACTTTATTGGATGTAAAGTATTAACTTTTTTTCAAAAAATCAAAATTCGTTTCCCTTTCTTTAGGCTGCACACCGTCAAATCGCTCTCAATTAATTCATTTAATCTTTACAAGACGTTATAGGACATATTGCTCCGTTCAACTTTATTGTTTATAAGAAAATTATTCTTGTTTTCTTGTTTTGTAATGAAAAAAAGCCGTGAGCCGCAGAGTCCCGTCACGGGAGTCGAATTTCTCCTCGTCTGTAATATAGATAGGGTTGATTAGAATTTATGTTTTTATTGTATAAATATTAATTTTTTAAATAATTCACTGTTGAGAGATTTACTTTGTGAAGCTCCATTTTAAATATTGAAAAATATTTAAAGTTCGATTACTTTGTCTATTTCACGAATTAAAATTATTTTTATTTTTACTGAACGCGTTTTCAACCTTTCGGTCATCCTCAGTGTAGAAAGATGAAAATAATTAATGGGAATTTATAGGTAAGAAAAATATATAGGAGGGGTGTAATATTATTGAATTGGGAAAACCCATAAAATTTTGTATCGAAGCGACTAACTATACGTGTAGAGAAGAAAGCAATTAAACCAGTTTGTAGCTACCGATATGAAAAAAATTTTATTTTTACCTAATAATATGACTGTTCAGATAAATGACCTGTTTATGAAAACTAAAATAGGGGTGTCCAAAATTATTGAAAGACTGAAGTGATTATATTCGTTCAGAAATTTATTTTTAATAGAGGAGAATTATTTAGATCATTTTGATCGTTTAAAACTTCTATTTGTGGGTCACTGTTTAATCTATTAATTTCTAGAACCTCTAAAAGATTCAATTTTAAACCATTATGGCAAACATGTAGAACTTTTGGTTTATGGTTTGTTTTGGGAAAATGACCTGTTTCCAAGATGTGTAGACCGAAGTTAGAGCTGTGTTTTTGTGAACCAATGTGTTCCTTATATCTTATGTCGAAACTTCGTCCTGTTCGTCCCACATATTTGGCGTTACAATGGCAACAGTCCAGGCGGTAGACCCCACTCATTTTTAGTGGATCAGTTTTTTCTTTGGCGTTGTAAAGGAAACGGGCAAGATTTCCAACAGAATGAAAAGCTGGTGATATATTATATTTTGTAAACAGGTTACCAATTTTATGTGAGATGACACCTAAGAATGGAAGAGATACATAATGTTTTGGGTCTGGGTCAATTGTAAGGGGAGGATATATTTGTTCAATGGTGACTTTGTGCTGTTTTTTACGGATAAGTTCATCAATTAATTGGGTTGAAAAACCGTTGTTAAGGGCAATTTTGGTTTTTCAACTCAATTAATTGATGAACTTATCCGTAAAAAACAAAATACCACTTTTATTGAATATAAAAACTCTTATGACATGTTTCGGCAAATATGACCATTCTCGAGATCGTTCTCGGACCATTTTTGAGATCCTTTGTAGGTACTTTTAGAACTTTTAGGTTCTCTTTTGGTCAGAATTGTGCCCTTCGGGTTCTAAATCGGGTTTAAACAATATGTTAAAACTATTTCCACAGAGCAATGTCTCAACACCAAGAGTAGTTAGTCTTATTGTTAGTAAACTTTAATGCCCACTCTATCTACAATATCACACAAAAAAGATATGGTGGAAAAGCATATACATACATATACTAAGATACGTAGGTACTTATTTATAATATTTGTTGTTTGGTATCGTGTAGCGGTGTAGCAAGCAAGTAGCAGCTTCACATAATAGTTATGTCGTATGAGTCTCCAAGGAGTTAACAACGGTTTGTTGTTTAGAAGATGTCTTTACCCCACATGTATGTGTGTATGTATCAACGTATGAGCGTACGTGTCAACATACATATTTACATACATATATTATACACAGAATGACTACAAACTTTGAGCTATAAATTTATCAACGCATTCGTAACCTAAAAACAAGTGATAAATGGCAAAGAAACTTTTGCTCGTTGGTCGAGTGTGAAAATTTATATAGTGGGTACCGGTATATTTGAATATATTGAAAGAAAATAATGAAAAGATGAACATCTAACGCTGTTAAAAAAATCGGGTCACGCTCGCACAAGTATGGTTTCACATAGGTGACGGTCACTAAAACAAATTAAACTCTTCGCTACTTATATATACTTATTTAAATCCAATTCAAACAAATTTGTTTGTGATAATTTAAAAATGCATAAATTGTCCCACATTGCATACTGAAACATTATAGTTCAAGTGAATTAGATTTTTACGTGCCAAAAGTAGTAACTGGACGGAAAAACATGGAAAAATAAAAAAAATTTCGTAGAAATTGACAAAAATTCTTTTAAGCAGCTGAATCATTGCAGAAGTTTCTCAAAATGGTAACCAAAATCAGTGCCGCCCTTAACAAGTGCAAGACCTGGTGCAAGAAAAGGTTTGCGGGAAGTCCGATATCTAATAGAATACAATTTTGAAATAAAAGCCAAAAATATAATAAAAGATCAAAACGACGCGACGTAACGTAAACTTAAACTTAAAATTTTTTTTTATTTAGTTAATCTATTCTATACTTTTTCAATTGCTATTTTTTGGGCACAGAATAAATTACTTTAAATTAAGAATTTATTTTTTTTCTTATTCAAAATAATTATATTTGTTTGACAAAAATATTATTTAACAAATAATTAAAACCCAAATTAATTATAAACACCAGAAAATAATTTTTGCCACTTAACCATTATTTACTTTTGAAATTCTAAATCACCAAATGACATTTTGGTACATATATTAGTTTGTTGCAGGGTTGATATGTAGATAAGTAATTATCACAAATATGTAAAGGTGGCTCTGTGTGTACTAAAATAAGTTATTAGACAAAGATAACAATTTTTAGAATCTGCCCCATTATTAATAATTTTAAGATAATTTTAAGAAAAAACAGCGAAAGAAAGAGATAAATATATATATGCTTCTATAAAATAGAAAAAGAAAGAGAAAAAATGTCTTTTTATTGCAATTTTGTTGTTAATTTAATATCACAAGTAAACATTGGTTGCGCATTGGAGTCATATATTTTTTTTTATTTTGTTAATAATAATAAAAAATAATTGCTGTAAAATAACAGAAAAACCGAACTAATTTTTAATAAATTGATGACAGTTCATTTAGTTATTGAATAATTTGCATTTTTTTAAGTTTTGCTCTTTAAATTTGTTAATTTGTATTGAAAAAAACAGTCCCTCAATTCAAAAAAAAATGTGGGCGTCTTAGTCAAATACAAATGCGCATGTCTGTGACAGAAAACGCAATATTATAAGGTATTTCAAAGCTTGCTAGGGCTCCGAAATCCTAAAAATTCTGTTTTTCAAAAAAAAATATTAATAATAATAAATATAAGGAGTGGTGTCACAAAATCGTCCGTGAATGTACTACGGTACCTTTACGGACTGGTTTGATGCATTGACCTTCCACAGAGCCTAATACCTTGCATAACGCTGGTATAAGTAAATGTTACCCAGTACTGTCCAACTAACAAGGAGATACACCCATAGTGAAATTCGGGATTTTGATGAAACTTCGCTGGTGTGTAGAATAGACAAAAATAAGGGACCCGTATTTATTTTTATCGGCCATCTTCCACGTTTACGGGGTGAAATCAGCCCCTAAAGTTGGGGGTTAAAATCGTACTTTTTAAGATATCTCGAAAACTATAAGAAATAGAGGAAAACTTTAAATTGACGAAATGTTACTCTTTAAACGGCCTATTCACCTGTATAGCTTAAACCATGGTCGGGTTCATAAGGGGGGCTGGAGGGATGAAAATGGGGGTAAATTTTCTTGTACAGCCTGAATGGTTCAATGTATTAAATTTTTTCCATCATTAATAGAAAGAGCGCCAATATGTGTGGTATCCGAGCCATATAAGGAAGGAAAAATAGGGTAGATTATATTGCATTATTATTGATTGCAAATACGTTCTATGTTTTTTTATTTTTATGTTGATTTTCATCATGAAAAAGTAAATTTTTACTTTCCGATAATGATTCATATATTTTTCAGTATTTACTTAATTGGTAATTTAGCCATGTGTATATTTGGTTACTCATACGCGATGTTTTTTATACCTATTTCTGCGAAAGTTCAAGTTCTCTGGTGTGCTTGTGTTAATGAATGCTCGACAAGAGGCAATAATCTCTTTTGCTCACGCCTCAGGTACTTTGTAATAAATTTTGCGATTTGGGAAATGCGGTTGACACCTATAAAACATACAAAAAGAATAAGAAAATAGTTTGAATGTTGAGAAAGAAATAAGCCGCGTTTATTTGGTTAAAAACGAATTTGTAAGAAGACTAAGGCAGTTCTTGAACGAAAGATTATTGCTTCTTGTTGAACATTCATTAACACTTGCAGACCAGAGAACTCTGGTAGAAATAGGTATAAAAACATCGAATATGAGTAACCAAATATACACATGGCTAAATTACCAATCAAGTAAATATTGAAAAATACGTGAATCACTCTCGGAAACTAAAAATTTATATTTTCGTGATGAAAATATACATAAAAATTAAAATATAAAGAACGTATTTGCAATCAGCAATAATGCAATATAATCTACCCTATTTTTTTCTTCCTTATATGGCTTGGATACCACACATATTTCGAAAAAATGCAAAAACGTGTCCCCTAATTTTTAGTGCTCTTTATATTTATGACGGCAAAAATTTGATACATTGAACCATTTAGACTCTACAAGAAAATTTACCCCTATTTTTACCCCTAAAGCCCCTCTTATGAACCCGGCCCTGGTTTAACTTATACATGTAAATAGGTCTTTGAAAGAGTAACATTTCGTCAATTTAAATTTTTCCTCTATCTCTTATAGTTTTCGAGATATTTTACGAAATACGATTTGAACCCCCAGCTTTAGGGGCTGGCTTCACCCTGTAAACGTGGAGGATGGTCGATAAAAAAAAATACGAGTGTCTTATTTTTGCCTATTCTACACACCAACGAAATTTCATCGAAATCCCGAATTTCACTCTGGGTGCATCCCTTGTAAGTAGTGAGCGCCAGGTTGGCGCAAAGTCTATAATAATAATAATTACAGTCGAGAAAAGCTGGGCAAGGTCAGAGACGAATTAATAAAAAATCAATAAATCGACATCGAATGTTTGGAAAATTTTTGCAAAAATTTTGTCCAGAAACTACAGAATCCTTAATTTTTTTTTTTTAAATTCAACATAAAGAAGCGAAAAATTTTTTTAAAGATATTATTATATGAGATCTATATCAAAAAGAAAAAAGGGCCCCAAATTTTATTGCATTCAAGTTTTGCAGTATTTGTTTGTTTAGCTAGCTAAGCGTATATATACAAAACAAAATATTACCTGTCAAACCCATCATCGGCATTCTTTTATGTCAGAACAGAAAAACAAACTCTCTATCTCTGTTTAACGTTTTAAAATTTAATGTGCCTACCTTGCTTACAATTTTGTAAAACTTAATTGTCGTACACTAATACACAACTACACTTACATAAAGTGATTTGAATGATCTAGTCGTCCATTTCATTCAAACACATATACAAAAAATAGTTTTTGACGAGATCGTAGGTATGAATGAATTAAAACAGAAGTTGTGAATATGTAAATATCGTACCTACCATTGATATTACAATAGCTGGAGTACAATAAAGAGAGTACATATTATTTTTTTCGAAGCAAAATCGTCATATGCGTTAACACCTTTTGTAATCTACAAACTGTCGATCCGGTGTTAAATATTTTTTAATTTGTATGTAATTTTTGTTTTAATTAGAGACGTCTGTATGTCAAGATCATAGAACACATCTAGGTTGACTATAAATACATATTTCTCGTAGTTATCGGTTTAAAAATCTATTCATAAAAAAGAATTATTTTTAAAAAAAATAATTTAGACAATTAGTGTATATTATTTTTATTTAGTGTTTTCGCAAATACAGGCATCCCCCGAAGAACACGGTACTCGAACAACACGGTTTCAAACAACACGATTTTCAAGTACATATTATATATTTGATATAAAGTTACATCAGTCCTCAATGTACGCGAATATGTATATCAAAATGTTGATCCGATTTACACGAATAAAAATCGTGTAAATTGAATCTGTCATTATAAAAGAAAAATGCTGGAAATAAAAACTACTAAAATTTTTGAGAATTTTATAGTAGAAATGATAACGAATATACAAAAATTTACATATTTAAATTTTGAAAATGTCGTTATTTTGGACATCAATACTTTTCGATAACGAAAAGTACGTTTCGACAGTCCCAATACGTTCGGATTACCCATAACTTGCTTCGCTTAAACCTTCAAAAATTTCATTATTTTTTCACTACGACGCACCGCTTAGGAGATATTTACGATCAAAAGTTTACGTTTGCGAAAAGTATCGAAAACTAATTTTTTCGAAAATATTCTATTAGTGACTAAATTAATGGGACTAGCAAAGCCTAAATTAACCAGTTATAACGAATTTCTGATAAGTAGTTCGTTATCGATAATTTTCGATAACGAAAAGTAGGTTTCGACAGTCGAAATATGTTCGGAATACTCATACCTTGCTTCCCCTAAGCCTTCAAAACTTTCATTATTTTTTCGCTACGACGCGACGCACCGTTTACGAGATATTTGCGATTAAAAATTTACGTTTACGAAAAGTATCGAAAATTAATTTTTTCGAAAATATTCTATTGGTGACCAAATCAGAGGGACTAATAGAGCTGAAATTAAATAATTATAACGAAATTATGATAAGTAGTTCGTTATCGATAATTTTCGATACCGAAAAGTAGGTTTTAATAGTCGCAATATGTTTGGAATAACCACAACTTGCATCGATTAAACCTTCAAATATTTCGTTATTTTTGAGCTACGATCCACCGTTTACGAGATACTTAGGATCTAGGTTTCCAATAAATTTTTATGATAGACCGACTTCAAAACTAATGAATGCTCAATTCCATTCTAATTTAATCGAAATAAATACGCATTGCATACAAATGTGTATGTAAGTATGTAATTCAAACGTTGCGTTATTTCTTTGAAATTTTTTATATTTTCTTATTTTCACACTTGTGATAGAAAATGTCGATCTTTTGGAATCTCGAACAACACGGTTTCAAAGAACATGGAACCAATTAATCGTGTTATTCGGGGGATTGCTGTATTTTTATTTGGTCAATTTATATTAATTTCGAATATATTCTCAGTTTTTTTACAACTATTTATCAGGTGAATAAATTTTTTCATTAAAAACCTATAATTTTGTTTATTATATATATTTTTGTAAAAATTTTTCAAACATTTTACTGATTTTTTATTAATTCGTCTCTGACTTTGCTCAACTATTCTCGACGCTATGATGACTAACAATGAGTTATGGTTATATCATGTTTAGTTCATATCTTACAAAAACAAATACGGTCCTGTTGTTGCCCGTAAAAATCTCGACTCTAATAATAATGAAGTAGAATGAATGAAGGAATAATCTAAACACAATGTAGATTTCAACAACTAATTATGTGGTATGCTTTATAATAACTAATACACAATTTAAAATCTAATAAAATAAATATTTTAGTCGAAGTTTAAGCCAATCCTCTTCTCACATTTTCTTTCAAAGGTGAACTGTAACTGTTGTTGTTGGCCATTATACAGAGCTGATCATGAATTTTCATCCAACTTTCATTTCTGAAAATACGTTCTGCTATAACACTAATTATATAAGATAGGTTTCCTTATATTTTCCTGAATTGAAAATATGCACAAAATTTAGTTATCATTAACTACTTAATTTCTAGGCAATTAAAAATTAGTTATTTAAAAAGTTAGTTTGATTTCGAACTTCAGTTTATAATTTGAATAATTTAATTCTGAAATAAAAATTTCGTTTACGCATTTATAGTATTTATATTCTTAAAAGAAAAACCGAAAATGAGGACCCTGGTGTGTGGCCGCACCGGAAGCACCGCTTTAAAGACAGCCCTGCTCAAAATAGGCCAAAAGTAGATTTTCGGGAATTATTATTATTTGCGAAATTAGTCTTTAATTGGTTAATAATATGATTATCCGAAACTTGTAATTTTTAATTGAGTTAAGAAAAATTAAAACATTTTTTAAAAATAACCCCCTGATAAAAAATTTTATTATTACGGCCCTATAGTTTACAGAAGTGGAGACAGATAGACCGATCTTATAATAATTTCCTGGTCTGAACTACGAAATGATATAAAAGGTGTGAATGTGTAATAACATTTGATAATACTAAAACAATTAAGTAATAAAAGCTATATCTATCAAAAAAATTAACTATAAAAATTACTACTCCTCTACTATTCCTTATCTTGCTATCTTCCATTGTGAAATAGCATCTATTATAGTTCTTTATTTTTCACAAAAATTATATTAATATCTCCGGTTACCCTACGGAGCTGCTAGCTTGAGATTCATAAATTTGCACGTATTGAATTCAAAAACACCTGTATACACATTTTCACATAGATATAGTATTCATGTTCAAGCATATATATTTTGTGTGTGTTGATATATAAATTAGAAGTATAGAAAAATTATTTGAAATATGCTCAATTGAACTAAAATAATTATATTTGTTGCTTATTTTTAGCTTAATTATATTTACTACACAAAAATCAAACACTGTGATTTTTTTTAATATCTTAGCATCCTCCCCTTATTAGTTCTATTAACAGGACTGTTGCGAACAAAAGCGGGGCGTGATACAAAATTGACTTGTGGGACCTTGAAACAATTTTGATATAAGAAAATAATAATTAATTTTTAATATTGCACGAATTGGCATAGTAAAAAGTAAATAAAAATAATTAAACTACAATATTTAAATAAAATTAACATTTTACCCAAAAAATCATAAATAGGTTAAATAACAAAAATAATTGCTTCATACACTAAAAAAAAAATTTATATTTTTCCAAGTTTCAAACTATTAACATAAGTATTTAAGTAGATAATTGAGGCGAATTTTTTTTTAAATTTTGTAAAAAATAGAATACTATTGACGGTTAAGAGACTAAAATGTGACTCTTGATCTCGAATGTGAAATTTATTGCCTGATGGCTTATAAAGACTCGAGGGGATAACATTTGTATTCGCTGGAACTAAAGCAAATAAAAAAAAAAAATCGTAAATAATAAACAATATTGTGTATTATTGTTAATGTTTATTATTTACAAATATGGAATACCATAAAGTAACGCTCAAATCTATTAATATTAAAAAAAAATCGTTTGCAGTGTCTGCCTGATACAAAATAAGAAATAATCCTAACAAAGACAGGTCGCTTTTCCAAGCGGCTTACTAGAGTATGGTTACAAAAAATTTGATTTTTCTTTTATTTCTTTACATATTTTACAGCAAATTCGTTGCGAGTTTCGTCATAATTAAGCGCGGAGCCTTGTGCGGCATTGCGGCATACCGTAGGCATACACCTCGGGTCAGTTCTCTCTCTCTCTCTCTCTCTCTCTCTCTCTCTCTATATATATATATATATATATATATATATATATATATATATATATATATATATATATATATATATATATATTAACAATTTTTATTTTACCAACATACTTTTTAACGAATTTTCATTACAGAAATTCAGCTATTATTTACAACGAGAGTATATGTGCATTTATGTATTAGAAGGATACATGCTCCTAAACAAAACATCTAAGTTTTACGAAGCTTTGTGCAAAGACTGGAACTACAGAGTACAGAGGAATGCACTGGTATCACTAGTATAGCTATCGCTATACTAGTGATACCAGTGTAGACAAAAAATCCCTTCCACTTCTGCCCACTATGTTGTGTAAGTACACACTGTCTGTAGTCATGTGGGTTTGATGTTTGCATGTGTGTGAATTGTCACACACAAAACTACGTAACACGTATGTATATGCAGACGGAGCAACGTGCAGTTTAAGTAATAATGGTCTTAATACATAACAATGGTCGTGCATCGGTGATCGCCACCGAACGAGTATATGCCTTAAGCTGTGACAGACCAATAAATGACTCCAAGCGATCCACACTTTTTTGATTTTAATTTGCTTCTAGTGTTCTATGATTGGAACTCATTCAAACTCTTCGATCAGTTTTTCATCCACGAACATTTGATGTCCGAAATAGCGTATCTTGTACATTTTGGTCAAAAAATGATTACTTTGCCAAAATTCAAAAATTTTCAAAATTAATTTTACACCAATGTTATTATGAATATAGGAAGAAACATACGGTAAGTTTTTGAACTATTGTCCTATGTAAACTGTCTTTTGAGGGAATTTAAAAAAATATGTAAATTTTTAAAATCTAAGGCAAAGTCGATTATGTGTTTTATATTGTTTATAATTATTTAAGAAAGATTCTGGGCCCAATTTAGGTACACTGTGAAAAAATTTGTGTTAAAATTAACACATTTCACATGTTCAGAATGGTCCACTCAAGTTTTTGTGTTATTTTAACACAAAGCATATGTGTAAAATCCATACACAAGTTTTGTGTCAATAATTTAACGCAGAAGAGGAGCAAGAAGACATACATTTTGTGTTAATTTTTTTGATTTATCAGAGTTAGTTGTTAAACTTTTATATTCTATATTTTACTTCCGCTTAAGATATTTGAAGAAAATCGTCAGAAATTATAACGATTTTGTTAAAATATTATTAATTTATTATAAATGAGATTGAAAGAACGCAAAGTAAGTCAGTCCTTTGAAGAAATTCTTATTTGTTTCCATGTATATATACTAACATATATATAATAAAAAAGATGAGAGTAGTTTTTATTATTAAACAAAACCGAAAAATTGTAAGTTTTTTCAGTTATTAACGAATATAGTTTTATTAAACGTTTAAAAATGAAACAATTTTTTTACATTTTAAGGTTATTTTGTAACAGGTTCAGTTGGAAAAAATCATGTAAGCTTACGAAATTGTATATTACGTGGTACAATATCGTAAGGTTACATGATTTTTTCTAACTGAATCTGTAACAAAATAACCTCAAAATATAAGGAAATTGTTTCATTTTTAAATGTTTAATAAAACTATATTCGTCAATAACTGAAAATACTTATAGTGTTCCGGTTTTGTTTAATAATAAGAACTACTCTATTGTAACACTCTAAAATAGATTGGCACTTATAACATTTTTTTTCTCTACACAAATCTTGTGTTAGTTCTTTGTTGTTAAAAACAGGTTAATATTTGTATTCTGTTAAATCGAAGTTTGTGTTAATATTTTAAATTAACACAAACACGAAATGTTACATTAACACAGTGTTTTTATACTTATTTAACACAAAGATTTTAACCACTGGTTTTTTGTACGCAAACACAAATGTTTTTTACTGTGTATAGGTTTTACGGACTCATACCCGAAGCGGCAAAATGTATGTATCTGAAACGTGTTATGGTGTATTTACCAATTAAAATTTCAAAAAGGGCTAAATGTGGAAGAGGATAAAGTAGAAATTTTCTACACTTTAATGCTCCAAAGAGATGCTTATCCCTAGAATCATACGTTGGTCTACGAGAAACGTTAATCATACATCGACGTCGTTTTGACGGATGGACTTTTTACGGAGAGTTTTGGAGTTTATTTGCAAAAAACATTTTTTTTACATAACAATACTACAAAAGCGAACAAAATATTTAAAAAAATTGGATTTGGAAAAATTTCTTAATGTAAATATTTATTAATTTCTTAATGTAAATAATTATCTTTTTATCAAAGCATATTTTCATTATAAAAATTAAAAAATAGATAAATACATCAATTGTAATAATTAATTTATGAACTATTATGAGTCAGTGGACATGTGTGACTTTACAGAATGTGAAATTTCTCAGTCATAAATATTCCTATAGATATGTAGTTATTTCCCCATTAGGCACATTTGTAAATTTTCTAAAATTTGTTAGTAATTTTTCGAATAAGATCTAAAAAAATAATAAAAATTAAAATATTTTCCACAAAATAAATTGTTAATCTTTTATTAAGTCATTCGAAATGCATTCTTTAGTTTTCGATTCAATATATTAAAACTTCAGTATTATGTCGTCTCTAGAAGTCAAACAGCTGTAATCATCTTTCACATTATCATAATCATTGAATAAATTAATTATAACATCCATATCTTTAATAAATTTAAAAAAAAAATTAGGAAAACTTTTATATGTAGTGTACAAAATCTTCAAAAAAAACATACGTTAATCATACATCGACGTCCTTTTGACGGACACTATTTCAATACAAACAAAACGACAATGACTATAAACAAAATAAATATATGTGGTGTGTTATAATAATAAATAAATTAGATAACAGAAATCTCACAGCAAACAAGTAACAACAAGTCGTAGTATTGGAGCAGGTAGAGAAGTTCGTACGTCGTTTTGACGTGTACGTATGATTCTAGGGTTATTCACTTGTACTCGGATTCCCGCTTAGTGAATTTCGTCGGTGACGAAAATTTTAAAATTGAAACATTTTTTTAGCGACAATTAATAAATTGTACATTGAATTTTGACCTATGTTGCGTCAAATTCAGATTTAGAACATTCTGAGGAAATCTTAAGAACCGTTGAAATAAAATATAAAATCAATACTCAGTGGTGGGATTACCGTTTACTAGAAATTTTAAAGTTACAATGGGGCATTACTAAATGGAAAGTTTAAATTAAGTTTAAAAAAAACCACTTTCGTAACACTATGCATAACATAGCGAATTTTCGGTTACAAAAACTATTTTTTCTCTTCTCGAAAATTTTCTTACATAGGATATTTGTTTAAAAATTTATCTTATGTGGTTTTTCTTGCTCTTCGTCGTAGTGTAAAAAAAAATTCGATAAACTTTTGAAATTTGGTAAATTTTAGAAAAAATTCATTTTTGTCAACCGAAAAATGCCAAAAATTCCCAGTTACAGCTATCGGACGTGCCTGGTTGAAAAATTGATAATAATTATTGTAGACATTTTAACCTTGTCAAACTTCATAATAATTATGGTGAAACGTAGGTACTTTATTGCGAGACAAAATCTAAACAAAATCGAATGCACACGGACAGAAGAGAATATCGAATATTTAGTGTGTAGCATACTAAAGTGATCACCAGAGATGGGAAGGAAAGGTCCCTGACAGAGTCGCCATATAAAATATTTTGTACTGGGGGGCTACGAATAGAACTGGAGGGCTGTCATAAAACGTAAAAATATTATCAATCTTTTTAAAAATCAGTTTTACCACGTTTTACTATTTATACCACATCGTTAATGTTATTTTGTGTCTGTTTGTGTTTTTCAATTGCTAATATTATGAATTATTTTGCTTGTTATATGTACATACATATCTTTATATTTTTCTAATGCAAAAACAAAACCATGTTCAATCTTGTGAGCGACCTACTAGAGTGATACAATCTACTAATACAATCAATTTTGTTTACATTAAAGCAGGTATAAAGAAGGTGACATATACATATTATTTAAATAATCACAAAGGAAATAGAGATATTGTTTACATTATAAATGTTTTGAATTCGTCTAAATTAATTTCTATTACAGTCGACCACTTATTTATTCAACATTAATTTGTTTAAATTATTTTTAAAATTAAAATTATATATTAAATTATGAAAATTGGGTAATTTTTGATTTTTACTGATTTGTTCTTTAAAGTTTCCTTAGGCTAGTCATCAAATCCAAGGGAAAATCCTCAGCCTTGTAATAAAATTTATAGCCCCCCCCCCCTCCCCCAATTCAAAATATTTTATATGGCGATTCTGTTAGGGTCCACTGTTCTCCCAAGTCTAGTGATCACAGATCGAATGTTCTAAAATTATTGTTGACTCACATAGTAAAGATTACAGTGCTAGCACTAATAATAATTAAATAAGTGATTCTTTTTTTAGTGCTGGCGCTCTATTTTTTACTGTGGAAGTCAATAATAATTTTAAAACATTTGGTCTGTAATCACTTTAATGTGCTACACACTAAATAGTAAATTAATATTCGATATTTTTTCTCTCCGTGTATTTGCATTTCGTAACGTATATTAAAGTGGACGAATAAGATATATTTACAGATTCACAATTGTTTCGATCGTTTGTCATATTCCGTGTATTGTCGGCTGGACAATACACGGTTAATTTTCTGCTCGCACTGGACGCCAAGCCTTAATTATGTGGTTAGTATAAATAAAATTTTCTTCCCAAGATTCTCACTTACAACAATTAATACTTAAATTCTTTAATATTAAAATATTATTTAAATAATACCTTAGAAATCATTTTATGTTATCCAAAACGCGGCTAAATTACGTAAACTTAGCTGACCCATATGTCTTTCAAATGTCTAACGAAACTGTATGAATATCTAATTTAATTATATAGAGTGGAATTGCCTAATGTCGACCGGTACCCTAAGGTCGGCCTCTGGTTGCTTTTGTTTTTTAAAATAAGGCCTTAAGGAGGCGCACTAGTCCAGAGATCGGAAAAAATGGTTTTTTTAGGATTTTTTTTAGATAAATTGGACAATGAAAACAAATAACAAATGATATCAGTTCTTTTATTAACTATTAGCGAATTTCGAAAATTCGAAATTCAGCTATTACAGTAGGTGTCACGACGCAACCTCCGGCGGAGGTCATAATAGAAATATGTTTTGAGGTCCCTAGAATACAAAAACGATATTCACTAAAATTTATATATATATATATATATATATATATATATATATATATATATATATATATATATATATATATATATATATATATATATGTGTGTGTGTGTGTCGCCACGATAACTTTCGAACGAAACGTTTAATGCTTATGAAATTTCGTATGGAGACTCGATTTTGATCTGGCTTGGCTAAGTTCTTTAGCCAGACACATCGGATGCCCAGAAGTAGGTTTTCTGGTCATTTTTTATCATTCGATCTTATCATTAGACAGTTCGATTTTTACCTGGTTAAAAAACCAAAACAAAATTATGAAGAAAATATTCTTATAATTTTCTTTCTATTTTAAGTATTTTTCGAGAAAATGTAATTTTCACTTTTATATTAGTTTTCTTTCTTTGTTAGTCTAATAAGTAATTTATATTTATATCTCAGTTCTTTATGAAGTATAAAAATATTTCACTTTTTTATTAAAGAATTTTGTGAGAACAAGTGAAGTCTATTCACATACATGTGTTATAACACACATACATGTATAGAGTTTTGTTTCTCATTTATTGCATTATAATTAGCATGGTTCTATCTCAAGTTGAAAAATGAAAATTAAACAGATTTTCTAAGCTAATGTAATGAAGAATTTTTTTTTTATTGAATTTTTAAATAAACAAGAAACTGAAGATTACGTTATGATATAATATTATTAAATATGAAACAAAACAACATAATATGTACAATGTACATATGTATGCACGGAAAAATATTTTGAATCGATTTTGAAAATTTTTTCACTAATAATTAATAATCTTAAAAAATTAAACCATTTCAAATGGATTTAAGGTATTTTATGTGAGGTCAAGGTTTTCGGGACCTAAAAAGGCCAGAAATTAATTAACCAATCGATTTTAAAAATTTTTTCACAGTTAGTAAGTTAAAGTATTTGAATTAATTAATTAAATGATGTCCGCAAGAAGCTTACGGACTGCCATAAGTTATATGAGATCCCTAGAACCCTTTTCTTACTGTTAGAGTACTAGAGTTGTATGAGTTTCGCCAGGGTTTACTGATCCCATTGTAAAAAATAAACTAAACGACCAATTTTAAAAATTTTTTCACTGTTACAGAGCTAAACTATTTTAGATAGATATAAAATACATTATGTAAGGTCCGCCAGGGTCCATGGGACCCAAAAGTGGTAAAAATAAACTAACTGACCGATTTTGAAAATTTTTTCACTGTTACAGAGCTAAACTATTTTAGATAAATATAGATTACGTTATGTAAGGTCTGCCAGGGTCCATGGGATCCAAAAGTGTCAAAAATAAACTAACCGACCGATTTTGAAAATTTTTTCACTGTTACAGAGCTAAACTATTTTAGATAGATATACATTACGTTATTTGAACGGGCATCTTTCCAGCGAATCTTAAAAAATCAATAGTGAAGCCAGTATTTAAAAAAGGAGATAAAGAGGAGGCTAATAATTACAGACCTATTTCATTACTGACCACTTTCTCTAAAATTTTTGAAAGAGCTATCTATAGCAGATTAATGAAATTTTTAGAACAAAACCGAATAATTACAGAAAGTCAACATGGTTTCGTACCAGGTGGTTCCATAGATAAAGCCATTTACCAAGTTTTAACTTCAGTTTTAGACAACTGGAATAAAAAGAACCTATGTGTCTTAACATTATTTGACCTATCTAAGGCTTTTGATTGTGTTCAACATGACATATTGCTAGAAAAACTCTGTAGAATGGGCATTCGGGGTATCCCATTAAAACTTTTAAAATCTTACGTGACTGATCGTTCACAAATAGTGCAACTTGACAAAATCTTCAATAAATATGTAATCAGTTGTAAGTCTGATAATATGTTAATAAAACGTGGTGTACCACAAGGATCCATTCTCGGACCTTTACTTTTCATATTATACAATAATGACATAGTGAACATTAATGAAGATAAACAGGTTGTTCTGTTTGCTGATGATACAGCCATAGTGGTAGAAGGTAAAGATGAGGCTTCTTTGAAAAACAACATCGAATCAGTAATTTCTAATATTTCTACGTGGTTTTTAGAAAATAGTCTTAAATTAAATATTGATAAAACACAGTTTGTGAAATTTGGGAACTATGGATACCTATCTGACCATCTACATATATTAGATACTGATAAAGTATCTTTTCAGAACACAGCAAAATTTTTAGGTTTGTGGATAGACAAGGAACTCACCTGGGGAGCCCATGTTGACAGTATTATAACAAAAATCAATAAATATCTGTTTTTAATTCGTTCGATGCGAAATATAGTGAATACTAACGTTTTATTGTCTATCTATCATGCATATATTGAATCTATACTTCGGTACGGGATTATATTTTGGGGTTCCTCAGCAACATTAACAAAAGTATTTTATTCTCAAAAAAAATGCGTTAGAGCTATTGAAGATGTTTCTAGCAGAACGTCATGTAAAGAAATATTTAAAAAATTAAAAATACTAACTGTTTTTGATCTATAGATTCTAGAGTGCTCGACGTTTATAAAAAAAAATCATGAACTATTTGAACAGAATTTAAAAAATCACTATTATGACACTAGAAAAAAACATCATTATGCTATAAAATCCGGTAATTTAGAAAAAACCTTAAATAGCCCTGAAAATTCAATTATTAAAATTTTTAATAAACTTCCCGATAACTGGAAAACTAAATTCAACAAAGTTTAAAAAGACTGTAAAAGGCGAGCTATTACAGCACGCTTTCTATAGTCTCCATGAATTTTATAATACTGTTTTAAGCTAATATACCTACTGTAAATTATATATGACGCATTCAACACTGTACCTCAGTCAATTTGAATAAAGTTTTTAT
>JAPWDM010000083.1:377500-380469 GCA_035578155.1 Brachynemurus nebulosus | reverse complement strand
ATGAACATTAAGATAATTAAATTTATGGTATCAATTATTCCATCACTTATGATTAAGGGATAATCTGGAAATAGATACTTCTACTTTAAATTACTCGAAAACGGTAATATTTATCGAAATGTAACAAGTATACCTTTTTTGCGTGAAATTTTCTGAGGAATCATATTATCAAGGATTTTGTTGAATCGCAAGTTAAAAAGAAAAGACGTGATAACTCAAACCTACCACCCCTTAGTCATGAGTGGTGGAATAAGTGTTGACATAAATTTAATCCTTCTAACGCAAAATAAGTACCCCTAAAATATTAACCCGTTATTCATAAGCGTCTGGAAAATATTTAAGAAATAATGGTTTTCGTTCCACCCCTTTACAGACTTGTATCTCCCTTATTATTGAGTTTTGAAAAAAAGTGTACATGAACAGGTACCATTATTTTTGAACGTACTACCAGCTCTAGCAATTACGGTACATAATTCTGGACCACCTTGTACATATATATATATATATATATATATATATATATATATATATATATATATATATATATATATATATATATAGTTGACAACCTTGAAAATTTTTTTTATAAAAAGTTATATATAGGGTGGGTCGTGACAAACTAAACAAGAGACCCATAATATACCTTGTAGCTAGGATGTATAATGTCGAAGAAAATAACTTCTTAAAAAATTTTGACAGCCACTGGCTCACCAGTAATGTTGTAACATATAGCCAACATTTTCACGCACTCAGTATTAATAATCAAATATTAAATAATATGCAATGTAATTAAACTTCAAGTTAAAATTAAAAATTGCACTAAAAACTGCAAAACCCAAAAACGGAACTAAACTTTTAATATCTGTAAATATGCGACGTAACCATATATCAAAAACAAAAGAATAGGTACATCTCACTAGAAAACTTCATACCGTAAATACCGTATAATACATACAGCACATGTTCCGCGCAAAAACTGTGTACGTATGTGTGTTAAACCTCAAATATTATTTGCAGTTGCACCAGTGGTTCTAAAACATTGGTCTCGAATTTTTAACATTGATTTTTTCGAAAACTAGACACCATAGAAAAAAATCGTATTAGGATTTTTTGTTCAGTTTTTCATGGCCTATCATCACTTTTAATTTGGGGTAGTCGTTATGGTTCTCCCTGTATAAATAAGTTTTCTTTAGACCGTCACAGGGACTCCAAGAACTGCAACTCAAGACGGGAAGGAAACATTTTGTTGCACTTCTTGGAGATCCACTGTACTATTATTTAACGCACTACACATTTTTTTGATACGATCGGTACGTATGTAAGAATATGTGGTGTATATGTAAAGCGGAAGACTACCCATTGTACGTTCGTTTACAGTAATTACAAGGATTTATTCTCCTCACTAAGTTATGTCTATTTCTGAGTCTGTTTGTACACTGGTATTGTTGCTAGAAAATTATTTTACGATATATACATTCAAATTTTGATTGATCTATGATGAACAAAGTCATCGCCTATCATATTATATTAATCACCAACAATGACAGCTGTGGCTTAGTAGTTATAATTGACTGAATTAATTTTTTCTTATGATTTTCATACAATAAAATCAATATTTACTAATAAAGCTGAAAATAGTTTAGCCAATTTTAAATCATATGGTATTGAGAATTCTCGCTCCTATTCTCAATACCATATGATTTAAAGTGCTTCGCTTCGCTCGCTAAACAGTTCAAAATTCTATAAAAGTTTAATTCCATGTAATGCTTCGCTCCGCTCGCCATACGATTTACTAATAAAGCTGAAAAGAGTTTAGCCATTTTTAAATCATATGGGATTGAGAATAGGCGCGAAAATAAATTGCTTCGCTTCGCTCAAAACAGTTCAAAATTCTATAAAAGATTAATTCTATTCGCTCCGCTCGCCATACGAAAATAGGGGTTGATAGTAGAAGGATGAAAATTTAGGGTTGTATGTGTTTTTTTATGCCACATCATAAAAATATTAAAAAAATTTTGTCTAAAAATTGTAAAAATAAAATTTGAGGTGGACCACCCTTATCACTTAGGGGTATAAAAAATAGATAACAACCTAATCTCAGACCTAATATATATATATATATATATATATACATATATATATATATATATATATATATATATATATATATATATATATATATATATATATATATATATATATAAAATTTCATCAAAATCGGTCGGGCCGTTTCGAAGAAGCATAGTAACGAAAACTGTGACACGAGAATTTTATATATATATATATATATATATATATATATATATATATATATATATATATATATATATATGTTTTTCTGCTTTTTACGTTAAAAAAATCATATTACTTTACTTTTCAATACTTAAAAAATTCAAATGATTATCGATAATCTATCAACAGAAGTCATTGTGGAAGCATCTATAAGTAATGTTTAAGACACTGCTGGTGCAATAATCGAAATTGCATAAGGGCGTAAAAAATTACCACTGTTTGAGAAATGAACTAAAAACATGATTATTGCTTGAGCTTTATTAACCAAACATTTTATTTTCAATGGAAAAGTATACCATAATTCAAAAATAGTAATTTATTTTTAACGGAAGCCTTAATGTGATACAGAATGACAACTGTATTAAAAAACCTTCCATGGACTCAGCTGTGCATATGACCATAGTGTATATATAAACATGGTGTTAGTGAATAAGTGCGAAAGATTGAAATCGGTGATTGCTAAGGTTTTTTATGTAAAAGAGTTTATATAAACCCAGGTCCGAAAACGCTTAGTTTTCAAGATACATAGTGTTGTTTCTTGTTTTTTTAAAAAAAATGTTCTGTATTAAATTAAAAACAACTTATGTAATCATACTGTAGAAGTGAAGCGTCTTCGCCTTTTCATCGGTAAGACTTTTTTTTATAAAATTACCTCAGCAGTTAATACGAGAACCTAA